>FN649739.1:2639019-2657476 GCA_000310025.1 Ectocarpus siliculosus | reverse complement strand
TCCCCCCCCGCCCCAAACCATTTTTTTCGGACGCTTTGAGCAGTGCATCGACCTGTGCACTTGACGAGCCCCCTTGCGCAACGCGGTAGGGGGGCACGCAGATGGATAGTCCTTCTTGTCAGGGTGTTCCATTTGTTGCGCGCAGAATTTGCGCGCAGAGCTGGGGTTTGGGGTGTCCACAGTTTCGAATGGTTGGGCTGTTGGGTCATGTGTGTTGGATGCTTAGGTACGGCGGTATCGTCGTCTTGGCTGCCCCCGTTCGTTGCGACATGGCACGCAGCACAATCAGCGACAGACGATACTTGCATGTTCGCGGTCGGACTTTTCAGCAGCAGCAGCAGCAGCAGCAGCCACAATCGCGATCGCTGTTCGAACGCACGTTAGCAGACGTAGACTCTCAGGAAGATGATGTTTGCACGATCGCACACCGAAGCCCTTGGTCGCGCGCCGCGCTCCAGGTCTGTCTGTGCCCTCTCGTGATTCAGCTCGCCGCTGGTCATCAGATGTGGCACACCGCCTTGAGACACCTGCAGAAATGCAGATGCGCTCGGTGGTTCAACGCGCACGCTCACACCCCGCATCCATATCCGAACACAGCAATGTGCCGGACTTGGAGGGTGAAGGCTCTCGCTCTCCGAGTTTGATTGACGCCTCACGCACGCACACGATTGAAGCTCACAGCTCCGTCGTACGCGTGTCGGACGCCCCCAGTGGCGCGGTCGAGTCTAGTACTCCTGCCCCTTTTGGTAGTATACAGCTGCCGCTGTCGGCATTTTTCGAACCTCAGTTTGAATTTTTCCGACGCCAACCCGACTGCATCCCATTCCGAGCTCGGATATGTGCCGAATGTGGATAGTGTTTTTGTTCTCAATCCACGAGTTTCATCGCATGAGAGGAGGGACTGCCGTAGGGGTACGATCTTCGGCTACGATCTTCGGCTACGGCTGGTAAAGATACACTAGATACAGATTCTTACGTCTCTGCATGCAATTGCATCGGTGCGGACAGGGGCAGAATCACGGTTTCCAGTCGGAACATCTACACTGCTGTCTTCGTACTCAAGCGATTGTGGATGCGGGTGCACAAGTGCAGCGTTGCTTGCATCGTGCGCGGCACCAGGCGGGGCAGGGTTGCTCGAAGCAAGTGCGCCGCTGGTGGCTTGCAGTGTCTCTCCATCAGCGGATCCCAGGGTATCCGACTGCTGTGAGGTCGCAGTGGCTCTCGAACTTTGACAGCGAGAGCCATGTCCATCTGTCTCCGAAACATTTATTTGTTGTGTTCTCGGAATGCGATAAAGAAGGGGTGTCGGAATGCAGCCGAGAGAACGTATTGATAGTTTCTCAGGGGCTTGCGACAGCGAGACCAGGGGCAGAATCACTCAAGGCGACCGCTCCGCTGGTGCGTTCTGACGTGCGTTTGACGGAGCTGCTAATGAGCGAGCGTCCATGCTCGACAACACCCACATCTTGTTTCGAAACTTCGAAGAGGCGAAGCGTGAAGCGGATGCTAAAGCGCGGGCGTTGGCGGAAGAGGAAGTCGAAGAACAAAAGAGAGAGGCTGACGCGGCCTTGAGCGGTGCCAACAAGGCAAGTGCTCACTTGATGGATGAGCAGATCAGACAGCTCACCCAGCAGCGCGAGCAGTCACGCGCGCTACAGGCCGAGTGCGTTGACAAGGCCACCGCAGCTGCTGCAGCTCAGGCCAACGTCGCCAGGCAATTTGGCGGTATGGACGGCGCCGCTCCGGCATCGTCCCACCCGCTCGCCGGCTCGCAAGAGCATGGCTTGAAGCAAGCTCTTGTTGTTGCTTTGCCAACGCACTCGGCCTGTAGCGCGCGTGGCTGCTCGCGCTGCTGGGTGAGCTGTCTGATCTGCTCATCCATCAAGTGAGCACTTGCCTTGTTGGCACCGCTCAAGGCCGCGTCAGCCTCTCTCCTTTGTTCTTCGACTTCCTCTTCCGCCAACGCCCGCGCTTTAGCATCCGCTTCACGCTTCGCCTCTTCGAAGTTTCGAAGCAAGATGTGGGTGTTGTCGAGCATGGACGCTCGCTCCTCGTATAAGACCGTTCGGACACCTACGTTGTCGACAATAGGTGAAGCGTCGCCCACTCTAGCTACCTCGAGCGATGATTTGGACATGTCCACTGCGTACGGTTCAACGACAGCCTGCGGCGACAAAGCCGATGGAACTCGAGACGGTGATAAACGTCACGTGCCGAACGGTGAAGCGAGTAAGACCGATTGCATTTCGTTGAAAGAAATACGCGTCGAATTCCCGTGGTTTGCGATTCGCGGAGAACCAAAACTGAGCGGTCCCCAACCACGACCACGGAGGTGCTGACAACACCGTATTCGGAGGACGCTCCGATTGCGCCCCTCGCTGAACAAACAGCGCAAAACTCGCGACCCTCGTCAAGGGACTTGCTCGCCGATCCCACGGGAGTTGGTTCGACGCAAGGCCCTCCCACCGGCCCACAGGGGTTCGGTGCGGAGCACACGCTCACCGGTCCTTCGGGATTTGATTCGCAGCACATGGCGCTCACCGGCTCGAATGAGCTTGGTTCCGAGCCCGAGAAAGCCGGCCCTGCGGGGTACCGTATGCCATACCAGCAGCAAGGGCTGTTGCTGAACCCACCACTGTCCATCGTTAGAGGTGGTTATGTTGTACCGCCCCCGGCCCAACCGTCATACAGCCAAATGGCGCAAGGACCGCCGGACCTCAGCCTCCGAAAGGGGGATGAATTGTTCCTTGACATTCCGGTGTCTAACTTCGCGCACGTGCACCAGCAGGCCTTCACGGAAGCATGCAGGATACCAGTCACCAAGGCGGCTACAGTGTTGACGACGATGTTGGAAAGCTGGAGAGACCTACGGTCACGCTCCGTGAATCCCTGCATCACGTCACTCATACCCCCACGGTAGACGCCCCGTTGGTAGAATCGGTAACGCGTCTTCTGAACGGGCTCAGAAGAGGTTACGCTAACCTTACCGGTGGCTACCGCCGGGCGGAGGTCAACTGGTACCTTCCTCCTTCGATTCTGCCGACGACGTTTGGTGCTTCTGCAGCATTCGCCAAGCAGACGGGCGATTTCCGTGTCGTCACTCACCGCAAGGTGAAGAAGGAGCGAGCTACCGACAGCAGCAGCTCCCGCAGCCGTGGCAGCCGCGGTCGTGGTAGAGTGGTCGAGGTTCGTCAAGCAACCGTGGACGTGGCAACAGTAACGGTCACCGTCAACGTGGTTCGCGAGGGTCGCGCTCTTCCGCAGCTAGCGAAAGCGACGCGTCGGCTTTTCCGTGGCCGCCAGCAGCTCCAAGAGATCGAATTGAGGCAAACGTGGCAAGAAGCGCTCTGGGTCCAACGGCCACCAGGATGAGGCCGCTGTGGATCGCAAGCCTTCGGCGACAAAAAGCGCCGGCAAGGTGGACACGAGTCGTGGCCGTCGTCGTAGTCGGAGTCATAGCAGGAGCTGTAGCCCACGCTGCCGCGGACACCGCCGCGGGCGCAGAAGCAGCGACGGCTCGGATGCTCCACACTATGGGGATCATTCCCCTGAGATGCTATTTGACGCACACCAACAGCAACAGCCCACCGATCTCCAACTGGAGGAGCGTCTGGACCAACCCCTGACAGCCCCACGTGATGACAGGCAAGTACCATTGTTGGTTGATGTTTCAGCCAACGATCACTCATTGATGTCACGTAACAGTGCATTTGTAGACCATAACGCTCAACCGTTGTCGTCAACGACTGCTCGTGCTCGCCAAGTAGAAATAGAAAATGCTGAAGCGCTTGCAGAAGCTGCACGAGTCAGAGAAGACAGTGCGAAGTACATCAAGACGAGGTTTAGGATATTCGTATAACAACCATCGATCCCTTGGCCGGCAAAACCTTAAACAGGCAGGGCCGCAGTTGTTAGACTCTATAAAGACTGCAGCCTTAGATGTCTTGCAACAGGCTGACCCTTTCATCGATTTTGACAAATCCGATAAGTGGGTTCGCGGGTGGGAAAACCCGCTGAAGAAAGCCATCATTAACGCCGTATCCCCGAACAAGCAAACCACTGGTGACCTCATTAGCTCTATCAATGGCATGTTTGTGCAGGTGAAGCAGCGTATGGACGACGGTATGAACGGAGGAGAAGCTTTCAAGCACCTTCTTCGTCTGATGGCGTCCCACTTCAAGCATGAAGACCGTGGAGACGCCTTGACAACGCTGAATGCGTTCGGTGTTCCCAACGGAACTACGTTTGGAGAATTTTGCGACAGTATCGTACTGCCGTGAACAACATCACGCACTATTCCAGTCTTTTTTGCCTTAACGAGACTTGGAATGTCGGGATCACAAGGAATAAGATCAACGACCAGTCTTCTGTGATGATGTCTGACTGTTTTCCGGGTGCAAAGCGTACCGCTGCAGAACCGTACAGTAGTCTGGATGAGATGTGGCGAGTGCTGAATGAGTTCACGACCTCTAAGGTCACGACCTCTAAGGTTAAGGAGAATGGCGAGCAATATGCTACGCTCTCGCTTAGTGGATTATCGTTGCATTCGCAAGGCGGTAATCGTTCTCAAGGACGTTCGACGACGCAATCGCAGCAGCCTTGGAGCTCTCAGGGGGCACGTAGCAAATCGGTCATGCGTGTTAAGGCAGAGCCAATTCATGATGTGTTTTGTGTTAGCTTTGGTGCTTGGCCGCAGGCCACCGATGATCATTGGGCGACAATGCATGCTGTTATTTCCAATGGTTTCAAACGTCAACTGCCTCCCCTTTGGACACCACTCCTCAGGACTAGAGCTGACCGAGCACAAGCGTTCAGCGCGATTGCTGGCCGCTGTTTAAACTGTCACGGGTCTGGTCACTCTATCAAACATTGTGAACAACCTTTCACCAATGCTAGTTGTGTACTGAACCCAGATTTAGGTGCACTGACTGATGGTGATGACACGTTTCACCTGTGGCAAGAGCGCTTGCAGTCCTGGAGGACTAAGCCTGCGACTGCCACAACACACGGCTCACGCAACTCGAATGGCCGACAAAACCGGCGCCGTTCCCACAGACCAGCTCATAGAGTTCAATACGCAGGTAACGCTCAAACCCCGCAACAATACACTCAGACCCGCCGATGGCAAAAGAGGGAGCAGCTAGATACCGTATATGACACAAGATAACACACCCCCTGGACCGATTTCCAAAGCTCGGTTACTCCACGACGAAGAGGATGCACAAACAAAACGATACTTTTTCGAAATTTTCTCGACGAGACGATTCCAACGCTGCCGTTTTCGGCGCCGTGACTCTTCCTGCTGTTGAGAAATCGAGCTTTGAAAATCGGCCAAGGGGGTGTGTTATCTTGTGTCATATACGGTATGTGTCGCAGGATGCGCGCATCGTAGGTACGGTCGAGTGTACCACTCCTGTTCCTACAACCGACCCGCTACAAGCGGTAGTGCCTCGGTCTCATCGGGTTCAGATGGTGTAGCCCACACTCCCGATCACGGCAGCTTCAGCGCTGTCGTCAATGCATATATACCCCAAGGTTAGGAACTCAAGAAGTGACCTGTCTTGAAGGCGGCTCCCCGACTTTAAACACAGCTCGAGCAGCTTGCACAACGCACGATTACACCACGTTGCCGCCCGCGAACCAGCCTAAACCATTACGTGTTAGCTACACGAATGCAAGGGTCGGTTTGAGGTGCAGATACGGGAGGTCGGGGTTGTCGAGCATGCCCAAGGGGTCCGCTCTGACGTCCTCGTGTAAGACCGTTAGGCACGACCGTTGTCGACAATACATGAAGCGTCGCCGAGTCTAGCTACCTCGAGCGATGATTTGGACATGTCCACTGCGTACGGTTCATCGACAGCCTGCGGCGATACAGCCGGTGGAACTCGAGACGGTGATAAACGTCACTTGCCGCACGGTGAAGCGAGTAAGACCGATTGCGTTGAAAGAAATATGCGTCGAATTCCCGTGGTTTGCGATTCGCGGAGAACCAAAACTGAGCGGTCCCCAACCACGACCACGGAGGTGCTGACAACACCGTATTCGGAGGACGCTCCGATTGCGCCCCTCGCTGAACAAACAGCCCAAAACTCGCGACCCTCGTCAAGGGAGGGCCGTCATGTCTCCAACGTGATGGATTCTAGCGAAAGCACTACAGACTGTACACCCCACCTGGTTGCGCTGTTGGTAGAGTAGAGGACTCGGCTAGCTGGTATTCGTATCTACCCTGCTCCTCCGACCGACGCCAGGTGGTCACCACCAGCATTTCATCCGAGCAAGGAGTACTGCACACCTGACATGGTGTTGTTCTGGCAAGCCCTGTCGGTTTTCTCGCAACGGATGCTCTCCATCTCTACTGTAGATGGTGTTGAATACTCTTGTGGAGAACAATTCTTCGCGGCTACCAAGGCTCGTCTCTTTGGCGACCAAGATACGTTGCGGCGGACTATGCGTGTTTCTGACCCGATTAAACATAAGCGTTACGGACGCCGAGTTAAAGGGTTTGACGAAGCTGTTTGGGAGGGCGAGCGTGAAAACGTGGTGCGTGTCGCCTCCTACTTCAAATTTTCTCAAAATCCCGCTATGCGACAACATCTTTTGGGCACCGGCGACAAAATTCTCGTCGAAGCTAGCCCACTCGATGCCATATGGGGCATTGGACATCGCGCGGATGATCCTGCTGCAATCCAACCCTCTTTATGGCGGGGCTCCACCCTGCTTGGCAAAAGCCTGCAGGTTGTTCGAAACCTCCTCCGAGAGCACGCGCCGACGCCGACACTTCCACCACAAGTTTCGTCCGACGCTCACCTCCGGAATACAATACATGAGGTTAACCCTGAAACGCAAGAGCGTATTTCGACGGCTGCCGCCGAGGAGGCCGCCCCGTCGTCAGGTTACCGCATAAAATCAGCGCATGTTCCAAGGGATCACAGCGCTGAAGTTCTCGCGGTTACGTCCGCTGAGTATAATGAGGAAGATCGTGTACCGTTGCTCGCTGAGCATGGTCCTTGCCTTGTAGGTGGTGTTGTTACAGTTGACGACGCTTCATTTACGACTCGAGTCAAAACCCACGCTGGGCCAGCCAAATCACAATCGGGTTGCGCTGCTCTGCTCGATTCAGGATCACCGGCCACGTTCATCAACAGCAACGCTGTAGGTACCCTCATAGCCATGGGAGCCATCTCAGAGGCTTGCATCTCGCACGGCAACGCACGTTCTTGGGGAGGTTTTGGTAAATCCGAGTCTCTTCAGACGTCCGATACAGTCCGTCTTAGTGTGCAATTTTTCCACGGTGATACGCCTTCGGCTTCTCTTGCCGTTTGGGCGCACATCGTCCCTGCAAACACCATGCAGTTTCCCATCCTCTTGGGGACGCGATAGTTTCATGCGATTTAACACTCGCACGCACCGTATGTTGCCTCCGAGGCCACTGGACAATCGCGTTTTTGGTGAATATACGCTTGCCCACCAGGCTGACTCTGGTGCGGTCGCGTATGTGCCCGATTTCACAGCCCCGGCGAACCCATTCCAGCTCCGTTATGCAGGGCCGACGGGTACCTCATTGTCAGACGACCACCAAATGATTGAAGTCAATTTGGTGCGTTCAAACGGTACACCGGCTCTGACCGGTCAATACCTAGTCGACATGTTGCCTGATGTTTCGTCGAACGAAGAAATCTTTGTCTCCGACGGACGTCAGTTTGTGCCGCTCGCGGGTGCCGCAGAACTTGAGCCAGGAGACTTGCTCGGTACTGCTGCCGCCCCGCTGATGCGCGTCCCGGTAGAGCACTTAGAACAACAGTCTAACGACGAAGCTGATACTTCATGTCCGGTGCCTGGACCTATTTTGGGTTCTACCGAGGATAACGCGGACAGGACCGTCGATCCACAGGTGCGTTGCCACGATCCCTTCGTGCAGAACCTACGATCCACTGATCCTCCTGTGCCGGACCCAGGGAAATCATCCCCTGCGGCCCCTGCCACCGCCCACACTTCGCCCTCGCCGCCACCACAGCATGTGATGGAGCGGTTGAGCGCTGATCAGAGAGTTAGCTTTGAGTCATTGTGGAATCGCTTGCCGCCTCACCTGAAGTTGGTTAAGTTTGATCTACACGGTCCTGGTTGGTCAACAGAGGTCATCACAGACCTTGGTGATCTTTTGCATGACTCCCAAGACGTGTTTTCCACATCCTCGACGGATTTGGGGTCCTGTTCCCTGATGCCGTTTGAGACCAAAGTACCTCCGGATTGTCCCCCCGTGACGTCCAAATCGCACCGTATGAATCCGTTGGTTGCAAAGCTAGTCGATGCCATTTTGGACCAGTCTAGCTGCTGGCCTAATTCAGCATTCGACCTCTCCTTATTCCAGCCCCATCGTGGTTATACCAAAGAAGTCTGGTGGAATACGCATCACAGTTAACTACAGAAAGTTGAACCATATCAGCAGCTTTGGTCAACTTCCCATTCCCCGAGTCGACGAGATTCTAACGAAACTCAACAGCGGTTCGATTTTCTCGCTATTCGATTTTACGGGTTCCTTCCACCAGATCACTGTCCACAAGGACACTATCCCCCTTACGGCATTTGCGACCCCCACTCGTTTGTTCGAATGGCTCCGCATGCCGATGGGTGCTAGCCAATCCGCAGGCCACTTTGTAAAAGTGATTAACGAAGTATTCAAAGGACTCGATGGAGTCGAGGCATACGTCGATGACGTCGTTTGTTTTTGACGAAGGCCCGCTGCAGCATGTCCGTAATATGCGCATGCTCTTCGAACAGCTGAGAAAGTACGACCTCGAACTTTCTCCCTCGAAAGCCACCATCGGTACCACCAAGGCTGACTTCTTGGGGCACACCGTATCTTCGAAAGGTGTCTTCCCCAACGCCCGTATAGTAGCCGCCCTGGCAGGTATGCCCATGCCTATGACCGTCAAGCAACTCAGGTCACTCACGGGTGGTCTGAGCTACTACTGACGTTTCCTCAGAGACATGGCCAAGCGTGTGAAGTCCATTACGCACTTGCTCAAAAAAGGTGTTCCCTTCGCTTTCACGAGCGACATGGAAACAACTGTTTGCAGCATACTTGCTGAGCTCGCGAAACCGCCCATTTTAGTGTTCCTGCTTGGGACGCTATCGCGGACGGTACACGCCCTTTACGTCTTTGCTGTGACGCCAGCTCCGAGGGTCTCGGCGCCGCGCTGGAGCAAGAGCAGAAAGACGGCTCGGTACGGCCGATCGTTTTCATCAGCAGAGCCACGCTCGACGTTGAACGCAACTGGACCGCTCTCGATCTCGAAGCAGGAGCCGTTGTATGGGCGACGAAGCGTCTCCGCGAATACCTTCGTGGCACACACTTCCGCATCTATTCAGACAACAAGGCGCTGGAAAGTTTGTCAAAAATCAGCGAGCACAACCCACGCGTCCAACGCTGATTTGAGCTCCTTGAAGCATACAGCTACACGTGGGAATAGCGACGAGGTGCCTCCAACGGCAATGCTGACATGCTATCTCGTCTGCCGATTGGGCCTCCTGACGCCGACATCAACGGTAACAGTAGTTTGACGTCCCCCGAGGACGTTGGTGTGTATCTGATCCGAGCGACAGGTCACGCATCACCCGGGCAAATCACGCCTGGCGCTGGTTTGGGTGGGCTGGCGCCCCCGAGCGAGAACACCGCTTTGGTGGGCTACCCCTTACTTCCGATGATTTTGCGGATTTTCGCAAACACGGGCCTCGAATGAGGATTGACGACCTTGATGCTCCTGCAGGAGAATTCGTCGCTCGTGTTTTTCCGCACATCACTGCGCGACGACCTTTGTGACACCTTGCGGACGATCGTGCATTGTCTTGTACCGAACACTCCGTATTTGCTGTGCCTGAGGCTATTTCCGCTGCAACCCAGAAAAAATAGGGCGCTGTGCCGGCACTCAGGTCTTCAGTTTCTCCTGTGGAGTCTCCGATGAGACCATTGTATAGGGACACCGCCATGGTTTACGGACCGTCTGCGCGACCCCACACGGATACAGCTGCATTTGCGCTCCCTACCCACGACACACAGACCGCCGACGATAACTCTCGGTTGCCCCCTGTCGTGTCTCCTGCGACAGCAACTGTCGACGTCTGATCGTTTGGATGCCGCCGACTCATTGCCGCGGCCTTCGACCTCTCGGTTGCAACCGCATCGTCTTGATCCGTCGGAACTGGTATCTGCTCGTACGCGTCGCCTAACCGCGGCTGGTGCGGGTCAGCCTCAACCCGATGTAAACTACGGTTTCGGTCCTGATTTGTCGATCCCCCCACACGCTCCGCGTGCAGCTGCCGCTGCAGGCGCTTCTCGTCGTCAAACACGAGTGCCGCCAGCCGACACCGCGCCTGAGCCTGCTGTCGAACCTGTCCCAACGGTGCCCATAGCGCCGCCGGAGACGGTTACCGACGCCCCTACGGTCCTCTGTTGGGTTTGTCACAACCGGCTGCTACAGCTGGCACGGCAACGCCCGCGGTGGATTCCATGGTCCTCAACCCTGCAGAGTTAGAATTCCGTGAGTCCGTCGAACGCTACACGCGCGCCGATTGGGCGCGGGAACAGCAGAAAGAGCCGGTGTGTGAAGCCACCATCCGCTACATTCTCCTCAAACGCCCTCAGAGTCTACCTGTCGATTTCTTTGCCGGAGTGTCATATCACTCCAGGCATAGACCATCGTTGGAGGATATTAGAGAGCTTGCAGAGAAAGGACGCCTCGTCACTGACGATGGCTTTTGCCTCTTGGTACGAAAGAATACCAAGCCCCCGGTCTTTTCTGACCGCCCCGGAGGAGGAGCTACACGCCTCTTGAATGACGAACCTACTCGTATGTACGTGCCCATGTTAATGCGACCTTGGGTCATGCAAGCTTGTCATGCCAACGCCCTCTGCCACCTTGGTACCGCTCGCACGCTTAGCTTGCTTGAGAGGTTTTACTGTTGGATTGGGATGAGTATTAGTACTCGTTGGTGGATTCGGCGATGTTTGAAATGTCAGGCCCGCAAAACTGCGCGGCAGACTATTCGCTGGCCGATTCTCACTATCCCTCTACCTTCGGCACCAGGAGTCGCGATTGGCGTCAACTTTTTTGGTCCGCTTCCCACAACTCCGCGAGGTTTCTCGTATATTTAGCTATTCACTGACCGTTTCAGTCGGAGAGCCAATATGTACGCAGTGACTGACGCCGAGTTCACAGCTGAAGGTACAGCCGACGTCCTTGTCAATACATACATGCGTGTTTGGGGATGCCCCCTCAGCATTCTTTCTGACAACGGATTGCAGGTCTGCTCCAAACTTTCGGTTGCCACCTGAAACTGCTACGAGTCCGAAAAATTACGACGAGCGCGTACCATCCTAGCGGCAACGGAGGAGTTGAGCGCGTGAACCACACCATGGCCCAGATGCTGGCTATGGTTGTGAATGAACGACAAGATGATTGGGACGTTCATCTCCCTCATGTTGAATTCGCATACAACAACTCCGTTAGCGCTGCCACAGGAATGGCGCCCAATGAGGTGCATATGGCGCACCTTCCCAGGTTTCCACTGACCGTTTTTGACAACATTTACGCTCGTGGTCACCAGTCGCTTGCCCGCGATCAGCTCGAGTATTGCAACCTTGCCGCCGATCGGCAACGGCGCTCCTACGAGCTAGTGCGTGAACAACACGCACTCACAGTTTCCCGTATGGAATGACGGAACTCGAAACTGTCTGATGCCTTACACAAACTACCCGTTTACGCTACCGGTGGTTGGGTGTGGGTCTACAACCATTTGGCTACCATCTGCCAAGGTGCCAAACTCACTTCCAAGGCCCGCGTAGACGCTGACTCCCAGGTACTCAAGAAGAAGCTGTCCTTGAATTGGACAGGTCCTTTTAAAATCCTCGCAGATGGTCCTTGCAACAAGGCTCCCTATGGCAGCCCGGTGGCTGACAAGCTCCTGTACTTGGATCTTCCCTCCGATATGCCCGGACTGGATGCCAAGCGCCGAGTTTCTGTCGCTCGTTGCAAATCGTGTGCGAACCCACACGATAGTGACGACATGCCCCGGTTCTTGCCTGCAGGCCTCACGCAGTATGTTTTCAACAACTACACGACGAAGTCTCCGCCGTACCATGTTACCGCGGACGATGTTTCGGCGCCTGTCCGCAGGCTCGAGGTTGAGAAAATCACCGGACACCAGTCGGTTCGAGGACGTGGCGGCGTCATCGCAGTCATGTACTAGACCCACTGAAAAGGTGTTATGCGCCCCTCGTGGGAACGAGAAATGGACCTCCAACACTCCCAAAGAGAGATTCTTCTGTATTGGGCTGGTACATCCGACCAACACCGGCAGACTAACCGTCTGTATCGTCGCATGCGCATCGGCGCAGCGGAACGTGAACTGTCTCGCACCAAAGGCGAGCGGTCCTCGTCGCCTGGGTACGAATATGTTCCCCGCGATGTTTGGGCCCGCCGTTTTCGCAACACCGTGCTGCCTGTTGGCGCACACTTCTGGTACAAGGCTCAAGACGCTCTATGGTGGCTAGGGAAAATCTCCGCACATGCTCCAACTACAAACGCCTTCTTCGTTCGCTTCCTGGATGACCCTGGACCTGTCAAGATCACCCTCTCCCCTTCGCGCTGCACGACAGCTTTGGTACCTTCAGCTGAACCGAAATAGTCCCTTCATGCGAGGTATCTTGCGCAATGTAGACGAATCGCGTGGTACGGATATTATTCCCCCTGGCTAAAGGGCTGTTGCCCTTGCCTTTGTTTAATGTGTGTGTGTATGTATGTGTATATGTTTGTGTGTTGTATGTTTGTTTGCGTTTATGGATGTTTGTCTGTGTATTTCTAGCTCGCCCTCTCGATCTAGTGTGAGACTGGCTATTGCTTCTGTATGTTTCTAGCTCGCCCTCTCGATCTATTTTTGAGACTGGCTATTGCTTCTGTTTGTTTCTAGCTCGCCCTCTCGATTATTTCGAGACTGGCTATTGCTCCTTTATGCTCTCCGCTCGCCCTCTCAATCTCCTTGAGACTATCTCTTGCTTTTGTGTTGCTTACGTTCTCGCCCCCGTTTGTCACTTCTCGGTCAGTTGTCGAAAGTTTTCGCTTCCCTTTCCCTATTTTTCAATGCGACCTAGGTTCGTCATTAGTTGCGGTGACACCCAGCTTTGTGCATCGTTTAACTTCCCTCCCTATGGTTTTCTTTGCATATTTTATGATCCAACGTCCCGCCAGTGCTTCTTTTGCATGCCACGGCCAACAACGTGTTCCACATCTTGCTACTTTCTTTAGCATTTTATTCCTGCAATTGGCCATGACGTACGACTAGGATCGTTTATTCACGCGCCCCCCCGATCGCAAGCTCGTTTTATCGTGGCATGCGAAAGCGGGTTTTTGGCGTTTGGTTCCTGTCCTTTTCTTTGGCCGTTGTTTACTTTCCCCGGAAACCCCCTCTTTCCCTGCTTTTCGACCCTTAACGGTTTTCCATGTCGTTTTAGCCCTTGCAGGTTCGGTTTTCGTTTCTTATTCTCTATCGCATAGCCCACCTTCCCGTAAGGTTTTGGCTTACTTGATTGCGTATCCGATCGGTTCATTCGTGCGAGATTGTTTATGATTTTCCCTTCACGATTTCCTTACTTCGTGTTATGGTCTAATCGGTTCGGATGGTTTGTTTTTTTTCGCACCCATGTGCCTTTTTCCGATTTTATCCCGCGAGTGTGCCGCCCCGGTCTCCTTTGTTTTCTTGTTTCTTGGTTCCGTTTTTTTTTTGTTTGGTTAACGGAGAGGTGCGGGTGAGGGTTGTGAGTTGTCGCATTTTCGATCCATACCGCAATCCTCTTGGTTGACTAGAGTCCCTCCGAGGTTTGCTTCTGTTTCTGCATCTACGTCCACTCAGGGTGGGCTAGTGTTATGGCATTTGGAGGTAGACATGTGATCGTGGTTGATCATGGTTATTGGCGCCGTCGGATGCTAGGACGTGACGTCATGCTAGATCAGGGCTTTATGCCGAGACATGTGCTCTTCTGTTCAGTGTGAGCGTACAGACGATCCCTGATCGTGTGTGCGTGGGATATTGTGAATTGGCTTGAAAAGGGTTAATCAAGAGAAAGAGAACAACGGAAAAAGCAACAACAACCTGCTTCTGCTGCGGACAAGAGAGACACACAGCACAAAGGTGATTGATTCTGAAGGAAGGGGTCAAATACCACTACATACCCTTGGCGTGTGGGATCTTCTCCTGCGACGTGAGACCAAGAAGCAAGGCCGTCTATGTGCCGCGAAAGGGGTACTCGGTGCTGCAGCCCCAAGAATCAACGAGCGCGGATTCGTGGGTCGATCATCCACGCACATGAGAGCCTTTACCGCTGGTGCTGCAGCTGTTGTTGTTTTTGTGCCTGGGTGGGAAAAAACGTACCGTGGAATCAATCGGTTGATCCTGTGGTGACTGGTGGTCATTCATGTCATCATAACGGGTGGCGCCCGCCCTTAACCCTTAAACGCTTATTTGGGAGGGTTCAATGCTCCGTGTTCTATGTAATATTCGAAGGTCTCACTTTGAGCAGGCATCCACCTACATTGTAATGACGAAATCAGCTCTCCCACTCACTTCCAGTAGACAAGTACAGACCGTGGCAGGCCTCGCCAAGCAAAAACAAAACCCATCATGAGCAACACGCAACCACAGGGTTAGCGTTACGTTGGGCGTTCGTTCGTGTCCTCCCCGCACCCCGCCGCAGCTACATGGTGAAGGCCAAACCCTTCGTCTTCTTCTGCGATGGTAGGACACCCCCCCCGGTGCTCTAAACTGCCCCCTGCTCAATCAAAACCCACACGATCCTGCGACGGTATTCGGATCTCCGTTGTTATTGTAACGGCCGGTTCATCATGCTGTGCGTACTTTGGTCCAGTTCGAATGCACACGGTGAGATCGTAAGGTTGGCGGGCACACTACTGAGATTGCCGAGGGATCAGCCGACCAAACCAGCCCATGTCTCCCCTAAGGAGTACCACCCTAAGCAGCAGAAAGGAACAGTCGAGAGCAGCGGGCACAGATGCTTGATTGAATGGGAAAGCCGTATAAGCTCATCCCCCGGGGCCATGCTGCTGTTTTCATCCAGGAGACTCAGGAAGTCGTTCTGGCCGTGGACCGTACCTGCAAAGAAAGCGCATTGCAAATCACAGCAAGAACTGACGAAGGAAAAACTGACTTTCATCAACAAGAACCTCTGCCAATTACCCGCGGAAGCAAAGAAAACGACAAGGACAAGGACAAGGTCAACAACAACGACAACGACAACGACATCCAACCATGCAGCTTATCGTCATCGTCTTCATCTCTGGGACCGCCGTCCTCCATGCCCTCCCTGCTCTTATCCCCCTCGCCCCAGCACCTACCTCGATATTCACCCCTCCCCACGTGAACTCGGTGGTCTTCCAGTGTTCGAGCAGTTGCCCGTAATGGCATGTTGTTGATCGCCTCGAAATGTCGGTCCTTCCCTTCCCTTCAACAAGGAAGGTTGGCCATGCTCCTCAAGAATAAAGCAGTAACAATGCCCACAAGGTTAACTTGCACACGTTACGAGAGGGAAACGCCGCGCCTGTGGGCACCTACCCGGCCGCGCCCTCCGCAGGTACCAGGTTTATTTCATGACCCCCCCCCTACTCCCCGCCCCAGATCTATAAACTGTTGGGGTCGCCCCCCACCTTCTTCCTGCGTTCTTTGCGTGCAGCCGCCGCGTTTTCGGGGTCCGTTCTTTAGACTAATCTGTACGCGCATTGTACACCACAATGAAGGTTGTTCTTGATTAAATTATTGTTCTGTTCTTGATATGGCCAAAAGTTCTTACATTATTGAATTCATTGAGCATGCATGTCGTTATCTCCCAAGCTCTTATTGTGAGGGCGCGCGCCATCCATCTTTACGTAACGCATGTTGCCGTGAACTCGGCAAGCAGTGGCAGCAAACATATCCGCCCGCCGGCTAAAATGGTCCGTGAACACCATCATGTAGGAATTTCCCTTGGCAGTCACCGGCAAAGCCCAACAAAATCTACCCCCACCATAATGTCAGGGCCCTAAGGCAAAAGGACATCGATGAGAGGCCACCGAGCGGGCTGACGCAAAGTCTTGCGAGCTTGATATATGCCACCAACGAACAGAGCGACCCAGGACAGTCCAGAAGCGCTCGAGTGTTCGCAACGCACGATGAACTCCTAAACCAACCGCAACTGCGGTATGGCAAGCACGGAGAACACGCGGGTGCGTTAACATGGATGGGCGCGTAGACACGGAGAACTCTAGTGACCGGCAAGCGGGTGGACCTATCTCAGAGCACCCAACCGTCAGAGACGCCCATTTGTGCACGAGAAGCAAGCGTGATGTTGACGTCTGTCTGTCGTTACAATCCATCGAGCTTTTACGGCCAACGGTAGAACATCCTGTACATTTGGAGGGAAGAGAGGGCGAGAGATCCGACAAAATCCGTCGGAGGCGGGGCACGAGAACGCGGGAGAGAAAAAAATGATTCTTGCCACACATCCGCTCTGTCTGTTGTTGTTGTTCTCGAGCCCAAACCACCGTGTAGAGGCTCTGGACACGATCAATCCCGTAAATGAGAGGCAGGTGTCGGTGGCAGCTGAACCAGGAACGGCTCCAGACGAGCCAACCGAAGAGGCGGCACAATAGTTTGCGGCCTCGGGTTACACCCTGGAAGGCGGCGGCGCAATCCCAGGCGAGACAGGGGAAAGAGAGCGCAGCCGGCGATGGGGGCACCACCAACGGCGCCGAAACATTCGACGAAACTGCCCATCCATGTAGACGTCGCAGGTTGCCAAGGCGAACCGGAAGCGTGCCCCGCCGCCTTGTTGGGCTTCCTGGCGAGACCTGGTAGACCAACGAGCAGGCAACGAGGGGTGAGGGATGACCGTAATCCGTGGCTTCCATCCGAAGGTATGTATATTAGGACCAGTGACGGGGGTACAATTAACGCCCGCGAATAAGAAACAAACCTTGAATATGACACGAAGGCCCAGATTTTGGCGATAAATATGAAAAACCGACAAAGAATCGCACCCTCAGCCGTGGAGTCCGCACTAAACTCAACATAATGACCTAAAACTCGACGGTGGGCGACGAAATCAGAAAGTGAGCGTCGACCACTTAATTGACGGTTCTTAATCGCGGGCGCCAACTGTGTGTACCCGACGCGGCCGAAGCCTGTGGTTCTTGTCCCCGAAAGAAATGACCGGTCTTCGTTCCGCAAGCGAAGACGAAACATGTACAGGTCGGCAAAGCCGAAGGCACAATGTAGCTACTGTACCGAGGAGGGGGCACATCACGGGAAAAATGGAGGAAGGCGAGGAACCAGTGCCGGTAGGTCTGGCGACAGACGAAACAATGGAGCCTCGAAGACCTCCGAGAAGTTTCACGAGAAAGAGGGCAGGGGGAGAGCATGCATGCGTGGGTGGTAGCGTCGGCTGAAAAAAAAGTACTCCAAATTCTGAGGCCACCTGCTGTGATGAGAGGGCGGAAATTCCTGCCCACCCAACCAATGCCGACCTCGGTTGAAGACAGACGAGGAGTGATACGTGAGCCCACAAGCATGAATGAGAAAAACAGAAAAACACCCCCCGGTTGGTCGACACCGTCGATGTTGTCGGGGCCAAACTTGCCACAGCTAGCTGCGTATTTCGCGGGCAAAGGCAACCAACCGCGAAAGAAAATCAGCTTCGCTTACCGCTGAACCTTTGCTGGACCCGGTGTAGGTAGGTAAAGTTGAACACAGTATAATAATAGTGTCCGGCTGCTAACGCTGCACGCGAGCATTCATTATGGTCAGCAATCAATGCGATCCGAAACCTTGGGAGCCGAGTAGTAAATGGACGAAATTTGGTGGACCAAAAGTGTCCGCACAAAGAAAGTCGTTGATGGTGCAAACAGGAGTCGGCGCACGACGAATAACATGTCGATGGTGGATCGCCTAGGTCTGGACCCGCACTGTTCCTCAGGTATGTTGGTTTCGCCGAAGGCGCTTAGTTAGGCGGTTGGTGATTATCTTGACCGGGACCTTACCCACGTGAGATAGCAGCGAGTGCCGCCCCCCTTCCTCTTGGTTGGATACATAATAAAATGTTTAATCGTTGCGCATCCTACAACAAACTTCAGGATACCCCCAATCACTTGAAAATAATACAGCACGCTGATTGCAACACAAACTGGTTGAACGGTCGTCTTGTTTCCAAAACATCGGGAGCGACTGATAGCAGTTGAGAGTGAGCGAGAGAGAGAGAGAGCGAGAGCGAGAGAGAGCGAGAGAGAATACATATAAACGAGGATACATGTGTGTGTTGTGTGTTTTCGTCCTATTTATTACAAGGGCGATCGACGGCGACGATCGACGGAGCGACGGCGGCGCGATCGACTAACGCGGCCCAAGGCCGCCCGATCGA
>FN649739.1:2611161-2622851 GCA_000310025.1 Ectocarpus siliculosus | reverse complement strand
GCCAGTTTTAGTTTTTGAGATTGGGGGGTCAAGGCCAAAAGGGGGGGGGGCGGGGGGGGTGGTAAAGAAGGGGCGATGAACGAAAAAAGTGATTTAACCCATGGGAATCAGCAAAAAAGTTATAGGATTTTTTGTGGGGAGCATGACGACCACTCGCAGAAGACACCCCAGCAACGATCGAGCATTCCGCCCCGTCCCCACCCCAGCACCCCAATTTTTTGTTCTTTTTTGCCCTTGGGGAACAGGGTGCCAGGGACCCTTTTTCACCTTTTGGGGGTTGCAGGGGGTTTCCCCCCCCCCCTCCCCCCGGCCTATGTGCCCCCCCCCCCTCCTCCTACAGTACGCCCCAGTAGCCTCCGCGGGTAGTGGTTTTGTTAGGGGTTAGGGGATAGGGATACGAAACCTCACTCTCTACAAGTATTTCAGTACGAAGTAAAAAACTAACAAAAAAGTCCTCGCCAAGGCGGTTCTTGCTATGTGCTCACTCACCTCCTCGGCGTTGTAGCAGGACATGTGCACGGCGACGCAGCACCGTTCGCAGAACACGATGTCCTCCTTGTTCTCGACGTGGTCCCCGCTGTTGCAGACGTAGCACACCGCGATGTCCTCCTCCTTCTTCCGCTTCAGCTCCACCTGGTTCTGCTTGCTCATCCTCGCGGCGACCTCGGCCTTCGCCTGCCTCTCTCTCTCTTCCAACTGTAGGAGACCATCGACAAGGAGTGTTGGTATAGATTTAAGGGAGGCACGCACCCAGTAAGAGAGTAGTGTTGTTATGAACCTACGGGAGAGACGGGACCCACTAGAGAGTACTGTTGGTATGAATATAAGGGAGGCACGCACCCACCAGAGAGAGATGGTGAGATCTGGCGACTTGCTAATTGTTAATTGTTAATGTGCTCGTCTCCCCCCCTCCCCCTCCCCCAGGCGGGGCCCCTTCGCGGGAAACTCTGTTCTAACAGGCCCGGCTGCGGGTAGACACTGTAGGCCTTACTCCACCAGTTGGGATTGTCGGCGGTGGGTGGGCGCGGAAGATGGCGACGGTTTGTATCTACACACGAAGATTTCTTTGCTATCGTTGTCCTCTGCGTTGTCTCACAGTCTAGCGTCGTCCTCAACGCCTCACCCCCCCACCCGTAACTGTTGCTCCTCCCCGCTGTGTCGATTCGAAATCGTAAAAAAAAACACAGCGCAGCGGCGCAAAGCTTACCGGTTCGTACGCTCGGAGCGTCTTCTCCCGAAACGCTATCCGTCTCGCCTCCTCGGGGGAGTCCTCGTCGTAACGGAACTCCTCGACCGTTGTGGCGATCCTCTGCAAAGTCGATGCCAATGCCAACTCCACCTGTCACGCGAGTGTTCACGCAGACCAAGGGGGGAGCGAACCAGGATGCGGGCCACGGCATGACACGGGTGAACAAATAGGCAACCGCGGGTGCAGCTAATGGTTTTGTGCTTGGAGGTCGACGCACGCAAGGATTGGGGGGGAGGGTGACGGGAAGGTAACATGGTGTTGTCATAGAGGTCGGCTTTCACGCGGCAGCAGCCGCAAAATCAACCGCGCGAACTCCCGAACCACAACATGAAGGAAATTGCGAATCAATTCAACGACCACACTACTGTACGCGCATTAGAGGGCCCTTGACAGTGTGGTGGAGTCGTGATCATGCCATGTGGTACGCAAACCCGAGTCACAGCAGCAGCAGTTGCACATCCCGATGAAAAAAATACAAAAAACTGTCTTGTTGAGCCTGTTACCCACAATGGGAGATGTCGCTGTGTGCTGCTCGGGAAATCGTGGAAATACAGGTCGCCTCTGACGCTATGATGGATTCATTGCTAATCTATCTTAGACTCCTTTCTCAGATAGAGATGGATTCGTTGTGTCATATTAAGAAAAAAAAACAAAAAAAAACAAGACAGCCTGTTTAGATACCTGTTGTAACTCTTCGTCGCACTGTCCGAGCTCGTCTTCCACTGTCTTCGCACCCCCCTTCCCCGCCGCCGCTGCCGCCTCATCCTCTACTCCGCCCCCGCTCCCGCCCCCGTCCTCTCCCTCACCACCGCCTCTTGGCGGCTGCTGCGAGGCTTTGCACCCCTGCCTGTTGGGTGTCGGTGAAGTAGCCCGGTGCTGTTGGATGGTGCTGCAGGAGCCATCCCGGTCGCCGGCGGCCTGCCACCAGGGAAACCGTCGGGGCAGAGCGCCGCAAAGAAAAACATGAAATCATGCTTGGGTTGGTGCGACGTCGGCAGCAGCTCACATCATGTATTTGGTATAATTTATCAACCGAGAGTAAGAAAGAATGCCCCATGGTCGGTACTTGTTGCGTGCAAACACAACGTTCGGAAAAATATCTTTGCATGTATTCTTCATGTGGTCTGCGGCAGCTCGTCCAGCCGCACACTCGTTATTTTAGGTTATTAATATTAGTCCCTTCTCCAAAAAACACAAACACGACACAGAGGAAATCACCCGCCCCGCACACTTGGTGACACACACGCAGCATGTGATACGGCCGATAGCCTCAGTGTCGGAGAAGCATGCGTGTCATCTGCGTTCTCAACTCCCACTCTTGCTCCCTCTGGGATGCATCTTAAAGTTCATTCGGAGATGTCTCCGAAATCGAGCCACAAGTTTAGTCAGCAGCCAACGGTTGTTGTGCGTGCACATGATGGAGGAACAACGTGTATTTTAGGCCCCCGCTTCAACACGTAAAATATGCAAAGGGACGACCGCTTTTCAGTGTTCCAAAGGGCCCCTCCTCTCCCACTGTCCATGTCTTGACCCTAACCCGCTATAGTGGGGAGGAGCGTGCTCTGACCTCTCTACTGCTGTAGTATGCACAGAGAGGAGCGTAGTTGGTGAAAATGAGATCCGTATATTTGAAGTCATTTTGACCAAACATGGTGGAAAAAGAGACGAAAATATCAAAGAGAATAAAAAAAAACAACAGAGACGAAACCGCTGCCTCTCTCCGCTGCTGGCTGCTGGTGCTGTCGTGAACCTGTGTCGTGCTGACGTGTGTATAAACTCTCCGCCACAGCTCACTCTCAACCAACACATAAGGAACAGGGAGAGCGAGAGAGATTGAGCTCATCGACGGCGCCCCGGTAGCGTGCCAGCCCTCCGTATTTTGGAAGCAAAAGCACACACAAACAGCCATTTTGCCGACCGCACCAGCGGTGTTCAGTGAAGTAATTTACATAGCAGCAGACGGTATTTTTTCGCCCCTCTATTTTTCATACAAAAAAAACTCTCGGCCGATTCTCCTTACCAGCAGAAACTCTCTCCCCTCTTCCCTCACCTTCTGGCGATGGATCGATCCACAACCGCCGAAGGCACTGGCCGCGCCGGCGCTGCAGCCGCCGCCGCCCTCCGCGACGGCAGGCGGCGGGGGCATCTTCTTCGTGTACCGGCGCAATCTCGAGTGTCCCACCAGGGCATCGAGCGTGAGGACGGAAGTGTCTGGCAGATTTCGGAGTACGGTATCGGTGCCTCTCCAAACATCTTCGAGGGTGGGATGCGCCGGCACCCGGACCTTGACGCCCCACCCGGCCAGCCGATCCAGCACCTTGGCGATGCTCGCCTCTGTCGCCACGGGCCTCGGCTTCATGCTCGGCTGCCCCCTTCCGCCGCCGCCGCCGCCGCCGCCGCCGCCGCCCGCGCGGGTCTGCTCTGACTTGAGAGGCCGGACCGCTGCGGTCTCTTGCTTGAGCTTGCCCCGCTTCTTTGCTCCCCTGCTGCTCGCGCTCCTTCTTTTCGTCTGCTGCTGCCTGTGGTTCCCGCTGCCACCGCCGCCGCTGCCTTCGGCGCCGCCAGCTGCAGAGGCACTTCCCCCCCCGGCCTCGAAGTTGGGAGTCCCTCCCTCCTCGGCTATCGCAGCCTCTAGTTCTGTGCCCTCTCCTCCTTCGCCCTGGTGTGTTGATGCCTCTTCGCCTTCGCCTGCTGGCGCCTTGTTTGACTCTCTCTGCTGCTGCTGCTCCTGCTCCTGCTCCTGCTCCTGCTGCTGCTGCTGCTCCTGCTGCTCGGAGTCCACCACGCCCCCGCCGCTCTGTACCGCGCCCGTTAGCGCCAGGGAACGGAACACGTGCTCCGCCTTGCTTGCCGCTGCTCGCTTGGGTCGACCTGAGGGTGCCGTTGTCGGCGTGGCCGATACCATCGCCTCGCTAACTGAACGTGTTTTGTGATCGAAACAAGACCGAAAGCGAGCAGGCAGAGAGACCATCATTTTTTTGTCAAGTTTTTTTTTTTTAATCCCGCCGCACTTTGCTGCGACAGCTCCCTTTGCCGCTCTGTGTGTGTTCATGATGATTATTTTTCCCGAAAAATTTGAAAAGAGGGAATCTACGAGGTACTGCTGTACCCCTACCGACAACTACCGAAGAGGCTGGTAGCCGCTAGCCCGCCACCGGTGACTTCGGACGGGGCACGCATCAATCCTGTGTGTGTTCGCCCTGCGTGCTCTCCCCACGTGTATAGCGCGAGACAGCCAACTCCTTTTCCCCAACTCTCAACGGGAAAGGCGGGGTTTTGGTTGGTTCGCTCGCCGTTCGGTCCTTCGAGTTCCTCAAGACACGACCGAAGCACCGAAGCACCCCGACTCTCTTGCGACAGCACGTCAGCAGGGGCTTGGATACATATACCCTGCTGCTGCTGGGAACCAGACCGGACGGAGAGGGGGCCCAGAAGTTGCGTGTGACGAGAGCGGGATAAGGGCTGGTCGTGAAAACCTGTGAAAACTGGCCTCTGTCGTGCCTGCTGTCATACACAACCTCTTGCGAGACCTGCGGCGGAGAGAGCGAGAGGGAGAGACAGAGCAGGGGCAGGAGCTCGCTGCTGCCGACCACCGCTATCGCGCACCCCTGCTTGCTGTAGTGTGTGTGCACCCTGAGCAGCACCCGAGCGGGAAAGAAAGAAGCGAGAGCGAGAGCGAGCCCGGCCGCTCGGCTTTTTTCGGGTCAGTCAGCTGCGGCGCTACTACTGCTGTGTCGCTCAGAGACCCCGAAACAAACTACTGCTGTACTCGTCGTACTACAAACAGGTGTGTCGACTGCGTGGTTGTAGTGTGTGTGTGTGTGATGGGGCCACCCGCAGGAACGGCATCATCAGCCCGTCGCCATCCCACAGAGGGGCGACGCAAGGCGGCTGCGGCAACAGTGCCTCGGCCTGTGAGGGGCAAGAGGGACGCAGGGTTCCGGAGGAGGCCAGAAGGAAGGCCAGCCACTGCCGCCGCCGCCGCTGCCGACAGCAGTAGCGGCGGCGTGAGAGGCAGCAGCAGCAGTCGAGGCCGGAATCAAAACACCGGAGGGGGGGAGGCACCGACTCTACGAACCAGATGCAACCGCACTTGCAGGAGCACCGCCGGCAACGCCAGCAGCAGAAGCGTCGCTGATGCCGTCAAGGCATCCTCCTCCTGCTCGCCGGCTTCCGCCTCAACCGCCACCACGGATGATACGACGTGCCGCGCCAGCGGCATCAGCAATAACGGCCGTGTGACTAGAGCAACAGCAAGAGCCAAGACGAACGTTAGCCCCGGTCGGGCGCCGTCAGCGGAGCAGGAACAGCAGCAGCACGGCAAGAAGAAGAAACACCGCCGCAGGGTTGCGCAGGGAAAGGAGGAGGAGGAGGAGGAGGAGGAGGAGGAGGAATCAGATTCGGTAGCAGCACCACCACCTGCGATCATGACGGCTCCGACCCACCGCCGGCTACCGCGGAGAAAGGCGGCGGCGGTGGCGGTCGCCAAGTTCACGTCGACTCTCAAACTCGAGGAGCAGGAGGAGGGGAAGGAGGAAGCACAAGAGGACGGAGCGGCACTGCAGCAGCGGCGACGTCGACCTCAGCGTGGCGAGGGCGGCGCACCTGAGGAAGAGGCGGAGGAGGCGGAGGAGGAGGAGGAGGAAGGAGACCGAGTGAAGGCAACAAACAAGAAGAAGAAGAAAAAGCAGCATCGTGAGCGGCAGCAGACGCCTAAGGAGAAGCAGCAGCAGATGGACCGTCGAAACACCCTGCGGGTGGCAGAAGACAAGAGGGACGCGTTCACTTCCGGGCTGCTGGCGTGTCTGAGCGAAGGCTCGGGCGGGCGGCACGGCGGCGGGGCGGCGGGGACGCCGAATCACGGATCATCAGCGGCGTCTCCCGCTGGAGGAGCTACGCTAGAGGGGGTGTGGGCGGCTCTAAGTGCGGCCTATTTCCAGGACCCGTTGGTAGTCCAGGTATGTGCATGTATGTGCTCGACGGCGCACAGCAGTGTGTGTTTATGATGGGAGTCTTGGTCGTTTGGGAGTGACTTGTCAACGAGGGCGCCGCCGCCGGCATTGTGGGGGACAAACATGCTAATTACGATCGAACGCCGCATGGGTGCCGGCACCGCATGATGACGGCCGTGCTGGAATTGGACACCGGTGGCTGCCAAAACTGCGCTCTTTCCTCTTCCACCACGCCCAAAAGGGAAAACATGATCCCACCAAACTCGAACGCCGCAGGGCGTGCTGGCGTTGGACACACCGGTGGTACAGTAGTTTGGCTGCCGAAACAGCGCCGTCTGTACCTCTACCACCATACCTAGTAGAACATGATCATGATTCCTCGACATCGTTTGAAGGTAAAACATGTCGGCTCCTTCTCCACACCGGATTTCCGATTTTTTCCCTCTGGGGTTGGTGTTCTCGTTTGATACAATATACACAGCTGATTTGGATTTTGTCGTCGTCGCGTCGTACAGTTATCCAAGATGAGTCCAGCAAGGTATCAATCCTCCGGCTCGCGTCTCTCCAAAGTGTGTTTCCTTCGGGCGCTGCTACTCAAGCGTAAAACCTCACAGTCTGTCGCAGAAGCAAAGCCACGACCTGACGTGAATGCTGCTGCTGCTGCTGCTACATGCATCTGAGGTCACTGAAACAACTCTACGGAATGCGATGAAGCACCAGGCCATACGCTAATTCTCGGAGAATACAAACAGCACGTCGTAGATACCTAGCCCCTCCCGTCTCTTTTGCGCTTCCGAGTGCACTAGACGTAACCCTGCAGCGATGGTTTCGCTCCTCGAAGGGACAGGGGGTGTTGTACCGTTTCGACAACCTCTTTCGATTTTTGCAGTACAGCAGTGTATGCATACCTTTTCGTGTATGCCCACAATCCATTCTCTCTCCCCTTACGTACATGTGCGTCCTGTTCCTTCCTCCATTTCTTTGCCAGGACATCATCTCATCCCTCTCGGTCGAAAACGGTGGCGCCCCCATCAACCACTCGGCGGCAGCGGCTACAGGCCCTTCGCCCAACGGCAGCGCAGGACCGGCAGCGGCCAGTGGCGGTCAGAGCCTACCCTTCTGGGCGGCCACCAACAGCGGCGGGGGCCTCAACGGTCCGCAACGGGGCGGCGGGGGCGGCAGCGGCCCCAGCACGGGCAATGCCGGTGGCGGGAGCGCGGGCGGCGGCGGCGGCTCCTGGGCGGCGTCGACCTCGGGCGGCGGCGGCGGGAGGAGTTCCAGACAGCTAGGAGGCCGAGAATGGTGGCAGGGTGCGGCGGCAAGGTCGGGCCGTGCCCGTGCCGGTGGCTCGGGAGGCGCGGAAGCCAAGAACGTGAGCGGCTGGGAGACGCCGGTGGCCGGGGGGAGCGGCGGCGGCAGGGTGCGGAGGGCATGGTTTTGCTGCAAGGGGGCGCCGTTGGGGGCCGGGCAAGGTGCCGGACAAGACGGTGCGGCGGCCGGCGTCGTGTCGACCGTTGGTGCGGGCAAGGGTAGAGCGGAGAGCGGCGGAGCCGGACTCAAGAACCACGATGACGGCACCGCGACCGCTCGGGCTGCGGGAGACTCCCCGCGGGATGATCATGTCGCCGCTGCGAAACCCAGGGCGGCGGCGGCGGCGGCTGCCAGCAACGCCTCCGGCGGTGAGGCGAAGACGGAGAACGGTGCGGCCGATGGCGACCGCGCTCCCAACGGCGATGCCGCTGGATCCGCTGTGACTACGCTGGCGGGGAGCCCTCCCTTGGCCCCCCTGGCGCCGAAGGGTTTGCGCCCAGGAGGCGTTACTGGACCCCCGCGGCTTGGCGACGGCGGCGGCAGCGGCGGTGCCATCGTTACGCCTCCCCGGTCTGCGCCCGCCGAGGCGCCGGCGACCGTCTCTCCGGCGCCGCTTACCGAAGGCGAGGGTCCTGGCGGTACCGGCTACAAGCCGGGCGGGAGAGCAGTGGCCGGGCCGAGAAGGAACGGCTCGCCGGCGGCAGCGGCGACGGCGAGGAACGACGAGACGGGCGAACCGACGTGCAGACCGGCCTCCGAGGGCGTGCCGCGGGGCGGCGGCAGCACGAGCGGGGAAGGGAGGGCTACAACGGTGGTGGCCGCTTTCTCGCAGAATAGTTCACCGAGCTCTTCCGTCACCGCCACAGCCACCGCTGGGCAGAACACCCCCCCTGCCTGCGCCATGTTGGTGGGACCGCCGCCCGCGGACGTGGGGGCCGATGTACGCAAGCCTCCGCACGCGAACGGGAGGGAGGGCGTGGAGTCCGCTATCCTCCGTCCTGTCGCAAGCGGCCAAGGCCGGGTCGTGAGAGCGGCGCCTGCTGTCGCTTTGGTCGCCCCTGCGGCGGAGGGGGCGCCGACGAAGAGGGTCACGCCGCCGCCAAGCGGTGACGATTTGGCGAGGGGCACTGGTCGTCCGGTGTCGAGGGTCAACGAGGCAGTGGCGGGGACGCGACGACCGCCGGGGTCGAGCCCCACGGCGGAATGGGCGGCGACCCCTGCCGTCGGTGTCGTGGCGGCACCGGGGGGGTTGTTGCCAGCGGTGGGAGTAGTGAGGGCACCGTGTCCGATGCGGGCGGCGAGCGCGGTCGGCGGTCCACTGCAGGCGGTGGGTATCGTAGAGGCACCGAGGCCGTACCAAAGCCGCCGCCCCGACGTGAACATCCACCGGGGGCCCCTGCAAGCGGTGCGGCAAAAGCCTCCGGCGCGCCCGTTTTCCACGCAGGCGTCAGCGGGCGGGGTCTGCCGGCCGCGGAGCGGCGCGATCGGGCCTGGCTGGGGAGGCAGCAGCAGCAGCAACGGCCCTGGTGCTGCTGCTAGGGGCATCCAGGCAGCAGGCGGCGGCGGCGGTGGACACGGCGGGATGATCGACGAGGTGACTCTGCGGCTGGCCACGGTGTCCGAAGCGCTGACGCTGCTGGAAGACGTCGCGATCCTTCCACGACTCCGCCGCATGTCGGTCTCGGTCCAGGTGGAGGTGAATCGGAGGGCCGAGATGCGCGCCAAGGCCGACTGGGCCAACCGAGTGGAGAGGGTGAGTGCGCGACAACTGAAGGCCCGTTCGATTTTCTGTGTCTAATTGTCCGTGGCGATGCTGGGTGGCGTGTGCGGTTAGTTTTGTACACGCCGGCTAAGTGTCTCGGCCATGGCGCCACCCACCCACAGGGATTAGGTGCATGTGTGTGTTGCAGGTAGTATAGTACGTACGTACGTACGTACGCAACGCCATCGTGTTTGCCCCAGTTGAGTGCGTCGCGAAATAGTGCTTCACGCCACGCACCAGCGCCTTCGCGATAGCAACAAGGCGCAGGGCGATTGAGAAAGCTGCTGATTCTGGACAGGCGGGTTAAGCACAGCAGTAGGCTACAGAACTGGTGTTGTTTGACCTTGTATGGTACCACCGCCTCCGGCTCTGCGGCGGACGCAAGGCCAGTGGGTCTCGCGTGCGAGAGAAGAAAACAGCACGGGTAGACACACAAAAAAGTGGCACCGGCGTGACTTCCCCTAGGCGGCGTGCCCCATGCTGGTATTGCACGGGTCTGCCCGCGGTGTGTAGCACATTGTAGTGTTGCCGATCTACCCCCCCCCCTCGACGCTTTCGGTTGGCATGACCTCCGGGATGGAGTTTGCATCAGTTGCGTAACCTGCTGCTGTTGACTTGTGTTGAAGTTGCACGGGTTGCCTAACCTACGGTTGTTGCATGTTTCGCGTTTGTCTTCGGACCGTCGCGTGTGCTTGGTTATGTTTTAGGCGTGGAGATCCGGGGGTGGCACCGGTTCGGGGCTCCCGCTCGCGTTGCGCAGACCGACCCGAGGGGCGGGGCGGGGGTCGTCGTTTTCTTCGGTGCGTCGCCCCCGGGGCCGACCGAAGAAGAGCGGCAGCGTGAGCATGCCGGTTCCTCCTCCGATGGTGCACCGAAGGCCGCCATCGTTGGACGAGCACCAGCGGCTGCGGCGGCTGCGGCGGCTGCGGCGGCGGCGGCGGCTACGGGAGGAGGAGGAGGACAAGGAGGTTGGCTGCGAGGAAGAGGGGGCCCCCAGCGACGGTGGCGATGACGAGGGGCCGCCATCGGTGCGGGTGTTGAAGAGGAAACGGAAGCGGGCGCTGCGAAAGGCGGCGGACGGGTCAGGGCCGGACGCAGCGGCGGCGGCGGGGGGGGGAGAGACATCACGTGCGATGTCGTCGGAGGAAGAGGAAACAGCTGGCGGTGTTGCTCACTGTCGACCGCGGCATGGCGCGGCAGAGGAGCCCGGAAACGAGCGCAGTCACCGGTCGGCCCAACCCTCCAATGCGGCGCCTGTAGCAGCGGCAGCGGGACAGGCGGTGTCGACGAAACGGCCGGGCCGTGACGACGGGGACGTCAGCGGATGGCACAAGCCTTCTCCCAGGCCGCGGCATAGCGGCACCTGCTCGCCCCGGATGTGGTCGGCGATAAAACTCGGACGCCGTCGCCCTCGTGCCGACAGAGGCTCGGCCGAGCCGGACGGGAAGAGGCACTCCTGCCGGGAGATCGACTGCCCGCGGCGGGCGCACTTCGGGTCGCCCGGGTGGGTGCCGGCGCACTGCGAGGAGCACAGGCGGGACTGGGAGGTCCTCCTGAAGGTAAGGGTGTTGCCTTTCCTATCGAGATGCGCGTTAGGAGGAGAGAGGACGACCGCCTTCGCGAGACATGAGGAAATAGAAGCAGCGAGGGGGGGGACGCAGATCCTGTCCTTGTCCCAGCTTTTCCCCGATTGCACGCTTTGTCCAACGTGTTGCGAAAAAACCTGCGAATGCTACTGGGAGGATGTCAAGGGGTGGACTCTCGTCTCATGTAGTTATCTCAAAGCAACCGATCTTGGCTCTTAGATCTTCAGTGGGGATTCGAATGTGGGTATATCTCGAACGGGTAGTCTTTTGGTGTGTGAATTTATTTTTCCTAATCTTCGGTGGGGACCATGATGCTTCTGCCAGGAGCTGCTGGATGAAAAACGCTGGCTCGTTCTGGGCGATGTGTTTGCGGATTGGCTGGGGGTTGAGTTTTGCCTCTCTACCCTGCTGTAACTTGCCGTTTAAGTGCCTTCGTTTGCCCAAGCTTTGTGTTGTGTCGCCTCAATTCGTGGCTGTGGATCGCGTCACGGACGACACCCATGGGTTACGACCTGGGTGTTCCAGTGTAGACGGCAGTCAATGCATATTCCAGTGTACCACAATATATTTTTTTCCCGGCCGCCACCGCCACTCAAAAGCCGGCCGCTGTTGTGCGCATATTTTCACGCGCACTTTAAATATCCTTCCTCGACATCACCACCACGGCAAGATTCCCCCCCAAACAACTTTTTCAGTTGATTGAAAAACATATACCCTTCTCACAATATATTCGAGACTCTCCTGACTAATGTAAGATTCACGATTTCGAATCGATGTTGGGCAGAATTGCCGATGTTCGTTGATGGTGGTGCGGGGTCCTGATGTCCACA
>FN649739.1:2586316-2608205 GCA_000310025.1 Ectocarpus siliculosus | reverse complement strand
GGGGAGGGGGGGGCGGCGGCTACTTTGGGCGTCCAATCATTGGAGAGCCAAGCGGGGCGACAGCGTAAAGTAGCGGTGGTGGTGGCGTATTAGACTACTGGAAGTTTTTTTTTTTTTCGGGTAGAGGTGTGCGCGTTGTCCGCAGCACGCGAAAAGGGTCCAACCCCTCCTTCCTTCCCGCCGGGGGTGGAGGTGTTTATTTTTGCCACAGGGGGGGCCGTGGGGTCCACTCCCCCCCCCCCCCCCGGTGTTTCGCACTCCCGGAGCCCCATTGTGTGTGGTTTTTTATTTTGTTTTTAGCATCGACCGCGCTAGCCGGCTGACCAATGAAAGCGTTTGTGTGTTTCGCCGTGCATGCCTCCATCAACGGTCGTTTACTGCGCCGGTCCGGTCGGTACCACCTTTTTGCTACGCGAAGAGGATTGGCCCCGCCTGTGTGATGATCGGCTCGTGTTCCAGTGTGTGTAGCTGTTGTCGATTTCAGCGTGGATTAGGGCGTGTGGTGTGGTAGATATCGAGGCAGTTAGTTGCGAGGCTCCTACAGCAGCAGTCGCCGTTTTAGCAGAGGTATTGGTGCCATTTTGGGTTGGTGCCCCCCTTCGTTTGGTCGTGGTCCCTGTTCTTGTTGTCCCTTGCCTTGTCCCTGTAGTGGGTGGTGGGTCTCGCTTGATAATTGGTCAAGCGAGCTCTATCTGTGGGCCCATCGGGGGGGGCGGGGGCGGGGGGAGGGGCGCAAGAGGTATAGGCTAGTATTTCTCATGAAAGCAGTTACTTTGCTGTATCCATCTGTGTGTGGCACCTGGTGGTATTTATAGTAGTGTTTACAAGCAGCGGGGACGACCGAGACGCGTTTGTATTTAGAGAACCAATCCCTCGTTTTGGGGAGGACATGGCATACAAGTCTCTCTCTGGTGTACATCCCCCCCCCCCCAATCCCCACACTTTATTCAGCCGTGTGTGTTGTGCGGCGAAACTTGCGAGGTTGCAAGCCGCATCTTGCAATGGTGTTTTTATCTTACCGTATTCGTGGGGTAGCAGTACTTTGTTGGACCTACCTTTTTTTTTTTGTCCTTCTTCGCGTTGTTTTACATCGCTCAGGGGTGTGACGCTATAGCTAGACCTCTGTCAGAGTAGCGGTGGCGGTTGTTGTTGGGGGAGGGGGGGGAGGCCTACTGCTGTAGCATGCGCGTGCGGCACGCGCGGAACCTCTGCGCTTTTCGCGCCTCGGGCGACCATGAGAGAGGCCGTAGGAAACGACGCGGTGGTGGTTGGTGTGCTGCCGTGAATGGCACCAAACACCACCGTTGCCGGGTGCCCTACTACAGCACGCACACGCCACCTTCTTCTGGTAGTTGTAGTGGCCGGCCTGTATAATACGTCTGGAACGTGCTTGCATGTAGCTGTTATTCAGTGGCCATAGATCCATTTGCGTCTGATCTTGCGTGAGAGTGTGTGGGTTGGGGGGGGGGGAGACAACTGGTGGCGGTGGTGGTGTGGTGCTAGCGTTGCGGATGCTTTGTGAGGGTGTGTGACAACGATTGGCTGGTCAACTCTAGAGGAGAACGGCGCGCCAAAGACTTTCTGCGAAGTTTTTTTTGTTTTTGTTTTTCCGGCCGAGAAGAACGTTGCCCAAGTCCTCAACAAATAGCACCCATAGTAGCAGCGTTGGCGGCGGCGGCGGTTCAAAACAACAGGAGGAGTCTTTCGCCTGTGATTGGTGTAGATTTGGAACGAACCACGAAGAGCACGTTTTTGGCAGGTGAAGGGTGGAGTGAGGGTTTTGTGTGTGTTAGGTTGTGATCCAGAGGGGGGTCTTCTCCTGCAAGCTTGCAGCGAGGACGCCGCGTGTTCAACACACCGCAGTCAACGCCGGGCGGGCAAGCAAGAAGGCGAACGAATCAAGACGCAACAACGTTGTGCAGACACGTTTTGGCCACGGGACAGAAGCCCTCGCGAAGTTTTGATAATCATGTATGTGTGTGTGTTTTACGAGTAGTCGCGTGGCTGCGAACGCAAGCGCGCCACAAGAGAAACATGAAGTGTGGCTTGCTTGCCAAAAAGGAGGACGGACGCTTGCCGTTCCCCTCCAAGCTCGCGCACACACCGACGTCGTTTTCGCTCTCTCTCTTGCTTCCAACCAAGGTTGTTCCAGGAGTGCAATCGCCGGACCCCAAGCGACGTGTACACTGTTGTTGTTGTCCCGGGACAACAAGCGACGTTTGCATTTTGTTGTTGTTCCTGCACGTTAGAAACCGTGGGCAACAAGCGACTTTTTCATTGTTGTTCCTGCACGTCATCAACCGTTCCGTGCTCTGCTTTGTACCGTCCAGCATCCGCACCGGTCCAACTGACGCTTTCCGTGTGGTCACAAAAGTCAACCACCGAGACAAGGGTAAATACTTGTCGAAATCAAGACGGAAATTTCATGCACTTAGAAAACCAGCATACGAGATACTGCAGCAGATCCAACAAACAAGCCGGGAGAGACTAACGAATCCACAAGGTCCAGATACATGTCACACAAATGCCAGCAGCATGCAAAGCCCTCAATCTAATGACCACACTCTCCCTCGTTTGATCTCCCCCATAACCTCATAAACTTGCATATATGTGACAATCCACGAGCAATGTTTTTTCGCGGTGGACGAGGGAAAGGAACGGCTGAATCAATCCTTCTCGAGAAAAAATGAAAACAAGGCAACCACCGCACGCAGCAGAAAGGCGGAGAAAACAACTTCTGCGTGGCCTGTTCCGCCTAACTATTGTACGTAACCCCGGCTGGTGGTTGCAGAAATTGCACCGGAAAGGTCTACTCTATTATCCTAAGGACCGACGTCCACCAAACACGGGACGGCAATTTTGTTTTGAAAAGATTAGTCTAACACCAAGAGAGATTACAGTGTAAGTCGGGGCCCAAGCTACAAGCAACGAGGGCGCCCACACGGCCAACACCCCAGAGACCTGTACCACGACGAAAATCAACCGAATTAAATACCGAGGTATGCACACAACACGGAGTTCTAAGGTTTTTAACATACAGCGCAACGTGCTCGTGCAAACTCGGGGACACCAACATTGTGTTTCCTTCCGTGTGGGTATCAAACGCATCACCAAAAAAAAAAGAAGCCCACCCTCGAGACGTCCGCCACGTCGCGTTCTCCCCTAAGATCCAATACTTTTCCCCGAGGTTATGGATCTGCCTTGCCGATTTCCTTTGTGTACAAAGTCAGCAGCCACTTATACACGGACGCCTTAGCCCAACCCCCCGCCAGTTTTGGCGGAGAAGAAGGAAGTCTTCGTCTTCGCGAAATCAAACCATTAGACTAGTCAGCGCTGACTACAAGTCAGCGCTGACTAGTCTGATATGATTTCGGCTTCTTTACAGCGCCGCCGATACCGGTGCCGTTTGCCGCCAGCGAGGCGGCCAAGAAAGACCGGGCGAGCGCGGCGCCGCTGTCATCATCCGCGGGCCACCCTCGCGAGCACTCGGGGTAGGAGACCGCCCTCCGTCGCCCGCGGTGCGCCGCTGCCGCCGAGCTCATAGGAGCGGGATTGGGATGGCAACGGCGATGAAGGGAGGGTCTGGAGCTGTGCCGCTGCGGCGGCGGCAGCGCCGTTTTCTGGAACAACAGTGTCGAAGGCGTTTCCCTGATCCGCCGGGGGGAGCGGCCCGAAACGCCGGGTGCTGCTGCGGCGCCGCCAACACGGGCGCGGCAGGGTGCTCCTCCTCCTCCTCCTCCTCCTCCTCCTCCTCCTCCTCCTCTGTCGCCGCCCACCGCCTAGTAGCAGGACACCCGGGAGGAAGATCACGTCTGCTGCGTCGTTGTGGCGGGGGCTGAGTCGCCGTGGCAAGACGACGACCGGAACGGCTATAACCCCGTCGTCGAACCCCCTCCCCCCCCCCGTCGGCAAGAGGGAAAAAAGCCCGCCGTGTCGGCAGCCGGTGGGGGGACAGGACCACAGGAAGAGGACGTCGATTGTGGCCTTGAGGCTCGCTCCGTCTTGGCCCTCGTCCGGACCTCCCGCGGAGTCGCCCCGGCGCCCGCAGAGTCGCGCGCCTCGGCGGCGACGTCCTCCAGGAAAGTGGCCGGGCCCACCACCGCGAGCGCCGTTGTTCTTGTAGTCAAATGTACTGTTGAGCCGGAAGACGACGCTGTTGAGCCGGAAGACCCCCCGGCTGTCCGTGAGCGTCATGTACCGCCTCCTCACGTATGTACCGCCTCCTCACGTTTTTTCGCCAAAGCTGACAGTCCCGCCTGGGAGGGTAACCGCGATGAAGTTGGACGCTGTTCTTACATGGGTGGGTCTGATTCAACCTTCGACTTGGTCTTACAGGAACCCTTTGGTTGTCATTACATCAAAGAAGTGGTGCAGTGATGGTGTTCGCATTCTCAACGTGAATTACGGTCAATGTTTTTACATGTGTAGTCTAGTAGGAGTTGTTGATGCAGGCGACAGAATCATCTCCTCTTTTCGACGCACGTTTGAAATATCTTCATTTCGCCAAATCATCACTGTTCACCGCGGCACCATCCCTTTGGCGTAGTACGCGACGTAATCTGAGCTGTTTGAGTGGCCTGCAATGCCGCACGGAAGCTCTGCTGCCCCCTGTGATAGGTTTTATTGGCAAGCTTGTCAACGAATAAGAAGTCGTTGAATCGTCTCCATGAATTGTGTCGCATCGCGTTTGGACGACTTGATCGTGCTTGACGACACGCTTTTGCCTCTAACGTCGGTATCATTCTTGCTGTTTTTCAACAATTAATTGCGTACTCACAGCATGAGAAGGACGCCCCCGAAAGTCATCATTGGCGCTACGGAAGCGGAGTTTCTCGGGCACACCGTTTTCCTCCGATGACGTCACACCAACTCCCCTTATTGACGGTGTACTGAAGGCCCTCATGAAGGGCCACTTGTTGAGTAACCTCTTTGAACATCAGTGCATGCTGTTCCCCTGCTCTCCTTGGTAGGCGGACTAACATGGTGGTCACTTTTTTTGCAGACAGTAAGGCTTTTGAAAACACCCTGTGATAACTTCGGGAAAAAAACTGTGGAAGTACCAAACAAAGTCGGACAAAATATGTAACGGGCCGCCCCACGAAAAGGACATAATAGTCTACTTATAGGCCTATTGTTAACGCAACGGAAAATTCACGCATTTTTTCACTGAACGGTGAAAAGAAGAATCGATATTTTTTCGCTTGTTCTATTCGTGATGTCATCCCTGAATACACGCTTTGCTCGGCACACAACAGGTTGACTTGGTTTTGCTCACCATAGAGCAGCGGTAAAAGCGCAATGAGCAGGACCCGACACAAAGGACAGCACACACACTTAGAAAGATCCCGTCCACCCGGCCTGCTGTTTTCAGTTTTCAGCAACAACAGCGCAGGGCAGAGTGTTGCAACCTGGGTGTTGCTTCCGATTTCTTCAGTTTGCCGGCTCATTTTTCACGGTTGCGGCTCCCTTCTTTGACCACCACCTGCCCAAAGGTAGACGAGCTCAACAATCGTAGGGCGGCAGAGGGGCTGACGGCTAGCATCATATAGATAGATGGACAATCCGAAATAATGAAATAATTAGCGTGTCGGAGGCTCTGTTGCTCTACGGTTGCGTGGTGCCGTGGATTGATGTTGATGTGTCCGACCAAAAACAGATCATCTCGCCGCATTTTTTCCAACGAACGGCATTTTGGTGAGGTGGCACGAGTCTCTCACACACGTGTCACCTTATTGAGCAGCATCCAAGCCCCCAATACCCAGGAAGCAGCACGGCGCCGGGAGTGAGGTATCATATAGACAGCCGAACCGAAGGAATCAGCGCGTTGGAGGTCTTGGTGGTGCTGCTGTACTCGTTCTACTGTTTCCGTGTTTGCTATGTGTGATTGAAACAATTCTCCAGCACCAACAGCAGCAGTTGAAGACGAGAGCATCACGAAATGTCTCGTTTTGGACCATGAACGGATTGAACGCGGCTTCTGTCGCTTGTCCGTCTCCACAACAGACCTGGACGTGAGTCTAGCAGGCCTTGCAAGCGTTCTCAGTGATGTTACAGCGCCCGCGGTGCGCCTGCCCGACCCTGCCCGACCCTTGTGTCAAATTCCCCGGATCCGTGAAAGCAGCAAGCCCCCAAAAAAAACTGCTTGCTACTTTCACGGATCGGGGGGAAAACGCCTACATCTATTTGCAAGAAAGCACGCTTCGGTGAAATTTTTCGTGCTTTATAGAGTTTGTTCTGCTCGCGCGATACGCTGCGGAGAGAGCACGCACCAACTCAAGAACAAATTAGGACATCTACAACACCTCTTCGAGAACCGATACGGGACAATGTTATGGAGGAACAGAGAAATAAAAGAGGGAAGGGAGCAAGTTCGTTGCTCCTGGCTTCGGGTACTCACAGTTGTTGTTTGATCTCTTGTTTTAGCCTCCTAGACCAGGTCCGCTCAGCGCCCACTCGGAGAGTGAGGGAGCGGGGCTGGGGATTTGATCTTCCTTCAAGCTACTTAAATACCCCTCAACGACGCCAAATATCCATATCCAAAGAAATTCAAAATATCCAATAAGCGCTCATACAACGTTCATGAAACGCTCGTACAATGCAAATACACTAGTTGCTCCATTACATTAGCCCACCCTGGGAAGTCGTAGATGCAGAAACTTTATCTTCAATCCAATACTCAACCTCAAATAAAGATCGAAGATGCGACTTTCCAAATCAGACAAAAATAAGATAAAATAAAAGCAACTAGGGTCGGAGAAAATAGTTCATCCCCGACAAATACTCCAAACCATTCCCACACCACACAGTGATGACTACTGAGAATCACATCGCCAACGACGGAACCCGTCTGAATCAAAACCGGGTTCGGTCGCGTTGGGCACGCAAAGGTCGGGGTGACTATTGCAACAATAGAAGAAGCTCACACCACCCAAACACGCGCTAGCGTACCACTTCGTACGATGTAGAACAAAACACAAAAAAACATGTAGCGGCCCGTAGGCGGCATGATATCAAAGCACACTTCCAGATGGGGCAACAGCCAGCTGTGCCACAACGCCTGGTGTTCGCGACGTAACGCCATCATCCGTGGAAGGGTTGGTCAAACCACGAGTACGGTGTTTTTGCAAGCACCAAGAACCGCAAGGAGCATCCAAAACCGTGGAGTAACTATACTCCGGGAGAGAAAGCTTTCGAGGGCCGGGGGTGTCCAAAAATCGAACAATGTACTGGTCTGTTACGAAACTACTAATCTGCCCAAGCCACCAAAGTCCATCCAAAGCTTTGTACCAAATGTGGGCCCCGACAGGCAAAACAGAAACAGAGAAGCGAGCCCACCAAGTGTCACGCGAAACCAACTCGTACCCGGGAGCAATGAAACGTTCGGCCTGATTCCGAGCAAGTTATCGGTCGGCCGAAGCTATCCGAGCATTACGATAAGCTCGGTTTCCTTGTACGCGCTGACTAGCGTTACCAGACCAGTAAAGCAGAATGTGTTTTCTGTATTCCTGCAAATCAGACTCCCTTTCCCACGACGGTGTCAACAAACCCATCCAATGAGTCAGGTACAAGACAGCTACCACACCACCGCGTCCACGTACAATTTGGTGTCCTGAAATATTCTCAACATCCAGACGACTAGACTCCGCTAAAATATCATCAGCAGTCAAATTGTACGGGGGAGACTTGTTACTATACGAGTGCAAAACATATTTCGACAGATTGGCCGGCATATACTTAGGCAGGTCATCCGTGTCGTATGGGTTGGTACACGGTTTGCACCGCAAGACTGAGACACGGTTGCGAGATTCTGGTCCCAGCATGTCTGATGGCAGGTCCAAGTAGAGAAGTTTGCGCTCTACAGGTTTCCCATCTGGTGAATCATCCGCTTTGGCCGGGCCAACAGGAAGGAAGGGTCTTATGCGGTCCGGTGTAGTTGAGCGAAAGCTTCGCTTTGAGCACCAAATCGTCGGTGTGTTTCCGCACACCCTGCCGAATAGTAGCGGCGGAGTTGTAGACCCAAGCCCGACCACCAACTTCGTACTTCGGGATCTGACGCAGACCGTCCAACAGCGCAGAGTTCCGACGTTCGACACGCGACACCGTAACCGCATGTTGTTCCCGCACCAACGCGAAAGCTCGTCTCTGGCGTTCCACCGCAAGATTGCAGAAGGCGAGCTGGTCCCAATCCAAACTTTGATGGCCACCCACGCTAGGGTGGTCCAAAACAGAAAGCGGGAGACGGGGCAACCGTCCAATATGCGCTTCATTTGGCGCCAAACCTGTGGCGGTGTTTACCGAGTTGTTGTATGCAAACTCGACATGGGGAAGATGGACGTCCCAATCGTCCTGACGCTCGTTGACCACAACAGCAAGCATTTGAGCCATGGTGTGGTTTATCACGCTCGGCCCCACCGTTAGTTTGGGGGTGGTATGAGCTGGTAGTGACTTTCTTGATCTTCATCAGCTCGTAAATAGCCATGGACAACTTGGAACAAAATTGCATACCGTTGTCCGAAAGAAGAGTCACCGGACAACCCCACAACGCCATGCATCGGTTGACAAAAATGTTAGCCGTTCCCCTAGCGGTAAATTCCGCCTTGGTAGTGGCATACATATCCGCCCGTCGACTGAAACGGTCCGTAAACAAAAGTATATATGCATTCCCACGGGACGTGACCGGCAATGGCCCAAAACAATCGACGCTCACTACAATACCCGGCCCATTCGGGAGGGGCAGAGTGGGCGTAGGCCAACGATACGTTTGCCGGGAAGTCTTGCGCGCTTGGCAAATTAAACAATGCCGAAGCCACCAACGAACGGACAAGTCCATCCCAATCCACCAGAAAAATCGCTCCAACATACGTAAAGTCCGAGCGGTGCCCAGGTGAAAAGACGCTGTGGCGTGACATGCTTGTAGGACCCAAGGTCGCAATAGCATTGGCACGTGTATGCGTGGAGTCTTCGAAGGCGGGAGGCGAGTGATACGCCCGCCCGAACTACCGAGAGGCAGTGGGGCAGAATTTCGCACCAACAATCGCGTACCATCGTCTGTAGTGCAGGCACGTTTTAGATGCGAGGGCGACAACATCAGACAACGCCGGCCGTCGCGCACAGGGCAAGCAATCCCAGAATGTATCCGGCAAAACCGCCTGGGATCTCAAAGACGAAAAATGTATTATTGCCGCCACACACTCACTTTCCGACAGCTGTTCTCGGGCCCAATCGGCATGCGAGAATGTGTGCACACAGTCGCGGAGGTGAGCGTCCTCAGCGGCCGTGGGCGGCACCACGGGAGCCGCAGGGCTAGAACCCGCGGGCGACAACACTGGCGGCGTGGGCGCCGCGGGCGGCGGTGGCGCCGGGGTGGCGGCAGCAGGCGCGGGCGGCGGCGGCGGCGGCAACTCAGCCGGCGCCGAAGAAGGCAGCGGGCCAGAAGTAGGGCTACCCACGGCTCTCGTAGACCGCGCGGCACCGCTCGACCGGGCCGGCGTTCGAGGAGGCCGCGGCGTTCTGGGCACCACAACGGCCCGTGGTTGTTTCGGAAAATAATTGGGACGGCTGTGAGCCATGCCCGAGGCCGAATTCGTTCTCGCCCGAGTACGAGAAGAAATCAGAGGGCCACGCGAAAGCGACAGGGCAGCTGAGGAGGTTCCGATGGTGGACGAGGGAGCGACGTCTGGTTCAGCAGAAACGGAAGCCGGAGGAGGTCCATCGGGCACAGAACTCTCGGGGGCTACATCGCAAACGACAGCGAAAACACCAGGAGGCGAAAAATTCGACGAGTCAACTACGGAGGAGGGCGACGGAGCCGCCACGACCATTTGTGGCCCAAAACGGCGGAAGTCCCCAAAGTCATCCTCCGTCAAAGGCGCGTGTACCAACGCGTCTCGTTGATCGTCAATGTCAAGCCCACCCAAGCCGATGTTCGGCGTCGAACTAGAGTGATAACTCCGTCCGTACGCACAGATGAGAGAAACGCCCGCGGCGTCATCGACTGCGAAACTGGTGTCACCGTGTCTATCCGCGTCGGTCGCCGGCAAGGGCAACCGCGAAAGAAAATCCGCATTGGCGTTGGCAGTGTCTTTGCGGTAGACAAGGGTGTAATTGAACGAGGGAAGGAACTCGAGCCAACGTTGGACGCGGGCGTTGTGTTCACCCACCTTGACGATGTTCTCCAAAGTCTTGTGATCCAAATAAATCAGAAAGTGCGTAGACCAAAAATAACCGCGTAGGCGTTTGAATGCCCGCACGATACTTCCAGCCTCCAAGTCGTCCAATTGCGCTCGGATTCGAGCGTAGCGCGGCTAACGAACAGAATGGGGCGAACGGAACCATCGGCCTGTTCCTGTTCAAGGGCCGCACCAAAACCATCCGCACAGGCGTCACAGCAAAGCCGGAGAGGGCGGCTGCCATCCGCGACAGCATCCCAATCCGGGAAAGCCAAAACCGTAGGTTCGGACAGCTTCGCCAAGAGTTTCCGCCATAGCCGGCGTAAAACAAAACTTCGCGTCCTTACGCAAAAGGTCTGTGAGTGGTTTCACGCGCGCATGGACAAACCCTTGATGATTTTGCGGCAATACGAAAGCCCACCCAGCAAGGAACACAGCTGCTTGACGTTGTAAGGCAGCGACATTTTTGTGAGGGCCTCGACCTTATCGGCACGAGGACTAACACCCGCAGGGGAGATGGTGTGGCCTAAATATACAACCTCCTTAGCGCCGACGCGACTCTTGAAAGGAGAAAGCTTGAGGTTGTACTTGCGCAAACGCTCCAAAAATAACCGTATGTTGGCGACATGGTGGATGGGGTCGGCGTCAAACACAATCACATCGTCTAGGTATGCACATGGTCCAGACCTTCAACCACTTCGTTGATGCCATGGTGGACCACGACGGTGCCACGGAGCTTCCCTGAGGCATACGGAGCCACTCGAAAAGTTGCGTGGGCGTACAAAACGCCGTAAGCTGAACCGTGTCCTCTTCGACGGTGATCTGGTGGAAAGCGGAGTTAAGATCGAAAATGGAAAACACCTTGCCCTTGTGCAGGGAATCGATGATGTGGTCAACTCGCGGCTGCGGTTGTTGGCCAAGGCTGCACAATTTGTTAAGCTTTTTGTAGTTCACGGTCAAACGCAGATTGCCGTCCTTTTTAGGCATGACCACCAGAGGGCTCGCCCACGGCGAATGCGAGTGCTGAATAAGACCGGCAGCAAGGTATCGATCGAGAATTCCATCGACATTTTTCTCCACCAGAGGGTTGAGCCTATAGGGACGCGAGGCCAACGGTTTCATGCCAGGGGGCACTTCCAAACGAAACGGTTTCACGGAACAGCAACCGAAATCGGACGGTGACCGCGAAAACACATCCGAAAAGTCACACAGCACATCCGCCAGGCTGTCGATGGCTTCCGGGGTCCAACCCGAGTCATGCAAATCAAAAGTCACTTCGTGCAAATGTGCAGGCAAACGTTGCCACAACTCGCGAAAAATCATTCGCTGCACTTCTGAGAGGCATTCCAACAGGTCCGGTGGCGGCGGTTTCGGCGGCAGTGAGGCCGCGGGAGAGTCCGAGATCTCCGGATCCGCAACCGGGATGTTCTAATGCAAAGAATTCACGCGAGACGGCGGCCCATCCTCGGAACGGGCTGGCGGCGGAGGGTCACTCAACCCGACGCCCTCGGCCGTCTGCGGTGTAAGATCAATCGACGCAAGCGGAATCTGCACAAGTGGGGCAGTCGCCACTCCAAGCACCTCACCTGGCTCCAACTCGGCGCACCCTGTCAATGGGATGTGTTGAGGCCCGTCCGAAACAAACGCGTCCGACGCCGAGAGGGCGCCGTGTTTCGGTAAAAACGTGACAAGATAGTTGCCGGTGAGAGCGGGAGTGTCAGAGCTGCGAACGAGGTTCACCCTTGTCAAAGTGGGTTTATCGGAAAGGGAGACACCCTTCCTGCCGGCGTACCGCTGGAAGTAAGATGCCCCGGGGGCGGAGGGTCCAGCGACATACGCGGAAGCTCCCGCCGCAAAATCCGATGACAGAGAAAGTTTCTCCATAATGCGTCCACTCGCCGACCGCGTGGGCAAAGTAGTGGACAAACGAGAGTTAAAACGCATCCAACTATCACGTCCAAGGTTGAGGACGTGACCCATGGCGGCAGCTGGGACAACATACACCCACACCGCTAACGAAGCGGTGGCACTATCACCATAAAAACGTTGAACGGACAGCCGCACGGATGAGGTGGTTTCAAGAGCATTGCCAGAGCCAAAACCACGCCACTGCCGAACGGGCACCGAACGACGACTGTGGACAGATGCAGCTCCTGACGCCTCCATGGCTTCAAGAAAATCATCACTAACGAAAGATGAAGGTGAGCCCGAGTCCAAAAGGGCGACACCAGGCGCTGTACACACGGCTCCGGTACCACTATGCACACGGACTCGCGTCGTAGAGGTATCGCAATCTACGAAAACATCACCGCTTACCAAATCTGGGCCGTGTTCCGCCAACAGCCGCGGTGGGGAAGCGGCGGCTTCGCGAAAAGCAGCAGAGGCAATGTGCAGCACCAGTTTCGAGTGGTCCGCGGGCGTGTTGGCTGGCACGTCCAGCGGGCCACGTGCGTCCTCGGGCGAGGAATCATTGGCCGAAGAGTCCTCACCCGGGGGCAGGTTACCCCGAGTGTTCAGGGCGTAAAGGCTAATTGGGTTCGACCGGGCGCACACGCAGAAGCGTGCGCGTCGCAACAAGCGCTTTGCCCAAGAGGTTTTTACCAGTCCACTTGGAGGGCGACGCCGCACGCGGATCGAAGGCATCACCACCAATGCCCCACAATCCGTCATAAGGACTGGCCTCCGCTATCTGTCTATCACCCGTAGCCAACAAACGTTCACGCGCGTCAGCATTTTGGGCGAATTTTGCATACAAAAGCGAAAAGGCAACATCCTCGCGTCGGAGCTCCCATAGAGCATGGTCAAAACAGCGTACCTTGCGACCAAGGGACTTGTGTTGTCTCGGGTCGGAGGTAGCCATGATTTTGGCATAAGCGGCATCATCGCCGAAAATGCGGGCTTTCTCCGCCATCATGAACTGTTCGCCGCACACGTAGCGGATGGCATGAACCGAGAACTCACAGGGCGTCCAGTTAGACAGAAAGGACGGCGGTTTCCAAAAGAGGAAAACCTCATCGTTTTAGTATTCCTGACAACCGTCAAAAACAGGGGCCTGCCGCGCGGGTGCGCTTACCTTCCCCGAGGAAATATCGTCAAGAGAAATGGCACCGGCAACCGGCAGAACAATCTGGGTGCCACCCGAAGGCGGGCTGGATTGTGGGTTACGAGGAGAGGCAGGCAAAAGCAGGGATTCAGCCGCAGAAGCGTGCGAAACCAAACGGTCTACGCGGGCGTTTTCGCGCAAAACGTCGGCGTAGGTCCGTTCATTAAAAGCGGCCTTCATCGCGGGCGCTCGACCAACATGGTCAGCGGCCGCGGGAGGCTCGGGACCGCTCTTTCGTGACAAAGAACATGAACCTTCCGATTTGGGGAAACCGTTACTTGCGCTCGGCAACGGCGGTGCAGTCAGCACCGTGCGACGTTGGTGCTCCGTAGAGGAACGTCGCGAGGGGTCCGGAGGGGGCGCGGTGGGTACAAGCGTACTCGAGCCACCGCGGCGGGCCTGCGGCTGTCCCGAAGGTCCCTGTGCTCCAGCGTGGTTGACGAGGCCACCCGGAGCCGCCGAAACGGTGGGAGAAGCCGAAGCCATGCCTCCGGGGGGCGTAGACATCGGGGCGAGCGTCCGTGAGACACCCGAAGTCTGGTCGGCCCCTCGCCCACACCACAAGACTGTATTCGGCGCCGACGAGTCACGTCGGTCATCCAAAACAGGCTGTGATGAGGCGTGGGGCGACATCTGACAAATAAAAGGATGGGAAACTAACATAGGCGAACCCGAAGACGTCTGTGTGATACGAACGTCTTGAGAACTATTTAGTCGTACAGCGCACACCCGGTGCTGTTGACGGCGATGTGTGCAAAAGGTCGTCGGCGGCGTGTCAGTTACCTCGCGCGTGCGGGGTTCCGGAACTCCGAGCGTGCGGAGTTCCAGGTACGGCGGCGGGCGCCGGGGTCGCGGCGGCGCCTACGGCCGGCGCCGGAGGAGGTGTTTCTGTAGTTGAGTTACGTTTCCCAGAGCGGCGGCCGTCGCCCTGTGTATGACCGCTGCTCTTTCCCGGGCCATTTTTATTGTGCACACGCGGGCGGTGAGACTTCATGCGGCTTTGCCAACGTTGAAAAACCTGAACGCTATCAGCATGCGAAGCAATGGCCGGGTTTAAGAGGTCGGTGTAATTGTTGAAAGCATACGGGTTTGTTTTGAGACTGTGGTCCGCCTGCCCGGAGTTGAGACATTGGCCAGAATACTGCCGCAGAACTTGTGCTCGGTCGGCAGGGGTCAACAGCGGTGTAAACAAAGGGGGGTCCATCTTAGCCATACTTGCCACAACGCTGTACACAAAGCCGTAGTGACCACGCAACGGCCAGCAGTCGTAGTCCTGCTCGAATGGACATGTGTTATCGGACGGCATAGGGTCGATGGCCATCACCCCGGCGGCAAATTGTGTTCCCGGCGACCACGCGGACGGCTGCACCGGCGGCGGCGGTGGCGGCCGCTGCTGCCCCACGGTCGCAGTCATGGCTCGTGTGGGCGCCGATGAAAACCCAGACGTGACAGTGGTAAAATAACGGTCGCCGTTGCAGGCGGGCGAGTGTTTTAGTGCCTCCTCCGACGACAAAGCATCCCAAAGCTCATCCTGATCACTAAACCACGTTGTGGAGAATCTTATCTTTCAACGGCAAAGACGAGAGAACATTCGGGTACTGCTCCAACAAAGCGTCCCGAAGAGCACGCTGTACCATGCGCAGATCCAGCGCGAAAGCCCTATGCGAGGCCAACTCCGACATTGCCAACGCCTTAAACTTCGTAACGAATTTGCTGTACGGCGTGCCGTTGGGCACACCAAAATCCTGCAGCTTGTCGATGCCCCGGTTGAAACCTTTCGGTTCCCACTCATCCGCGGGCAGTTTGAGCAGCCGACGGTATGCCGAGGGCCCCGACTTGTCCTTCGTCTCTAAGAAACGTTTCACCTGAGAAAACGAAGAATCCACCAATTCGCGGGTTGCGGCATTGGCGCCTTGAGGATTTGAAATGGCACTAGAGTCTCTACAAAGACAAGAAGGAAGGGCATACCACTCAGGTAGGGTTGACGAATAAAGACGACACCTTTCTGCCTGCTTTCGGGGGAAAGCCTTACGCTTCTCACGCGCTTGGCAACCCCTCCGCATGTCGGCGACAGGCTGCTGAATGGCCGCTTTGCTGCCATGACTTGCTGCCGTCTGGTTGTAGTAGTAGTGGGTTGCGCTCATTTATTTGCACAATCGTTCACATGGATCTCAGAAATCCGCGAAAAAGGTGCCGTTATTGAGCATTTCGATCGGGGGCTTATCTCCACCGATCTGTGGCCGGAGGACATTCTGCCGGCACCAATTTCGGACCGTGTGTTACGTCTGCTGAACCGCGGTTTTTGTCAAGGCCGGTCGATCGAAGAGAAGGCCGCGCACGGCCACTTTGTCGGGCGAAAAATTCGCTCTTTCTTTGCATTCGCCTCACGAATTTTTCTTTCTAGATTTTGTTTCTGCTGCTGCATCGTGCATTTATTTGGTGTTTTCAAGATTAGCTCATGCCTTTTGCTCTCGCCGCTTCGAAGAGTTTGGATGGCAAGAGTCGGCACTCTCTCCACGATTGGGTCTCGACCAGTCACCCGATCAGTGACTCGCCCGCTGATGATGCTGTCTTGCCGTCCTCTTTTCCTACTGCGGATGATGCCGCTGCTGTTGTTCTGTCGTCTGTTTTTCCCCCAGGGGACAACACAACATGTATGTGTCACCCATGGCAACACAGGGTGCATGCATGTCGGTTGATCTCGACACCACCGCAGATCCCGCTGCGTTGGCGAAACTGCAGGAAGACCTTCAGGCTGGCACGCCTGTCAGCTCGGTGACGGCAGGAGAGCAGGGGAGCTCTCCTGCTGCAGGCACGCTCCCGGTGTCGAGGGAGACAGATGATGGTGGTGGTGGCACACATACATACATACGTACTTTGTCTCCTTCCGCTGGGGGGGTCAACTCGGAACACCGGGGACGAGTACTGCGGTGTCGCCTGGCGCCTGTGAGGGTACTGGCTCCGGCGGCATCCCCCGTCAGCTTGCTGCTGTCTCTCAGGAGACTGCTGCTGTGGCTATCCCTCGGCTCTCAACCGCTGAGCTCGAGGCACGCGCGTCTCGCCGAGAGACTGATCAGCGGAAAGCACGCGAGCACCATGCTCGTCTTGAACAGGCAATCGCCTTGGCAGAGGCGACTGCGCGTGAAAGAGCGGAGCGTCTGCGTAAGGCACGTGAAGAAGAGGAACGGCTGGAGGCTCAGCGTTACAGCGCTCTGTTGGCAGAAGACGCGGAGCCACAGCGTGAGCACATGGCATCGATGGCATCTGCTTCTGGGACGGCCCGTGATCTCGTAAAGCAGTTGGCACGTTTGCAAGCCGCAGGAAATTTCCCAGAACTTTCTGCGGTTGATCACGCGTCTGACGTTACCGTTGCAGTTCCTGCTGCAGCTACCGCTACTGCTGATCTTGCTGCGGCTTCTGCCGCTGTGACCTCTGCTGTAGCGTCCGCGCCTGTTGTTGCTGCTGCACCTGTTGCCGCTTCTGTTGCGACAGGTGTAGCTGACGCGTCTGCTGTTGCGAATGCTGTATTTGTTGCCGCGCCTGTTGCGACTGGTGTAGATGCTGCGCCTGTCAATGCTGCTGCTGCTGCTGCTGCTGCTGCAGTAGCCTCTGCTGCTGTGGCTACGGCCGATACGACTGGTTTTGACAGTGATGCTGCCGCGGTTGCGACCAACACCATGCCTGTTGAAGAGGGAGGCACGGAGACTCGTAGTCGGAATTCCTTCGTGATTACTACCATCTCGGCCGGTGGACCAGTGGGACACGTCAGGAAACGGCGCAAATCTCGCAAAAACTCGTCCAGCTCGTCCTCTTTGGGCACCTCTTCGTCCAGCTCGTCTTCTTCGTCTTCATCGTCTTCTTATGCAGGTGATTTCTAGTCTTGTTCTCTCGCACTAGACTTCTAGGTCTCAACATTGACGGATTAATCGAGTTCGTCAACACCAGCTTTTTTTCGACGTCAGAAGCTAAGGATGCTGGCCTTGCGCTAGTGTACAGGATCTCGGTCGATCTCGTTTCTCAGCGTCATGAAACGGTTGCAAGTCTGCTTTACAGCCCCCTTTGGTCGTCCACGAAACGCCGGCGGCTTGAGCGGCTGGTGGCTGATCTGCGTCGTGTGCGGGCGGCGGATGTGGACATCTCCGCGCGTTCGAGGGCGGATGTGGACACTTCTGCACGTTCGAGGTCTGGTTCGGGGGGTTCCGGGGGTCACCGCTCTCAGATCGGGGGGCAACCCTCGGAACCTTCCGGGTGGGGCACTTCTGCGTCTGCTGGGTCCTACCATTCCTCTCGTATTCACGACCGCCCGCATACACAGAAATACCTCAGGAGGATGCAGGCCGTTCGAGAGGACATGACTCCCGCGGACGCACGGATGCTCATCGGGGTGCTGGCGGAGGTGGCCACCGGAATGATGGGGGAGATAGCCGCCGGAATGCCGGGGGGGGGAGGCTTCTGACCGTGGCGGACACACTCCTCTCTCCTACTATGGTCCGACTAATAGCAGGCAAGTACAGTATGGTATCGCAGGACAAAATGTGCCGTTTTTTCAGCAGCCGTGTGCCGTAGATGCGCTTGGAAATCCGTACCCGTTGCAGCCGCCGTTCATGGGTCTTGGGGGTCAACAGTGGCCGGTGACGATGCCGCAGGACCCGATTACTGTCGCTTCTGCCCAAATGTCTGCGGCCGCCATGTCCCCGGTCAGTACTTTGCCGCCCCACATCGCTGAGACGTCGGTCAAAGCGACCCAACCCATCGTTGACCACCCCGAGCCTGAGTTAGAACGTGCACGACAGCTATTGCATCGCATGTCTTTGTCGAGTTTTCCCCAGCAGCGGCAACCGTCGGCGACGGCGTCGCCGTCGGTAGCGGCTTTTGACGTGCCGTCGTCGAGACTGCCGTCGCCGGTGTCGCCGCTGTCGGTGCCGTCGCCGCTGGTACCGCCGTTACAGATGCCGCCGCAGCCGGTGCCGCAGCCGCCGGTGCCGTTGCCGCCGGTGCCGATGCCGCAGGTACCGCAGCCGCCGGTGCCGCAGTCGTCGGTGCCGCCGGTGCCGCCGGTGCCGCAGCCGCCGGTGATGCCACAACAGCCAGTGCCGTTAGTAAAGTCAGAGCCACCGTCAGTAGCCTCCGCTATGCCATCGCATGCATCATTTGCCGCTGTGAAAACAGAGGTACTGCCCCCCGCCTCCGTTGTGAAAACGGAGACGACACAGGTTTCTGGGGTGGTACCGACGCCCTCCCAACGTGTTTTGCCACAGGGACCACCGGTCTCGGCTATCGCGGTGTCGGTTGCGAGGCCACGGCTGCCGGCCGTGCACGCGGCCGCAAGCGATTCCGCTGATGACCGGGCACTCCCCCTGTCGTCTGCCGGTGCACGCACCGCGCAGGTACAGCTTGATGCAAACGCCGTTGCCGCCGCAGAGGCGTACGCCCTCAGCGTGCGCAAAGGATACGGCAAGCTTAAAGTGAACGAGTTGTATGCGGTAGTGCCGCTTCCCCCGGCAGAATTTTCTGCCTTCGCTCGTTCGACCGAAAGCGTGTTGGCTGAAATCCTGTCGGCCGCTGATCCCTCCGGCAAGCAGACCATCAAGTCGCCCTCATGGGTGGCTGGATGGTATGCTCCCTTCCACAAGCGTGTCCTCATGGGAAGCTAGAGCAACTTCAGATGCCGTCTGCCAGGGCGGCGGGGGCAGAAGAGGGGGAGTCAAGCGGCGCTGGCAACACCGCAGGGCGCGGAGGAGCCGCGCCGGGCACACGGTTTGGGGTGCCACCCGGTGGAGTCTGGGGAGTAGGTCCCCCGGGCCACCCATCCGCTGGCCCCCCGCTGGGAAGCAATTCGCAGGGAGTTTGGATGCAGGGGGTGATGGACAAGATGTCATCGCTGCTGCAGGCAATGCCAGATTGCGGAAGCCGAGGGGGGCCAGGCGGTGCTGGAAGACGCGCCGCATCCTGCGGTGGGATTGTCGGAATCTCGCCGCCAGGCAGCTGCCAATCAGAGCTGCACGCTGCGGCTGGCGTTAGAACAGATGACGCCGCTGGAAGAGAGAGCAGCAGTAGATCGGGCACGGAAAGTGAACCGGTGCGGGCGTTTGACGTCCCTGCAAATGGTGGGTTTGGTGGGTTCCAGACCATCGACTTTCTCTGTACGGTTGGCAGCCCTAGCAGAGGCGCTGCTGGGGGTAGGTTGACTGCCTCGGGTACACGGGACGAGGTGTCAGGAGGTGGAGCCTGGAGGATAATCCTTCGGGGCCACAAACATGAGCGACCTGTTGGGACCGGCCCAATGACAAGGCAGCGGAGGGGCGTCGGCGTCGGCGGTGGAGTAGCGGGCGGCACAACACACGAGCCTGTTGATCGCGGGAAAAGTAATCGCTCCGGGAGAACTGGAGGATTGCAGTCATGGGGATTCTGATGAACGTGGAATTGCCGCAGAGGAGCAAGGGCGACACCGCGAAATCTGCTGTGCTTTTGAACGAGGGCCAACAACAACGCGGCGTTACCGCGGGGCGGTTCTTTCTGGTTGAGTTCGTGAGTGATAGATAGTGAATGATTTTGCTTGTGATGAATGATACCGAAAGTTTCTATAGGCGATTCCCGGTACAGGCGTTTCCATTTTCTGATTTGGTGTTCGTAGAGTGATGGTAGCTTCACTTACGATGATACGACCAATGATGATTTTCGAAAGGGGATTCGCGGTTCAGACTTTTCCATTCCTGAGTGTGGGTGTTTGGTTGAGCAATTGTTGTTCGTCTTTTTCGATGGTAAAATCCAGGCGTGTTATCGCGGGTGTTTCGTACGACGATGGTATTTCGGCTCCAAAAACCAGCCACTCTATGATGGGGATTCGCGGTACAGGCGCTTCCATTTCATGGTGTCCGCGGGCGATGAAAACTTTGCCTGGGGCAGAATAAAAGGGGTACGCGGGACCAGGCGTATCAAAGGAGGGGATGCAGCATAGGCATTCCCCACAACCGATGAAAATTCACGCAGAGGTAAACCAGTATCTAGCGTGTCGGCTGAAGAGAAGGGGTACACAGGATCCGGTGTATCAAAGGAGGGGATGCAGCACAGGCGTTCCCCGCGGCCGATGAAAACTCACGCACGGGGTAAAACAGTATCCAGCGTGTCGGCTGAAAAAAAGGGGGTAAACGGGAGCCGGTGTATCAAAAGTTGCAGACACCGGCGCAGGTGAAATTAATTGTGCTGGCGTCAACATGAGGTGGAAATGGGGAGGGGAGGACACTGTTGTAGGTGACATTTCCGTTGTTGCTGCAGGTAGGTGTGGACCCCATGTACCAGATGTATCACCTTGTGTGCGTGAGGTGGAAATAGGGAGGGGAGGACACTGTTGTACTGTAGTTGACATTTCCGTTGTTGCTGCCGGTCGGTGTGGACCCATGTACCAGACGTACCCACGTTATTGAGGGATTCGCAGTAGCAAGGCGTCTCCACAATCTGTATCAGTGTTTGTCTTGTAGAAGGGGAGAAGCCCCATGATGAGAATCACTGTGTTTGTCTTGTAGGAGGAAAGGAAACCTCAGGCGTGTTTTTCCGCGAGCGTTGAATGAAGGAGGTATTGTGTGTGGCGTACCACTCGCAGCAAAGAGCGAGGGAGGTTATCGCACGACATGATGGACCGCAGTTTTCTTCGAGTGAGGGAGAGCAGCCATATCGACGCGTGCTGTATGGCGGTTGAGAATTGGAACTTTGTTTTTTCTGAGAGTCGAAGAGTTGTGTGTAAGCAGGCTGAAGTTTGAATTTCTGAGAGTCGGAGTAAGAGTTGTATGCAAGAAGGCTTATCATGCTTGATGTGTTTGACAAAACAGCTGTCCCAGGATGATAGCATATACCACCGACCCCGGGGGCGCCGCGATGCGCCGGAATCAAGGGGGGGGGAGGAAGTTAGGTGCTCAGATCATCGATAGGTGTTCGTCGAGCGGGGATGGCAGTAGGAGTAAATTGCAACGGACTTTTGTTTGGGCTTTGTGGGAGTAAAATCGTGGCAGTGGCTGCAGACGTTTTGGACTTTGTTGGGTACTACTGTAGGAAGGTGATATTGAAACGTGGCGGGAAGGTTACCCGGATCGATTACGTTGTCGGAGTTATCCTGTTTGCGTCTTTATCTTGCTTTTTCGTAGTACCATCCTTGGGAGGGAGGAGTTTTGACCCGGTGGCCGGGTTTCCCCTTAGGTTTTTATTGATTTGTTGTTTTTGCAGAAAAACCTGAATGAGGTGGCGGAAGCACGCCCACAGAAGTGGTTAGTTGCTTTTGCGTAAAGAACCAGGTAGGGTGTATGTGTGCGTATATAGTCGGATCTGTAGACGAGATGACTGTTTCAGGTGCCCTGCACATAGGTATGCGTTGGGTAGTACGGCCAGAGAATGACTGTGCGGAGCCCCCACGCCAGCTGCTGTCAGCTGTCGTGCGCGTGGCACTCCCTGCTCTTTCCCCCCAACCGGGTGTGTGTGAGAGATAACAAGCATCTAAACATCAAGCTCCAAGACAGCCGACAGCACCTTGCTTTGCTCCTCGAGCCTCGTGGACAGCTCCGTCACGCGCGTGTCGATTGTGGTTCCGCCGCCTTCTCTCGCTGGGGTGTCGCCACGCATTATCTCC
>FN649739.1:2550867-2586109 GCA_000310025.1 Ectocarpus siliculosus | reverse complement strand
GGATTCTCCACACGGATTCTTACTTTTGCTCACATGGATTGACATTTCTCAGCACACACAGACCCCACAGCAGTCACCACTAGCTTCAAAGACGCCTACAGGTGTGGTGCGTACAGCCTTCAAGTTCTGGTGACGACCCGACAATCATGGAGGGAGAACTCTGTGGTGATGTGGTGAGAGGTCTGTCTTTTGGTCGAAATCAGGGGGGGGGGGGGTATGCCCGTCCAAAAAAATCCGTCGGGCCAACTATGGGGAACCATAAGAGTCAGCCTGACAGCAGCTGGCGTGGGGGCTCCGCACAGTACAGTCATTCTCTGGCCGTACTACCCATTGCATACCTATGTGCAGGGCACCTGAAACAGTCATCTCGTCTACAGATCCGACTACATACATACATACGCACTCACACGAACAGTCTTGGGAGCAAAAAGGGGCATGTCTTTTGTAACATGTGCACGTCATGCACAAGGTCGAAGAATTTCTAGATTGATGGAGAGCAATCAATCCTACGCGAGAATGTTTGCCGAGCAAATGGGGAAAGAAGGGCCAGCGTCCACCAAGCCGTCCCTTGGTGAACACAAAGCCATGCGAGGGGAAGCCCTCGCGCATGGGGCCTGTACGCCCGTCGCGCACACAACCGGAGCAAACGCCCGTCGCGCACACACGACCGCGGAGCAAACGCCCACGTCAAAACAAAAAAGTGCCTCACCGAGTGAGTCAGAGAGAGCAAAACCGTGCCCTCTCTAAAACCAGGTAACTAAAAAAAATCGAGAGGGCTAAAATGCGAGACGTTCACGCGAACGATGAGCACCGAAACACCGAAACGAAGGACCGGTGTCCAAATGCCAGACGACGCCACAATGTCTGTCATGGAGGAACAGAGAAATAAAGGAGGGAAGGGAGCAAGTTCGTTGCTCCTGGCTTGGGTACTCACAGTACAGTTAATATTAGTTGTTGTTTGATCTCTTGTTTTAGCCTTCTTAGACCAGGCAGGTCCGCTCAGCGCCCACCACTCGGAGAGTGAGGGAGCGGGGCTGAGATTTTTTTGATCTTCCTTCAAGCTACTTCAATACCCCTCAACGACGCCAAATGTCCATATCCAAAGAAATTCAAAATACCCAATAATAATACACAGTTAATTAACTGTTTCGGACTGGGGCTCCAAATTTATTTGCTAAGATAGATGAGGAAACAGATTTTGAGATAATAAGAAAGTTTCCTGGAAACTTCCTGCAGGCGAATATTATCCGATTTAAGGCGGCTTCATGCGATTGGCTGTGGGACGACAGGCACCCAACGAACTTCCCCTGTTCACAGGTACTGCTGTTTTTTTGTGGTGCGCTGCGTGACAGCTGCACCCTGATCACCGCGCTCCCACTGCTGTTGAGTGTGCGTGCATGCATGCGTGTGCGTGTCTGTGTTGCCCCCTCAACCCCAGCACACGAACTCGCACCAGAACAGCGACAGGAAGTACACATACATACTGCCCGGCAGCCCTGTACGCAGTAGTACTGTGTATCGCATTTCAAGCGTTGGGGAGAGGAGGAGGGTGTTTTGGGGGGGCGGGGGCACATCGAAGTCAAACACGCTCTCTCAATCAAGTAGAAGCAGAGAATACTCTTGCGGCGCGTCACCAGAAGGCCACTACGTGCTCTTCCTCCTCTCTGCCCTTTGCTGGCGGTGCTGCCACCTCCACTACGTCGTCGGTTGCCGCGGTTCGTTCCGGCGCTCTTTCTCCCCCTTCCTTGCTTCAACCTGTGTGTGACGGGCGCGTGTTGCTGACCTAAAGCCGCGCAACAACCAACCCCAACTTGGTTTTCTGACCGTGCAGCCTCCCCCTTTCTGTGTTGGTGGCGCGCCAACTCCAGCGCCTTTGCGCTGGGCGCTGGGTTTTATTTGGGCGGCCGCTGGACATGCTCTTGCAGACTGTGTGTGTGCGTGTGGGTGGTGCCTGATGATGTGTTGTGTGTGGTGCCTGATGTGTTATTTCAAAGAATGCTGCTAAATCGAAAAGTTGGCAAAATTTTCCACAAAACGAGCCTCCCTCCGCTGTTAAATCTGATTATTTTTCCCTTATATATGTTCTGGCGAGACTGTCAGGAACGATCCTCAGAAAGATGGCTTAACTCAAAATATATTTCCTTATTTCAGCTTTTTTTTGGTTCCGAAACTGTCTAATAATAAGCGCTCAACTACTACTGTACAATACAACAAGTAATTGGCTCGCGGAAATTGGCGAGCAAGCGAAGTACACATGATACTTCGGGATAACGGGATAATAACTATACAGGCAGTAATAATTCGATTCGGGTCAATTCTGTGCCGTTTTCGCCGACATAACATGGTGGTACCGTATGCATAGCACCTACCTATCTATGACTACATTTTGCTACCGTAATAATATACTAATACTATTAGTCGGAGAGTTGGCACCGGGTGCGATCGTTTTAAAAAATGTTTTTTCCATTTGGTTTTTTATCGCACCCCTATGCCATCTCTCCGAGACCGACCGGTGACATCTCACTCTCCGACCCCGGTGCGGAAATAAATACAATTAAATCATTTCGTTTAGAATGTTCAAGGCACCCCGGTGCGATCTATCCGACCGACCGGTGCGATCCCCGATGAAATGCTACAGTATGTATGTATGTATAGTATGCTACACATACCTCTTTTCGGGGTAATTTCGAGATATGTTATGGGTGCAAGAGAGAGAGCATCTGATCTGTGGGATCGAGCTCCCCCCCTCCCTGTGGAAATTCCCACGACCAACAGCAAGCAGCAGTAGTAAAGTAGTAGTGTGGCCCAGGAAGTGGGCCGCAGGAAAACGGAAGAACAAACCGCGCGGGGGGGTGTTGTTGACGCTTTCTATTACCCGAACAGACCAACCACTTCTTCTCTCTCGCAGTAATAATAGTCTGACTGACGACTGACGGTGGTTGGTTCTTTGCGAACCGTCCCCAGATGATCTTCCTCAGAAGACACGATGACTTCTTGTCTCAAAATTAAGGAATAATGAAATTCAACCTCAACGATGAACGGACCGCCCTCCTCCTCGTCCTTCCTGTCTGTCCGACCATCATCGGCGGCGTAAAGATCTCACGTACGTACTACGGAAGGGCCGGTCTTCACGCAGGAATCAGATCTCGAAATCACATACATTCAGATTTGGTGATAAGACCGGAAGATCCAAAGAACTCTATTTTTGATTGATTTGGCAAACAAAACGTTCTTCCGCCAGTCTCCTCTTTACGACTTAAAACAGGACGACCCAAAACCAAATCGGGATCTATCTGAAAAATAAATGGTGAAATCATTTAATCAGATCCAGATTTGGTTGAACCGAAACTAAGTTCGGACATTTTATTTTTAGCGGTCTATGCATGCACGGCGCGTGCCCACACCTAGCCCCATCCACACGAACTCCATCCACCGCCGAGCACAAAGGAGAGAGAGAGCATAACAAAGCCAACCTAAAGGGAGGGTGACTGCGCATCGTTGTTCCACGTGACTGGCGCCGAAGAAAAACAAACGTGTGTGGGGTGTGTTGGTCTGTGGGGCAATCTCCCGTGGGTTGTCGAACCTCAATTAATTGCAAAGACGAATTGGTGGCTTTCCGTCGGACGCGGCTCGATTCAAAGTCTCACATGCATAGACGTCGTGTCAGTACCGCACAGAGGCCATGTAGTACGTAGTACGCGTTGGTGCGTTCTTCTCGGGAGCGATAGCTCCCCATGTGGTGCGGCCACGTCACAACAGCACGTACGTCACAACAGCAATCTGGTAGTTGGCAAACGGCGGACCTCTCGGGTTGTTCGCGGTGGACTGCAGAGACTCGTTCCACTTGACAGATCATCTGCCGCTAAAAAAACAGAAAAAAAGACACACCACCATTCATTTCCGTCCGGATTTGGGTAGATCCGACTCTTTCTTGTTGTATTCTTATTACATCGAAATAAATAAATGTGATTTCGAGATCTGATTACTTCGTTAAGACCTACTACTTGTTGTACCCTAAGAATACGGAGCATGCATGTGTTTTTTTTTTTAGTCCAACGGCACACACACACACATGGATGACCGACAACGACATAATAATACAATAATTGTAAGAACATCATCGGGCGAAAATGCCATGAAGAAGGTAGCGGCGTGACACAGTGTGTCATGTGACACCGTACTAACATTCATTCTTGTTGTTGCTGCTTGCTGTGCATCTATCTGTGCATGCATGCATGTCGACGTATCATCTATCTATATAATATATAGTATAGCTATTTATTGTATGTATGTAGCCGCGCAGTCGCCCCACCCAGTGGATCCACCAGTTGGTAACCTCGAAACCTTTTAGTAGAGAGAGGTCAGGTCAGGGGTTCGAATCCCGGCGTAAGCGAGCTTTTCTTGCAACGTGGGTTTTTCTCTCGCCGCTCCTGGCCTACCTAGTTAGTGGATAGCGCTAGCTAGTAGTTCGTGTGTACACAGAGGGAAGAGGGAAGAGAGTGCTGAACTATTATTCTCGCATTAAAAATCGAAGGCAAGGTACCGCAGGAAGGGAGAGAGGGGCTCTTCTCTGTGACCACGGGCTGCTGGTGATTTGAAGTGAAGACAAAAAAAAAAAATGTAGCTAGCTGTAGATAGATGGAAATTGATTGACACTTGGTACTACTTTGTTTGGTAGATCAATCTGTAGCGTATGTGTGTATGCATGTATGTAGTATGTAGATGTTATGGGGGAACAGAGAAATAAAAGAGGGAAGGGAGCAAGCTCGTTGCTCCTGGCTTCGGGTACTCACAGTTGTTGTTTGATCTCTTGTTTAGCCTTCTTAGACCAGGTCCGCTCAGCGCCCACTCGGAGAGTGAGAGAGCGGGGCTGGGATTTTGATCTTCCTTCAAGCTACTTCAATACCCCTCAACGTCGCCAAATATCCATATCCAAAGAAAATTCAAAATATCTAATAAGCGCTCATACAACGTTCATGAAACGCCCGTACAATGCAAATACACTAGTTGCTCCATTACATAGTAGAAGAAGTGTATATTACTATGCAGACGGCGCGGGGAACACGCACGCGTAATTTAATTAATCACAATTAATCAATCAACATCACACACCGTCCGCGATGATGATGATGGTGGCAAATAATAATTAATGCGAAGAGACAACAACAACAACAGCAGGGCAGCTGGTTGCATCATCGTCATCGTCTTCGTCATTATTATCGAACAAAGCAAGCAGAAACAAACAAACGACAACAACATACAAAGTTTTTTGTTCAAGGTTGAAGCTTTCGCAAGGGATTCTACAAAAAAGAAAAAAAAACTCTGTGAGAGGCCAGTGAGTGAAGCAGACCGCGGGGTATCAAATACTAACAAACAAACAACTGGCCGAGGCCCACCCACTGACGATATGATTTTTTTTCGGGACATTTTCGAATGCGAAAAAACAAACTGTATCATCATCAATTGTAAAGATTTAGATTCCAGGAGGACTGATTTCATTATTCTTTCCGTGACCTGTGGGCGAAATAGAGAGAGACATATATCCTTGTTCCCCTACCAGCCACCAAGAAACATTTCACATCATCATCATCACATCACATTTCCCCCAGGCAGCTAGCTGCAACAGCACCCTGCCTGCTCATCGGTCAACTCTCCCCCGCCGGATCCGTGCGGAGGAACAGCTACTACTGCTGCTGCTCTACGAGCACACCACATCCACACCCGTGATCGCATCCTACAACAAGTGTACCCATCATCACCGCGGTGAGGAACGCCAGGCAGGGCGGTTATTATGCTATTATGGACATAGGCCGTTTGCGTCGTCTGCATCGGTAGGTAGTACTAGCGTGCGCTCGCAGGATACGGCGGCCGGGCTTGGTGCTCGCAGGTGCAACGGGTGTTGTTGCCCACAGCAGCTCCGCAGATATGCACAAACGCTACCACCGACCGGCGATGATAGCCGAAGATTGATGCACCATCAGATTTGCAGATGGTGTGCATTTATTTGAAAAAGAACTGACTCTTGCTCTGTTCTGTGCACGGAAGCAGGTCCTGTGCCTGGTGGGTGTCGTTAGTCTTTTTCTTGTGTGATGGTCCGGCGCGTGATGCATACGCGCGCCGCAAGTCCTTGCAACCCAGGTGTTAATGTCGCCTCGCCCAGAACCCGCACCACCACATGAACACCCCCCATGCCAATCGTGCGAAGGAGTTGAGGGAGAGAGAGGAGAGAGACTAAAAAGTGCAAACGAAAATGTTGCATCTGTCACTTCTTCTCCTGTTGTTACTACTGTTGCGGGCAAAAACCCGCGCTGGCGGGGCGTCTGCTGTGTCAGCAAAAAAAACTGTAGTGTATCTTTGACAGCAGTTGTTGTCACGACCGCAAGGAAGGGTTCTATCTCAATCCTGCATGATGACCAGAGTATCCAACCAGTAGAGAGGGCCGAGGTGCAAGACTTATAGGCTAATTTGTCCACGAAGTCTACAGATGAAATGCATGAATGAGCGGCCGGTAAAACAAAAAAACCTGTTGTTGTGCCAAGTTGTGCCCGGATTATTTGAAGACAAATAAATCTTGCCGTGTCCAAAAGTTAGATTCCCAAATCACGGACGGACGCGGCGGGCCTCGAAAGTACACAGAGGCGGCAGGTACACGGCAGTGTAGCGTACATACATGCGTTTGTGAGGTTCCGAGAGAGGGCTATGTTGAAGTACATACTGGTCGTCGTTGTGAAGGGTCATTTATGACGCCAGTCACGACAAATTCGCCAGAGAGAGGGACGATGTTTGAGACGGAACAACCGTGTTCTATGCAAAGACAGAACGTGCCACACCAGTGGTGATTACACACTTGTCATCTATTGATGATGAGCCAATCTACATCGGGGGGAGACCCACACATCATCGTCCGTGAGCTGTGCGTCAAAAAGGGACGATCGCGTCTTGTAACCACTCACTCCTGTCTTCTTGTCGCAAGTCAGAGATTACCCCGAGAGATACTAGACTGCATGCTGTGGATGCAATGCAAGACCCAACTAATCAGTTGTTTTTGGCTAGCCAAATACACCGAACAAGTTAGAACATGACAAATACCCCGCTGTGGTGAGCAGTTGTATGTGCCAACCCAACCAGTTGAAATATTATACTTCGAAGTACGCATAATGTTGGAGATACACTACCACGCCCCCACCCCTCGACCATAAAAATAATACCAGTTTGTTTTTTCGTTTGCTGATCGCAGTCCGAAACCCATACAACAACGGCGGTGTGCATGTAGGTTCAGTCATGGCCGACCGTCCTTGTTATTGCTGTACAGAGGGGGTTCCTGTTTAGTGCCGGTGCGTGCCTAGAAAATCCACCGGCAGCACTATACCGGACCGGCACTATTCAATTCAAAGTACTGACGACAATGACTTGGAATTCAGTATGTGCCCGCCGAAAACACCGGCACTATAACGGGCATGGACGCGATTCAACTGGCACTAAACAGGGACCCCCTCTCCTCTGCATATACATGGCTATTTGTTATATCCTGTATTATTTCATTTCCTGTATTTTTTCATTTTTACTACACTAGTACTAAATCCAACTAGAGTAGACCCCCGCCTCCTCTCGTTGGTCCTTGACGGCAGTTTGTGGGTTGTGCCTGGCTGTGCTTCCGTTGGTGTATTTCGTCTTGCTTTTCAATCCGCGTGCCCTCTTGGCTGAGGCGCTCTGCCTACGACCTCTCTCTCCAGCATGAACGTCCCATTCCGACACGATTAATCATTGTGGATCAAGGGCACACAACCCGTCAAGCCGTGCATGCATCCATCTCTCAAGGACTATATCCACCCTTCCTTGTTTCCCCTCACAAGAGTCAGGTGATACTGTAGGTGGTGTGTGCTTCGGATTTTTTATTGCGGCTTTCCCGCCAGTCGGCCGGGTGATTTATTTTGTCGTCCCGTCCTGCCTGCTTTGTTTGGATATGTAACAATTAGCGAAGTACCCAACACACACGCACGCGCTTTTCCGGTGAATCCTCTGCATGGTGTCGTGTCAAAAGCGGTTATGCAAAAGCGGTTATGTTACGGCGGGCTTTTCAGAACTAAGACCAGAATCGCCTGGTGCTTGATGCCTCCGCGTCGAAAATACATTCGACTTTGAAACAATCATTTAGTTGTCATTGTTCTCGACGTTGGCATTTACACCTGCCGTCAGTAGTCATCGTAGGACGCATCATCGGCCGGCGTTGTACAGGAGGAGACGCATACGACGCAACAAGGACACAAACCCCCTCAAATGGTGACCGGGTGTGGTGCTCGTTCTCCGTCCTTATCTTCTCAGTGCCTGCCATTTTTCGTCGTTGCAGGCCTTGTTTTTGGCGCGAAATTCAACGACAATGCGCGGCTTTGGGGTGCTTCTGGCTCTCCTTGTGGTCGGCGTGGCCAAAGGTACACAAAGTGAAAGGAAAATGGCACTGTTGCAAGGGTTGTGCTATTCACGGCGTGCTCTCTGTTCTCATCCATCCCTCGTATCACCCGTGTGCGAGCCGCGACGGAACCCTAAAAAATCGTGAAAATCCTGATGGTGGTTGGTTGGTTGGTTGTCACATAGACTAGAAGTCAGTCGTGCCCCACTTAAGTCCTACCCAGACCGTTTCCAGGAAGGACATGCTACGCGGTGGAAGACTAAAGACGGTTGTTTTTGGATGGTTGCTTGCTAGAACGCGTCAAGGGAAGCCCCCCATCCTGAGTTCTCAGTTGCGTAGCCACGGGATAGAAGGCTTGCACAGATTCGGGCCAGTGGGACCAGAAAAGAAGAGTCCATGAGTAGGAGAGGACAGAGTTTGTAAATACACTGTAGTCATCACGTCGAACGCGGAGCGCAACTGACGGATTGTTTTTTCTTGACACATTTTTTCTCCACACTCCCGCGGAACTCACGTGCCTCTCTCCACACGACTACAGGCCAGACTTGCGACGGCATCCTCAAGGGCATTTATTGCTGCTCCGCCGGCTGCGAAGAATGCGGGGGGTCAGGGTAAGCCGAACACGCCCGAGCTCCAGCCCAACCCTCCCCCGCAGATTCGTAAATAGGAAAGAACTCAAGTGCCCCCCAGCAACCCTTTAGCCCAAGCCTCGCGGGAGCCGGTACCAGGTAGATCACAACGCGAGAATCACGTTTCGACCCCTGGGTTAAATAAAGACAGGTCCACGAAAGTCACTTCCCAGAGAGAAAAACCTGGCAAGCTCTTTGTTTCCAACCGAACCCTCTACTGCCACTACAGGTGCAGCGATCGGGGCGACGGCCTAACCGGCGCTGACTGCTGCACGTCCGACATCCTGGCCGCCGGCAAGGCCTGCGGCTCCGCTCCGTGCCTCCTCGAGGAGGGCTCCTCCCCCACGCCGGCGAGCAGCGGGGGTTGCGACGGCATCCTGCAGGGCGACGTGTGCTGCTCGGTGCGCGTTCTCTTGGGCCGGGGGTTGTGATCGATTGGGAGATTGTTTGTGTATTGGTCTCCTCCTTTTTGCATCAGCCCAGGGCCTTCCTTTTGTGTTGGGAGCTTAGGCTGAAGTTACCCACAAGGGTAGCAGGGCGCTTCATAGGAGCGGAATAGTAGGTATCAGAACCCAAGGTAAGAGATGCTTGCTCGAAGTGGGTTCGTGTACATATCGTCCTCCTCCGTTCGCGTCAGTCCAGGGCCTTGCTCTAGAGTTAGCTTTTGGGGGGCGACAGGACCTCCCGCAGGTGCTGTTTTTTTCTCGCACCTTCGCTCCAAGGATAGCAGTTCGCTTCAATGGAGCGAAATAGAAACCTCGAGAAGAGATGCATGCTCCAAGTTGAACCGGACCTGGTGACAAGTGCTGCATTTTCAAACGACTTGAGGAGAGGTACCCCTCTCCCTCCCCTGTCTTCTTCCCCTTTGGCCGCCAAATGCTCCGCTTTTTCCAACCACCGAGCTTGCGCCGTGCTCTTGTTGTTATCCTCGCCGCTGGCACGTTTGACCGTGGCCCATGCTGCCATGGTCGTCCACGTTCGTCCTCGCAGGCTGAGTGCGGTACGTGCGGCGGCTCCGGATGCGGCTCGAGGGCCGGCCTCACCGCGAACGAGTGCTGCACCTCAACCATCGCCGCCGCCAACGTGCCGTGCGGTTCGGCTCCGTGCGTCGTGGACGGTGAGCGGGGGCCGGTTTAGACGATGATGATGTGCACGTTTTTTTAGAAGGGGTTGTGTATTCAAATGGTGGAGAAGGTTGACCGGACCATCCACACACGTGGGAATAGCTATTTGATTTGTCTTCGTTGGACAAGCACACGAAGCTGGCGACACATCTTTGCAGTCGTCTTTTTTTTTGTTTTTGTCCTTGCTATATCTATACAGGAGGCAAACGTTTTGTTCACGAGGTTTTCGTGTGGCTTTACGTCGATTGTACCTCCGACAATGCTTGTTTCTCTTTCGGTAGTTTCTTGGTGCGTAGCACATGGGTCCGAATCCCTCGCCTACTCCTGCTTGGGCCATGTGCCCTTTCTCTTGCAACGCCCTGCTCTCGTACACCTCGCCTCTTGTCGCAGGAGACACATCACCGACACCCACGACGACTACGACGACCACCTCGGGATCGTTCACGTGCGACGGCGTGCTCAAGGGCGACTACTGCTGCTCCGCCGGATGCGTGGAGTGCGGTGGTTCCGGGTGAGTTCTGGCAGCGGTAGTATAGCACCTGATGAGATGGTGATGGTGTTCTTCGTGGTAGAGAAGGTCCGTTTTGGAGGAAAGACAAGCAGGCAGTTTACCAATAACGACCAACCACGGCCCAACCCCCACTCCCGCATTCAGGTGTAGCGACCGTGGCGGAGGCCTGACGGGCGCCGACTGCTGTACGTCCGATATCTCCAACCTTTGCTCGGTCACCGGCGCCGCCCCGTGCATCGTGGATGGTAGGTTGATCGCTCGCTCGCACCAAAAGGGGGTGGCTCTTGCTGCCCGCATAGATAATTGTCTTTCTTTCTCAGGTGTGGAAGCGAAGGTTTGTTTCGCTCTTGCTCCCCAGCAGCTGATGCGAGTGGGTGCAAAAAGTAGCGTCGATTGTCACTCCGGTGAGGAGCATGTTTAGTTTGCGGTAGTGTCTTGGTGCGTGGCACATGGGTCGGCACCCATCACCTGCCATTGTCTTCATGCACCTTTTTGGTCGGGTATCGCCCTGCCCTCGTGTGCACCTCGCCTCTCGTTGCAGGGGACACGTCACCCACGCCTACCCCACCGACACCCACCACGACTACGACGACCACCTCGGGATCGTTCACGTGCGACGGCGTGCTCAAGGGCGACTACTGCTGCTCCGCCGGATGCGTGGAGTGCGGTGGTTCCGGGTGAGTTCTGGCAGCGGTAGTATAGCACCTGATGAGATGGTGATGGTGTTCTTCGTGGTAGAGTGGGTCCGTTTTGGAGGAAAGACAAGCAGGCAGTTTACCAATAACGACCAACCACGGCCCAACCCCCACTCCCGCATTCAGGTGTAGCGACCGTGGCGGAGGCCTGACGGGCGCCGACTGCTGTACGTCCGATATCTCTAACCTTTGCTCGGTCACCGGCGCCGCCCCGTGCATCGTGGACGGTAGGTTGATCGCTTGCTCGCCCTCGGGGGTGGCTCATGCTGTCTGTGTCCACGTCGTTGTTTTATATTGTTCGGGTTACGGCTTGGATTGCTCTTGTTCCAGCAGTCGGTCGTCTTGTTGGGTACTCGAATGGGTGTGCGTCTATTCTCACTCCGAGAATTCATACTACTTTTCCGACAGTTTCTCCGCGCACAGGCCGTACATCAGGGGCCTCCCTCGCCTATTTCTCTTGCCCTGAAAAGCTTGCGTCCATACACCTTTGAGGTCACGTAATGCCCTTCCCCCGCACACCTCTCCTCTTGTCGCAGGAGACACATCACCGACACCCACCACGACTACGACGACCACCTCCGGATCGTTCACGTGCGACGGCGTGCTCAAGGGCGACTACTGCTGCTCCGCCGGATGCGGGGAGTGCGGTGGTTCCGGGTGAGTTCTGGCAGCGGTAGTATAGCACCTGATGAGATGGTGTTCTTCGTGGTAGAGAAGGTCCGTTTTGGAGGAAAGACAAGCAGGCAGTTCACCAATAACGACCAACCACGGCCCAACTCCCACTCCCGCATTCAGGTGTGGCGACCGTGGCGGAGGCCTGACGGGCGCCGACTGCTGTACGTCCGATATCTCCAACCTTTGCTCGGTCACCGGCGCCGCCCCGTGCATCGTGGACGGTAGGTTGATCGCTCGCTCGCACCAAAAGGGGGTGGTTGTTGCCGTCCATGTCCACGTAGATCGCTACAATTTACTTGGGTGTCAAGGCCGTGGTTTTCTTTCTCTCGTGTTCCCTAGCAGTTGATCGTTTTGCACTCAACATGATTGAGAGTTCCGAACCAGGGTGTGTATCCCACGCCGGTAGAAGCTGAAACCTCCAAAGGGTGGATATTGCTTCGGGACTAGCGCGAGAGGGTTAGGATGAGCTAGATGCTCGCGAGATGAAGAGGGTTGGTGGCAACCGCTCAGGGGTCGTTCGAAGGGGGTTGTACAGTACGCTCTCCCACTTAAGAACCCGGGAGTTAAGATTTCAAGCTCCACAACATGATGAAATGTTTTAGGAGTTGGCCATAAGAACAGTTAAGGATCGTGCACCAAACCTCTACATGGTCCATGTCGGGTTTTCCTGCGGGGGAAAGTAGGCTACGAGCCCGTGCAAAATGACGTGTTCTTGACGCTGTCTTCGTTGACAATCCTGATTCGCTCGTACTGTCTCTGTGCGCGACGATTGCAGGCGACTCGACGGGACCCACGCCGACCCCTCCGAGCCCCTCGCCACCGACACCGTCGCCGCCTTCGCCGTCCACTTGCTCTGGCACCATCGCCTCCATCTCTACTTCCTCCGACTCATCGTGTGAGTGCTTGTGTACAGGTCTGCGTCGACATCCAAAGACGACGGAATTATGAGAGAAAACAGAACGATTGGTGCACGCACCACCCCCATCCGTCCTCCTCATCACCCTGCGCTTTGTCACCCACACGGCCAGTCCGAGAAGCCAACAACTCTGTCCTGCCATACCACCTATTGGTGACATGTCTCGCCGCGGCTGTGCCTTTCATGTCCGGACACATGGCAAGCGAAAACGAGAACCCCCCCCCTCCCCGCCCCCCTCAAAACTCCACGCCAGCTTTCTCGGGGGGAGGGTGCGCTACCCTGACCGACATGTACAACACCCAGTCGGGAAGCGGCCCTCTCTACGTGCTGGACTCCAGCAACAACATCGTCAGCGGAGGGGGAGGCAGCGCGAGCCCCACCGGTTACTGGCTCCTCACCTCTTCCCTGGAGATCCTCGACGGAGTGACGCTGTACGTGCACGGGACGTCGGCCGGGGGCGACGCAGATGTGCTTCGCATCCAGGTGGGTATCTGCATCGTAGGAGAGAGAGAGAGAGAGAGAGATAGAGAGAGAAAAAGAGGGGTCCGAGCTGTAGGAGGCGGCGTTGTTTTTCGCACGATGTTTGTGCTTCGTCTGCCATCTCGCCTGGCGTTGTGTTTTTATCACCGTTCTCCACGAACGCGTTGCCGGGATGGCGTTTTCCTGCGTAAAAGACTCCAAACGGCGACAGCAGAGTAGCATCGAACCTACACGAAAACAACGACGACGACATGGTAGACCTTGTTGCCGGTGGGCATGCCAAGGGCAACACCGACGAATGTCACTCTCAGATCTGGATGAATAGCAGCGCGTGCGGCGTCAACGGGGTTCTACCGAAAAGAACAGTAACGACATTGCTGCCTCGTCGGGTATCCTATTTCGTACAAGCCAGCCGAGACTTTAGGAACTCCGTTGCCATGAGTAGTTCTCGCCCACGGCCAACTTGTGTATTTTCGGATTTGCTCCCAATCTGCCAATCAAGCTGCCGAAATCCGTAGCAAACTGGCCATTGCACTGCCCTCTTGCTTGACCATGCCTGTGTCTTTTGTTGCAGTCTACCGACGATGATTTCTGGGAGATCCGCGGCTGGGGCGGCAGCCTGTCCTTCCTGGAGACTACGGTGAGGAAGCAGTGGACAGACTCCCCAGAGCGTTTTCTTTCTTTTTCACACGATCAAAGAGAGGAGTTCCGAAGGTGTAACAGGCCTGATTCGCGTAACAAATGGCGCGACACAAACGTGTTCACGCACACACACAAACATGGTGTGAAGGTGGAGTTGGGTGCGATACCGGCGAGCACTGGGTATTGGGGGGGGGGGAGGGATGGCGGAGCTACATGGCAACTACAGGATCGAAGGGTTGCGGATCGAAGGGTGCATCGTGGGACACCGACCAATGGGGAACAGAAAACAACTGGAAGGGGAAGAAAAAAGGGAAACCAAAATCGGCCACTTGTGTGTACATTGTGGAGGAGGCGTTTTCTGCCAACTGCCATCTATAACAACAACGTCAACCCAAACACGCTTCTTGTTTTCTCGCTCCATCTCTATTCGCTTGCGATGGCGTCAACACGCGTAGGTCACCTCTTGGGACACGGACAAGGGCGAGGAGAGGACCGAGTACGAGGGCGGGCGTTCTTTCATCAACTGCGTCACTCAGTTCGATGACAGCGACATATGGTCGTGCAGTGGCCGCTCCAACAAAGAGCGGGGAGAGTGCAGGATGGTGAGCGCGCACGCCGCCGTCGGAAGCAGAGAAGAAACCACACATGCTTCCGTGTTCGGTTGATACTTGTCGGAAAGGCGTTCGAGTGGAAAGGACGACCGTTTCCTTGTTGGGAACAAACGAAACACAGCACGAGAACTTCCTTTGGACGTGCAGGACGAAACGTCGATCGACTCCACCACGAGAGGGACAAAAGAGCCCCAACCCATCCAAGCGCAACAGCAGCCTAACCCCTTCCATTGCAACAACTGCCGAACCAATTCCATTGGGACAGCAGCCTAACCCTTTCCATTGCAACAATACTGTACCCTTGCCCTTTGGTGTCGGACCAAGCATCTTCCTCGTGCACAAGGCGACGCGTCGATCAACTGAAACATTCAACCAACAAATTATGCCACCGTGCAGGACATCATCGACTCCACCATGGGCAACATGGGCTGGTTTGACGCAGAGTCATACGGCCTCACGTGGAAGGTCCGCGGTCTGTGCTCCGACCTCTCCAACGTGGAGATCATGGACGACCACAACGTCTACGGCGACATCAAGGGTTCTGAGATCTACGGTGCGGCCTGGGGCGATATCGTCCCTTGTAACGAGTATTCTTTTCTTCTTGTTCGCGTTTCTCGCTTCTCGTCTCGTTTTGATTGCGACATGTCTACACGCAGCAGCTGAGCGTTTGATGCTTGGTACTTTTCGTTGTTCCCGTGGCGCCTCCGAATTGTTTTTGGTCGTTGTGGCCTTCGCGCTAGCAACAATGTACGACAAAAAAAAAGAGAAACAAGTACATAACTGTACGTTGAACGGTTGGTTAAGGTAGATGGCCCAAGAGCAGGCACCGGGATCAGCTGTTGGGGGCAGTGGGCGCGCACACGATGCGACTTATCTTCCTTTGCGACTGTTACCTGTCGAATCTCGCCGACTCCCTCCCTCCTTCCTTCCTCCTCCACCCGCGTTCCCAAACCAGGCCGCACAGAGTAGTTGAGTTGGCCACAATGTCGACCGCCTTTGTCTTTTTCCGCCGCGTCCCCGTGGTCGTCGTGCCCCCTTCTTTCCATCGAGGAAGCCCGTGGCTAACTCACCGTACATGCACCTCGGTTTGTCTAGATGCGCATGCAGTGCTTTCTCCACGCGTTCGTGGAAGCCGTTTCCTTTGCGCGGGGCGCGTACTCGCCATCGTTGGTCTGAGAAACTATTGTACCACTCTGGTTTTCGCGTCGTTTTTTTCTTTTTTCGTCTCCCTGCCCGCGCTCCCTCTACGCCGCTGCGTCTACACTCGCCAACCGAACGCCTGGGCCACCCAAACGCCCCAACACGGTTGGCGTTTGGAGGGGGACGGTTGTGTACGCCTTGCTCATGCCCCCTTGTCGCCGCCGCCGCCGTCGTCGTCGTCGGTGTTGCATCCTTTTCTCCCCATCTCTTTGGTTGTGATCAGGCATGTACTACGGCATGTACTCCTACGGACACCAGGGAGGAGTATGGACCGACAACGTGATGCGCGACAACATCCTCTACGGCTTCGACCCTCACGATGACTCGGATGACCTGACCAGTAAGTTACGGTCGCCGTCGTCGCGAGTGTTTGCGTTCACGGCTTGGCTCTTGGCGTGATGTCCCCAGGTTTGCGCTTGGTGCCAGACTGAAATCGATTAAATCACCCGCTGCATTCACGGTTGGTTGTGTGACTGTTTCTGCGGACAAAGGCCGACAATTCTCTCCTCATCACACGAAAAGCGTGCGTTGCAACATTTACGCAAGAGTACGACATGCCGCGGTCGCATTATCTCCGCATGTGCCCGCTTGCGCCGCTAGTCAATACCGCCTTTAAGCGTCGCAGGGTGAGCCCTGCACCTTACACACCTACCAATTCTTGGTGTTTACCACGTGGTCGTTTCGCAGTTCCCCTCTCGAGTGTGTACCGTCCAGCATACCAACCTACCCCACGTGTCCGTATTACGTTCTTCTTTCTGCCTGCCTGTCTGTCTCTCTCTCTCTCTCTCTTACACCTACCAATTCGTGGTGTTTACCACGTGGTCGTTTCGCAGTTCCCCTCTCGAGTGTGTACCGTCCAGCATACCAACCTACCCCACGTGTCCGTATTATGTTCTTCTTTCTTCCTGCCTGTCGCTCTCTCTCTCCGTCACTGCCTTTCTTTCTTGCCGCCCGTTCCTCCCTGCACACGCCACGGGCTATGAAATTCCATGGTGCCTACCGTTGCAGTCGCTGGAAACACCGTCTACGGCAACGGAAACCACGGTAAGCCCCCTTTAAAAAAACAATCAAGACAGATTGTTCCTTGTAGTGTATGCCTATTTTGACGAGAGCTGACATGCTGCGGTTCGGATGTGGTAAAGATTGACACCGGACAGCCTCTCGATAACTGCATCCATAGTTTGGGGTTCTTGGCAAACTTGATAATGCGATGCCCCGGTGTACTGAGTAGTGGCAGACGGGCAACATGGTGCTACTGTGTGGATGAACTACTACACCTGGAGGGTGGGACACTGCAACAACTATTGAGCGATTATCCCGGTTGGCTTTTCTTGTGTCGGGCAGGCATCATCGCGTCTAAGCGCTGCAACAACGTGGAGATCTACAACAACCATGTGTACAACGGAGAGCAGGCTGGAATCTTCCTCCACCGTAGCTCCGACGACGCGAAGGTTTACAGTGAGTTCTCGTTTGGAACAGGAACTACCAAGGAAAGTAAACACGTTGGATATACAGCATGCAATCGCGGGAGTTGGGTCAGGGATAGGTAAAAGGTCTGCGCACCTCCTCCCTGTTCAATATTCCCTCCTAAGCTTGATTTATCGCAAAGGCGGTCCGAATTTACCTGCCGTTGCTCACCGAGAGGCCTTCTTCGCTGCAGGAGCTTCCCGCCGCGAAGCGAAAGCCTGCCACGCACGGCACCCCCGACACTGCCAAAAATCAACGTTTTGTTGTTGTTCGTCGAAAGTTATATGGTCACTTGTTGAACAAGCAGTGTTCCATGACGGCAAGCACTATAACGTTAGCTTCGAGCGAGTAGTGGATTCACATGTTGCAGTCAGTCGCTTTTCGGCTTGTCAGCGCCGAAAGTCTGGTCACACGTGCCGTGTGCTCGGGATTAACTTCTTGCACTTTTTGGCGGACGAAACCACCCTCCACGGCTGTGATTAGACACAAACCATGCCTGGAGCTGGAGGAACATTATGCGCACCCTCCCGGCGTAGAAGTGCGTTGCAGGCCTGTTCGAACATACACGTGTCTCCACTTGAGCCAGAACCAAAAGGGCACGATTGAGGCATCACCTCGATTTGGGGCACCGCCCAGACCCCTGGCATACGGTGGTGGCGTCGTTGTGTCGTTAGACGGGGGGCATCCACACATGACACACACACACACAAGCACTCGACTGTTTGTACGTTCCAGGCTTTTGAAAATTGCGGCGTTTCCTCCCGATTCTCGTTCGCAGACAACAATGTCCACGACAACTTAGACGCCGGAATAGCATTGATGGAGTCGTTCCGCGCCGAAATTTACGACAACACCATCGAGAACTGCAAGTACGGCATCCGCCTCAGCCTGGGCAGCGCCGACAACGACATCCACGACAACACCTTCGACTCCTCCTCGACATGTGAGACGAGGTTGCATGTACAACTGCCCTCTTGCCGTCTCCAACACGTCTTGTGGGAAGGGGCACTGAACCTGAACCCATGAGATACGGGTGTTGCGGTGTATCTCGCCCGGCTTGTCGGGGCGTCTCTCCAGCAAAAACGGGGAAGCGGCGGCACGCACGATGATGCCTGCCGTTTGTGTCGCGCGCCTGTTTTTTTGCTCGTTGTGCGTGAAGGAAAAACGGGATCTCTGTTTGCGTTGCCGCTGGTTTGTTTGCTTGTTTCCTCTGTCTGCGATGTGTAGGTTGCTTGTTCTTATTGAATGCATCAAGGTCGCTCGCTTCCTTCAGCTGCCGCTTGCCGATGCAATCGTGAGGCGGCGTTGGACGGCCTTTCGTTATTGCCAGCGTTGGCACTATTGCAACCAACATTTAGACGCTGCCGCACGCTTCACCTCTCGCTATTCACAAGAGGAGGGTTTCATTCAACGTATCCATCCAAGCCCCCCATGCTCCTGCGGGGGGCTCACGTCTTCCTGCGTTGTTGCAGATTGACCGGATTCCGGACGGATTAATTCCTTCCCAAAAATTATCTTGTTGCTCGTCTATTTGGGGTATACGGTTTTCCTACACTACGAGCCGTTATTGCCGATGAGCTGGACTCTCGACACTCACGAGCTGGATTGCGTTCCTACCGCTTCTTGTCGTGTTGTTTTTCTTGGGGTTCAAGACGGCCTCTACACGTACAAGGGGAGCGACGACCCGGACGTGTCCGGCAACGACGGTCGCGTCAAGGACAACTCGTTCGACGCCAACACCATCTCCAACACCGATGTGGCTATGAAGATCAAGGAAGGAGATGACAACAGCTTCACCAGTGAGTAGAGAAACCCGGTTGGAGTGCCCTACCTATGTACTCACTTGCTGTAGAGGAGTGAGCGAGAGCTGTCCGTGGATTGCAGACCCCAAGCAGAACCTAGGTGATTTCCGTGTACTGGTATACAGTTAATGAGCGCTATTTTATTGTACAGCACTCAATAACCTTGGGGAGTTCAGAAATTCCTCAAAAAACTCAGAATCTAAGAATTTGAGCACCTTTTAAATTCGTGAGACCGGTTAAGAAACCCCTACACTAAAACCTATATAGCGGTCACGTGTAGCCTAACCGCACGTACTAAGGACATTAAAGGTTGTTGAGTTGTAGGCGCTATTTTATAAAGGACTTTGAAGGTTGTTGAGTTGTAGGCGCTATTTTATAAATATGTAGCTGTATATGCCCCGCTCATCGGTTTTCGGCGATACCCTACATAGATAGGTGGGTTGATGTCTGTCAGGGAGGGCTTGCAAACTCGTGAGACCGCGTGGAAGCGTCCATGAAAGACGGGGGGGGAGAAGGCTTCCTCGTGCTGAAGCTAGCGCCCGACTCTACAAATGGGGGGCGGCGTCTTGATGGGATTTTTCGCGCGTAAGGAGGCGCGTGTTAGTTGGTCCTTGCCCTTGCCACGTTCTGTCGCCTCCATGAATGGCGTGGCCGTACCTCTATTGATTATTGTTCTTACGAAAACACACCAACTTCATTCTTCAACTGATCAAAGTTCGGGATAGATTAGCAATGAATTCATGGGTATTGTATGATGATCAACCTGTATTTTCTATTTGGCTTTTTCGACAACGGCGATGACCTTCACAAATCCAGTAACATTGTGCGTCGTTTCCGTTTCGCTTTGTCAGACAATGTTTTCGAGAACGTCAAGACGTTCGAGTTCGAGGACTCGACCGACACGGTTTGGACTAACAACGATATCGGGGGCGGCTGCCTTGACGAGAGCACAGACTTCGCCTCGGGATCCATCCCCAGTTGCTGAAGGACCCCCCGAGACTAATACCTTTCAAGGGATTGATGCGTGGCGCCGGCTACTCGGCCGCTGCGGGATCCCAAATGATTGTGGCTAGCCGGCTGGCCTCTGCCAAAAGAAACAGGGAGATAGGCAGACCAAGGTTTCGTTTTTTGTCGCGTGGAGAAGAGGTCTAGGGACGCGAAGACCTAGTCCTGAAGACAAGAGCGAAAAAACCAGCGACAGAACCGCGACCGCAGAGCTTGCTTTGTTGCTACGGCGTCTGTCCTACCTATGCGTTTGCTGCTGCGTGTTTTGTTACTTCCACCACTTTTATTAACGAAAATTCACTCCGATCGGGAAGTCTGTGCATTTTTTTGGTTGCGCAACTTCACAATTTTGGATAATTTCGCCTTTTTTTTTATTAGTCTACGTATCTACATTTTTGTTTTGTTTTGTTCTTCGCTGTCTCCTTCCTCTTGTTGTTGTTGAGCGACGCACGACTGTTCGTGCTTAGACTGTCTTACGTCTGATTCCCTCGTTCAACGTTTCAGCGTACTAGCGGTGGGTGGAATGACTTCCGATCGCCTGGCTTCCTGAGCGCAAAACAGTTTCGCTGGTGCGTTCAACGGTCGGTCTGATTTTAATTGGATCACCGCGCGGGGATCGGTGATATTGCACGTACCGGTGATGATGACATCGCACCCCCATGGGATGATCACCTCCTTCGAATGTGGCGTTGTCTAAACGAAGTACTCAACCAGACCGCATGCACCACCGGCTTGGTGCAGCGGCCCACGCTTGGCTTCCAGATTGGACTTGGCGATCTCGCCGTCGGAGGGACGGAGGAAGTTGTAGTGTACAAGTATGATAGGTTCGTTCGTGGACTACCGGACGGTTTGCTGCGTTTCAATTTCCTGCGATCGTCTTGTTCGGGTCGTTCTTTGGTGGATTTCGGCGGCGAGCAACATCAGAGGCCAAGCGCAATATGCATATGTGTGTCACGCGTACTACCAAGGCCGTTCATAGAAAGTGTGGGGTTAATAGTGTAGGGTACTTGGTACCTGATTCTTCTTCGAGTCTGAGCGCGTTGTGTTTGTGTGTCAGTTGCCACTCTTGGTGTTTTGTCGATGGTGTCAAGAAACCTCTACAGGCCGGAATGTGGTACTCTATTCACGTTGTACTGATAGCCTATTTATGATATATTGGTGACTAGTTGCCACGCGATAAAGGCTGGCCGACCTGCCGGCTCTTGTGTTGGATGCTTGCTCCCTTCTTCGATCGACACATTGGTTATAGTACAAAAACACTTAGGTACGAAAATGAAGTGTATTCTAGGCACCGGGAAACTTTAGACGGTTTGTTCAAAAGAGCTGAACGAGGAGGATGCAAGAGTAACCAAGAGGACGAAGAAAGTGATGGTCGCGGCTTACTGTACAGGAATTTGTAACATGCCTGAGAGCACTGGTGGTTCGCCGTAGTATGGCTTCCACTTGTTCGACAGCGTCCACTAGACTGGCCAAAGAAGGTCTAACGCAAAAAAATACAAAATACGTACAATACTTTGGAGAATAGTGCCGTCTTCGAGTTGGCTCTAAAAGGCTGGGCGGTTGGAAAATTCAACCACTCGCAGTTTTCTGACGGTTGACGTGCTTGGCGGGTTCCATTATCGGCGCAATCACACGCCAGGGTTACTATGTCATGTATTTAAGTGTGTGCACATAGCCGGGGTTCTCGTGTACGCAACATTCGAGGGGAGAACAAAGCGTCTGAATCCTTTTATCAAGACAAGCGATGTAGGAACGGCACTCGTGTGTGGCCTTGGGACCCCATCTGGTGCTCTCGCAAATATGCCGGATGTGTACAACAAGATGTGCCATGTGAATGGGGCGACACACACAGCATCCGTGTAGATTATTGATGAGAATATGCACGGCAAGAGGCAAGGCGGGAATGAATGGTGTCGAGTTTTCGCAAGTCCGTTTAATGGTTGTTCAGCCTTCTCCGCCTGCCGGTAAACTCATGACTGTAACGCATGTTCGCGTTCTCATTCAAAGACAAACGACGCCCTCAGTGGCCAACCGGCTAGCGCAGGTATTGCGCGATTGAACACACTTATGATCGCTGGAAGACATTGAATGGCAAGGCACGCAACGCAAGATAAATCAACCACAGCCCGGCACCACGTCTGTCTCCAGGTCGTAGGTGAGCATGCGGGTTCCTCTTGGAAGACATCTTAAATCTCACAAGTATTTTCCGTCGAAGAGCACGCCAAGACAGGCCACGTATTCATCAGTTGCGGATTGACACCTATCCTTTTGTACAAATTCGTCCACCTAAAGGAAGCTACGCCATCGACAACACGAGCGTCTACAGAAGTCCGGCAAACGAGTCACCAAAAACCGAGACTCTGCTCTTGCCAATGACACTTCAACACTCATGTTCCGCAATGGCCGAGGAGACAACCGCATGTCGCGTACTGTTGGGCCAGACGGTACCGGGTATGTGCATGGGTCCCGCAAATACACGAGAAAATCGACAAAAAACGTATCACAACGTCGAACGTCCCCCGGTGATCATCGCAAGAATCGGGAACAAATACGTTCTTTTTTAGGTAGCGCAACAAACAAACCTCATTATGACTTCCCACTAATAACAGTAAACGGTCCATCTGTATATACAAGTTTTAGACAACTCTTTGCTGATAAAGTTTACAAAGACGCACGATGCACCACATCCTCAACCTTGACTCATTGCGAGGCGGACACTTTCTTCGCGCCGCGCACTCTACGGTACCCGTGCACACATAGCGTGCTAAACATCCACCATCCTGTTCAAAATTCAAAGGACGAAGCAGAGGCCGGTCGCGAGGAGGACGGTAGCGACACAAACGAACCAAGAGATGTCTCTGACACGTGCAGCCGCTCTCTCTTCTGATGTGAAAGCCCAACGAACCCATGCCGCACACACGGCAAACAAGATCGACCCAAGGAGTCTTGCCCCTCCAGTTCGGTTGCGCCTGTTGTCTCTCTTTGCTTGCCACTTTTCCAACAGTCTTTCGTCGATGCCCAGATTTTCAACCTGCAAAACACGAAGGGTAAGCAAGGGGGTGTTTCTTTCTTAAAAGTGGCATCGACCGCGCTACTGTAGCCAGTCGACCAACGGTAAGACATGCGGTGCAGACTCCTATTTCTTCAGCCAGAAACGTTTTGAGAAGGGCGCGGGCCGTGCCTGTGCAACTTCGGGGTGGTCAGCAGCTAAACCAATCCTTGTTGCCTCGTTTATAAACGAGCCAGATGATCGACGGATCACAGCCACACCCGGGCGCTGTGGCGCCCTCACGCCCCACCTGCCTCGCTTTTCACCCGCAACTGTTGTAGGAGAAGGGGTAAGGGGGGGTCATGCTATCATTTCCTGCCCAATGGTCGCAAAGTTGGGTGTTTGCCAGTACAAGAGTGGTCAACTCGGGTGAAAGCAACGGGTTAGCTTCTTTTTATTGTCCCCGAAGCCCTCCTGGTGCCCTCTCTGCTGCATCACAATCGCCGACTCGCCATGAAAAACGAATGTGGCACACTTGTACAGGGTTCTCAAGCACCCCAGAGGCAAGGTGTCACTAAGGGCGCTCATGATAGCGAAAGATGAGTCAGGCGTTCACGGAACAAGAATGTTTCTGTCATGATATGTCCCCGTGCGCAAGAATCCTTCCAACACAGTAAAAATCAATCAAGACACGTATGACCCAACAGCAGAAAACACCCATCCCAATGCCACACTCGATAGTGCTTGCCACAAGGTAAAGCTGCTGGACTGCCCTCTACAGCCACCGCTTTCGTCGGGTGGCAAGCCTCTTCGGCTGTGACCTGTTTCAAAACAGTCTTTCAACAGGTTTGAGTCTCTCGCAACATGATGTGTTGCTTCTTCAACACGCAGCGGCTATTTTTCCGGCACAGTTTAACGTGGAAAGAGCTTGCTTCTGCGTGTGGTTTTGTGCGTCGCGAGCGACACTTCCACCTCTTGATGGAATCAAGACGCAAGCAAATCACCTGCCACTCGATGAAAGCAGCGGCGTTAGAGGGCAGCCCTGAAAGTTTTACCGTCAGACGTTCGTTATCAAGTGTGGGGTCGGGACGCGTGTCGTCATTTGGTTGGGCCAAACATATCACTTCTTCATTGCTTTTTAGTGTGTTGGAAGGATTCCTACCCACGTTCGGGGGCAAACCATTTACAGACACATGTCTTGGTGAGTGTCTTGACAGAGCGCTCGTGGCGACGCCTTGCCTCCGGGATGCTTGAGATCCCTCTACAAGCGTTCAACGTTCGTGTTTCATCGTGGGGTCGGCGTTTGCGATATTGCAGAGGGCGTTGCAGAGGGCCCCCCAGGACCCCAATAGCACCCTTGGAAGCCTCGAAAATTGGCAACTTGCTACTTCCAACCGAGCTGACAACGGTTCTACCGGCAAACAACCAGCCTAGCGACAAACTGGGCAGAAACACATGGAACGAACCCCCCGTACCCGTTTAGATAACAGTTGTGAGTGGAAAGTGGGGCAGAAGGGTCGAAGGAGACGTCATTGCACACAGTCGGGGGGAATAATGTGGTGCTGGTTGGGCCCGCATGTGCTGTCTGAGTTGCTAATAAAAGAGGCCAATAATTGGTTTGTGAACAGACGCCAGTGGCATTCCCTACGACTTGGCTCGGTTTCGACACTTTTCTGGCTGAAAAAATAGTACAGTAGGTGGGTGGCGCGCCATAGCGCAGGTTGAATAGTGCAGGTTCCCGGTATAGTGCAGGCAAAACATCTGGACACAGACAGCGGCCTCAATAGTGCAGGTCCTGCACTATTGAGGGTGGACCCGCTATAGTGCAGGTTGGGCACACACACAAAGGGTTTGTTTTGGAATGCTTTCACCACCATCCTCCTTGTTTTCATCACCATCACTTTCATCGTCATGTTTACAGCTATTTTTCGGCAGTTCTCTAGCCCTGCGTCGTTGGTTGTGGCGGAGAAAGTCGTATGCCCTGCGTCGTTGGTTGGTGTGGAGAAATCTGACATGACTTTCTCCACAACAACCAACGACGCAGGGCTAGAGAAGAACTGCCGAACAATAACTGCTTTAAAAGGACGATGAGAGTAATGGTGATGAAAACAAGGAGGATGATGGTGAAAGCATTCCAAAACGAACTCCAGTGCAAGGTAGCAGCTTTGGTAGACACGTACAGTTTTTCTGTTCCTACCGTTTCTGTCTTTCATCCGGAGAATAGCTTAGCCTCCCCCATGCCGCCCGCTCACGGGGTCCCAGTTTAGAAGTGTTTCGTGTTTTCAACCGCACTGAGACTGACGTCTCTTCATTGGTCGGCCGGTTAGCGCGGTCGATGCTAGTAATATAGACTCACACACATGCACACACACGAGGCACGAGGCAACGGACAGACGCAACAGAAACGAGGGTACTCGTGCTGCTGCAGACCCGAGGAGCTCTACGCACTTGAAGGGTTGGTTCGTGCGACAGTTCAAGATGTGTAATACAGTACGAGTGCTGAGGCAGGAAGAAAATAAAGGAGAAACATGCAAGTAATTTTTCTACAACATCTCTGTGTGTGACAGAGGGGAACCACACGTGTCGCGAGAAAGTCTGTCCACGCCCACGCTAGACCTTCACTAATCTCGATCCCTTTCGGTACTCTATTGGCCCCGCAAAGCGTGAGCGCCACACCATGAAATCAAACATCTCCTCAATAGTGCAGGTCCTGCACTATTTCAAAACCTCAATAGTGCCGAACCTGCACTATTGAGGCACTCTTCTGAGTATATGTAGTGCAGGTGCCCGCTATAGTGCAGGTAAAATCTCTGGACGCACCCCTGCACTAAAGCGGGCCCAGTGCAAACGATGAGAAAAGTCGTCGGATTGAGGCACCCGGAGAAGGTTGAACGAGGGGCCCAGCTTCTGAATTAGCATAGGAAACGTATCTGCGAGATAAGAAGAGTCAACAAGCGCATGTAGCCTTCCTGCTGCGTGTGTGTCGCCTGTATGTCGTAACGCGGGGCCGACCGTGCTAACCGACTGACCATCGAAAACGCGTGTGTTTGATTTTTGTCAAGCACCAACGTGCATCGTTGGATTTGGCACCAACGATACCCCTAGTAACGGAAGTCTTGGAGATTGATCTCGACGTTGTACCCACCTGTGGCGGCGGCAATTCGGCGGTAACGGTTGGCCTTGGTCGCCGTGTCGTCTTGAGGCGCTTGAAACTGTTCTTCAGCTGCGACCCTGCCTTCCGCCTAAAAGGCGTGCAGGTTCCATGGGATAACGACATGGTCTTGCCATTGGGGCACCAGGCCCTACCACCAGTGGGTTCGTCGCTGAGTTTGGAGGCGGGCTCCCCGCCTCCAAGCTCCTCGTCAACTGTCCAACCTTGTCGGCGGTAAAACCGCTCGAAACGAGGGAAGAGCCACCCCTTGTAGAATGCCTTGTCCTCCACGATCCTCCGTCGGTGACAGTTACCCTCGTCCGCGCGAATGCATTTCGCGGTTTGCTTCAGGCAGTACAAGAACATCCCAGCCATCTTGCGTACCTGACAAGGGCAGCGGCGAACGATACTTTGGTTGCAAGGGACTGTGTGCAGAGCACCATCCATCATACAGTAGCAGGCGAAAAGCCGGAAGCACCCGCGATTGGCGATGAACGGGGGATCTTACCACGAAGTTCACCACAGACTGCGGGACAGGCGCTTTGGGGTCGACGTTGGCCACGATTGATGTTCTTGCCGAAGTTGGCGACAACACTTCAATCTTTGCCCTGAACGCCCGCACGTCCATACGAGCGTGTCTCCAACCCTTTACTTGTGGGACTTCCACCCCCTCCGGCACCTCCTCGACAGATCGCCCCTGAATGAGGATGCAGCCGGTTTCCAGAACCGAGTCGCAGCCGTAGGCGTGAAGCACACAGTCCCTGTTTGGTACGTGCATCCGAACGGAACGACGCACATGACCATCATCACGGTGCACATCGACGGGGGTCATCTCTGCTGAAACAATCAAAGATGACGATTTGCTCCGCCTTCGACGTCGCCCCGCCATACTACACACGACGCAAAAAACCCCGGCTGATTCATGCTGGCACATCGGGCGTCCCGCATGCGGTTGTCTCCACGGTGTGCGTTTTCCTTGGATCGCGCAGCGGCGTGGCAAGCACAACAGAAGTCGTCTTGTGCGTTTGCACCTACAAGCTCGCCAGGCGAACGCCGCCACGTGCAAGAACAGGTTGCTGGTCATTGAGAAGCCGCTCGTGCAATTCCCGATCCTAACTAACTACCTTGGACGATATTGTTGCTGCACAGCACAGATGCTACCGGTAGTTCCCACAAGCGACACACCTGCCGACTCCTGGAATCGACATAGAGAAGTACACGAGCAGCTCCACAATGCCAAGGCGCTTGAGGAGCTTCGAGGTGTCGCAGAAGGGGACCCATTTGTTGAACAGGTCCACCTCCCGGACAACCGCAAGCTGGTCCATGACCGTCACGTCGTCCATCGTGCCGTGCATTTTTATCCACAGCGACCCATCCGGGTCGACCTTGTAGAACGTTGTGATGCCCATAAACGTCTGGGCCACCAGCCAGTCTGGCTGCAGGGCGGGACGATGCGGGGAAACGATGGGCATCGAACGGCGGTTGACGGGCACAGGGAGTCCCTTCAGAGGCTGACTCAACTGCTGTTGACGCCATAAAAATAGCACTTTATTCTGCTCGCCGCAACCCATATTAAAAAAAAACAGCAAGAGAGGGTGTCAGTTCGGTGTTGCTCCGGAATTGAGGCCATTTTTTCCTTTCTTTTTTTTTTGCTGTATTTTTCTTGTTTTCATCCCAAAACAAGACAACTGGCCAAAGAACCCCTGCTTACGGTGTCTTTTCCTACCAAAAAAAGACAACCCTCTTCAGCCACGCCATCCTGTCATTTTTGTGGAACTTTTGGACAGGGTGGGGCTGCCAAAACATGTTGTCTTTTGTTGGTCACACCACATGACTCGTACCAACAAACTTCTTTGGTTCATCCCCGCAAACTCTAACAGTGGTCACACGAGTTGTGTCATGTGGCTGGTACAGAGTCGGTAGCATCGGCGGTAGCCGTTGTCTTTGTCATTTGGCTGGACCAGGTGGACAACCTGATATGTGCGGCAAACAAGCGGCAAATGAGACGAGAGGGCCTGGACGCAGCAGCAGTGGATAATTTTTCGTGTATTGTCAAGTTTGCGAACCCAACTTCTGGGCGTCCGATAGCCTCCTGGTCTGTATCAACCATCACACAAGACGAACCATACGCACAGCTCGTGGCGCATACCTCTATCATCGCTGTTGCTTGAGTGGGTGGCGACGGACCACCAGTAAACCAAGTGGCGACACAAGCAAAAGAGCAAAACATAACTTGTTGCTGGCGCGGTGGGCTGTGTTTGAGCGTGCTGTTGACTCTCGCCACCTCAGTTTCCGTGCCTCCTATGTAATGCCCTGTGGTCTCTATCGGCCGCCACACAAGACGGGCTACACACAGCTCGCGAGGGATAGCTATACCGTTGCTGCTGCTTCACTCTCTGAGGATATATCACCGAAACGCTATTTCGGTGGGAAGGTACATGTATGTGTAAAGAAACAGCCGTTTATAAGAGAGTCTCTTTTTTTGGTCGATGACTGTAGGATCGACCAGCACCGTAGAAGCGGGTCAGCTTTTTTGTAGATCCCTTTTTGGGTCGCCCTTTGGGGATAAACAGATCTCCAAAAACATTCCTTACAACAAATGTCCCGAAGACCCAAAACGAGTCACCTCTTCGCATTCTCCCTACCGCTGCTGCCGAAGGCCCATTGATCCCTCCCACCAGACATGTTCTGAAAATTTCAAATTATTGGCCCCGCCTGGGAACCTAGGAACCCGAGAACCGTTCCACAGCACTCACGCAATATTCTCGAGCGGCTACAGCAGTCTACAGAGCCCGTACATGTAGAGAAGTTCACCCTTACCGATTGCCAATCGTCCAAAGAAGATTGGCACTCCGCAGCCCGTTGCCTGACTTCATCGAACAAAGGCTTGAGCTCCCCTGCCAGGAGAGCATGAGCTTCCTTCACCTCTTGCCTCCCTGCGTGCTGTCCGGAGGCCAGGTATCGGTCTACCGCGGCGAGCAACCGACCCGCGACCAGTAGCCGCGCTTGCTCGCGGCACAGCTGTACCTCGGCGATAAGCTTTAACAGCAGCAGTGGCGGAATGACGATCGAGAAGTGATTTACTCTGTGATGGGAGACGGGTACTTCGCGGCGGACACGTGGAGAAGATAGCCGTAGACAGCTGTCTCCTCTACAGCAGTAGTGGGTTCAATTCAATCACCACTGCGGTGAAGGTTGTTCCGTGGAAGGATTCCGATTCACCATTCATTGACGATCGCAATAGCCTTGCCAACCACCGCATCCTTACGCGAAACATAGTTGAAGGCAGCATGCCAAGTTACATGGGTGAGAAGACGAGCAGATACAAATACTACCTGCTTCATGGGGCCAACATTATTCGTGTAGGCAGCAGTCGGTGGTAACCTCCGCCAGATACGGCTCATGATGTAGGTCGGTTTCAAATCGCTCCCGGATCCAAACATACCTCCAATACGTTTCTGAAGGAGACGTTTTGGATGGTGTCCCTCCCCGCTTCCGCCATGCTGTTGCGTGCGTATCTGCTTGCTCACATTGGTGTTGGCTCCGATGCGGCCTGGCGCTGGGCGCTGGGCGGCGGCTTGCGGCTCGTTCTTCGGAGAATGGGGGGCCGCCTGCTGTACTACACTGCCCCGCGTCTCCTCCACTCTGCAGTCCTCCCTCTGTTGATGCTTTCAGGCACTTCGACCTGTCGGCTTGTGCGCCGAGCAGAGCCAGGGAGGCAGGGAGCTGCAGAGAGGGGGGGAGATTCGGGATGACTTCCAAGGGGTTGTTGCTGTTGGGTCTGGTGATGTTTCCGTGCCACTCTTTCCGATTCACCCCCGGGAGAACCGGTTGCACAGCTGGCGTCAGGCATGGAGGCAACCCCGCTTCAATGACGGTGAGCTCCGTGATGCAGGATAATGCCTCTGGTTGTTGAGTACGAGTGCCAAAAGTACCATTCCTGACAGCAGCACGTGAGCAAACACGTTTTGCAGAGAAGACCCGAAGTGATCTCATTCGTTTCGGAGACAAAAATGTGTGCGGTGTGGGTGGAGTTTGAAACGAGTAACACGTTGTTATCTCCCATTTTGAGAATGTGAACGTGTTCATGCAGTAGTGGCAGACATCATGAATAGGCTGTAGACTGCTGTATGCATATGTCCGTGCATACAGCATACTGCTGTACCCCTACAGGATACAAGCTGCTGTATGTTGCATGCATAAGATGTGTAAGAACTCCCTGCACTGATGATTAATCCACGCTACTTGTATGAAGGTAATTTTCTTTACAGAACGAGTAGGATTAAGATTCCACACACAACTCTTGAATCCTTGGTACTACTGCTGTAGTAGACGTATGTTTCGAAAGACGATTTGTCTACCTGCCTCTACAATACGCATGCCTGCAATGATCTCAACGCTACGGACACACCGACCTCCCTCAGACAGCACGAGTGATACTCCACGTATCGTATCGAGTTCTTAGAATAGCATACGTTTGGTCTAGCACTGCTGTCGTCGTGGGGACGCACCCTGGAAAAAAGAAAAGAAAAGAGTAGGATGATCTTCTCACATCAAAAATCGAAGGCAAAGAACCGCATGAGGGGTGGGTAGGGGCCTCACGGAGAGAAACCCTTCTGCGTGACCACGGGTTGGAGCAACCGGCACAAATGCTGTGAGTACTATGATTTGAAGTGAAGAATGAAAAAAAGTGTACCCCGAGGAAGGTAAGGACCGTTTATTCACGTCCGCCGCGGTTGATTCCATCGCACTGCTGCCCCCCCTAAACCCCATCACTTTCAGAGTGACGCGAGTGAATAATGTAGTGAAATCATACCATGAGGTTTTAGAGGGCGCTGTCATCCCGCAAGCTTCATGCCCATACCACAATCCACTCGGTGGCATGACGAAGGCGATCTTGTTGACGTGGTTCGTCATATTGATGTGACCCCCCCCCCCCCTCACGGCGCTTCGCGCTTGGTGATGTGAGAGCCTGGTCCGGTGAGAACCCGGCGTGCTCCGTCCCGGCTTTGTAGGGATGCGAGGTCAATGGTCAAACGACTACGGCATGCACGACTATGAGTACACCCCCCCCCTTGAATTTACTCTCGAAAACACGCATGCTCCTGTATCTCCTGGGACACACGATAAAATCGTACAATATGGTCGCCCAAAAGCAGCAGCAGAATGCGATGAAATATTGCTGGGGGCACCGTCACTAGGACGGCGGCGACATGCCGCGTTTTTGAAACAAAACCGAAAATCAGCAACAGGGTTACTTGTTCGGAACGCGTATAATAGAGTTTTTCGAACCCTAGAGGTGGTATATAGGACAAGGTTTTATTAGGTCTGCAACAACAGCTTTGTACGATTTCCTCTTGCGAATCCTTCCTTGGCTACAAGAAATTTGTCTATCGAAAGATTCAGACGAAATAGCTTGGATCTCTATCTTCCCTGAGCTCGTTTTTTTTAATCGATCACACTCCCGGCCAGACCCGGGGCCGGCCAGCTTCCAGGCAAGCCCCCGCCGTAGCAGGCCTGCGAGCGTCAGCAGCAGAGGACGAGGAAGAGCGACCGAGCAGGGACGCACGCGCGGAATCCGCGGCGGAGTCAACCGCGTCGGAGGGAGGCGGCGGCGAAGAAGGTGTTTCGGAGAGCGGGGCGGCGGGGGGCGCTGAGAGCATGGAGCTCCGGGATTTCCGGGCTAGGCTCATGTCCAAAGGCTTGGACGGGTGGGGTGGGGGTGGCGGGGAGCAGAGCGGCGGCGGCGACGGCGGCGGCGCGGGGAGTGCGAGCATTGAGAGGTAATTTTTTTCCGGCCGCACCGCAGTTGTAGTATCATGCACTGCTGCTGCTTCGGGCTGTTGCAGAAAATTGAAGCGGTGCAGTTTGCCTCATGAGTGTGTGTGTGTGTGTGTGTTTTCACGGACAAGCGTTTTTTCCAATCGCAATCGAAATTTGTGCATTAGATGAACCATTGTTTTGAATCCACGATGTAGGGAGCGACTGAGGCTGTTCGTCAAGCGCAATTGTCATAATTCATGAAGCACGACGTTGGAGGCAGCTAACTCCGCTAGTGGGCAGAGTTTCTACTCGATCACGAAACAAGTTTTCTTCACTTCACCAAGTACGAAAAACAATGGTGACAAGGCTAGAACACGCGTGGCGCAGTACGCGTGTCGATTTTCGTTGGCGTTGAGGAAAAAAATTTGCGTGCCTTTGTTTTGGCAGGGGGATTCTTGGTTCAACTGAAGAAGGCACACCAAGCAAATTCTCCGCGACTATTTATGACAACGAAGAAAATATCATACGTCAGCATGTTCTCCTGGTCGAGAATACTTGTTTATGTCCTTAACAAAAGGAGGCATCTGTCACGCGTTTTATGTTGGTGGCGGCACCGGCTCATGCACGCCTGTTGAGCTATTTAGCTGCCGACGTAGATTTCCCGAGTCAGTGACGCAGAGGTGGTGGGAGCGAGGTCCTTGCGGCTTGTAGAATGAACCTTGTGTAGCTGCCGCAACGATATGGACAGCAAATTGTAGTCCTCTGATCTCTCTCTCAGACTGGGGTCCCCCCCTTCGCCGCTAGGCTATCGGTGATCCATCCTGTGGGAGAAACCCTCCGTCCTCTCGAGGACGCATGGTCAACGGTCTACCAGCTAAGGCATGCAAGACACGAGTGTATACCCCCCCCCCCTCATATTTCTCGCCACTGCGAACCCCCCAGGTTTTAGAGTATGACGTAAATGCACCTTGGTGGCCCTCCTCCTCGCCCCCCGCCCAAAAAAACGCCTTATTTCAAGGTGTGCGCCGCCCCCCCCCCCTCGCTCTCGGGGCTGCGAGCCCCCCAAGCGTTACAATACGAGGATAACGAACCTTAGTGCCCCTCCGCTCCGCCCTCCCGCCCCCCGAAAAACGCCTCCTTTTGTTCAGGTGGGCGCATCCGCTTGTTCGGCCAGAGCTGGGTTGCTTGGTGATAGCCAAGGAGGGCATGTTCACGACCCAGCAGCAGTACTTTTACAAGGCGGTGGCGCTGGTGATCCAGCATGGTGACGACGGAACGGTGGCCCTCATCCTCAACAGACCGACCACCTTCACCATGGGGGACGTGTGCAAGGGAGACTTGTAACCGGTCCCAGGCATGGAGGACAACGTGGGCTGTGTGGCTTGGTGTTCCGCGTGGAAGCGCTGTTGCTGCTGCTGTTGGGCTATCGTTTCCATCGTGTGCAGACAGAACGATTGGAGTATGGGCGGAAGGGTAACAAAGGCGTGATCCGTCTGCCTGAGCCATGATCCTGCCAAGCTCAACCCCCCCAGATGAAGCGACGTCGAAGCTATCGGACTCATTTTTCAGCACCACGTCAATCAGACAAATCTGGGGAAGGGTGGGGGGGGGGGTTGCAGACGCTGTGCTGTGTGTAGGGTGACAGCGAGAAGGAGGCATGCCCGTGGAGCTCAAGGGCCTTCGCTATGTAGCGCTCTCCTCTGCGAACAGATTAGCACCAGCTGGCATCACTGTTAGTATTTCAGTGCAAGGCTAAAATAGACTCGAATAAGCCCCGTATACAGTCGGTTTCTCTCCCACTCACAGTTGTAAATGACTTCCAACACAAATAGACTCAATATAAGCTCAGTATCCAGCAGGTTTATTCCCCCATTCACTGCAACGACTTCTACACATCCCCTTCGACTGTGATTATATCTCGAACGGGCAGTTTTTCTTGGGTTGTATCAGTAGCCCACGCAGGTTTTTCCAATTACGCGAACATACTGGATAAATTATACGTCGAATCGGCTAAGTTGGAGTTGGGGGCTTGGGTCTGCGTGCCCCCCCGCCTGGTCATTTTTCGTCACACCTTACTTATCCTTGCGTAGGCATTCCACAATATGCATGTTTTTTCTGATAGAGATCGTGCTGGACATTGATTGCTTACCGATCTTCAGTCGAAAACAAAAGCGCCCTCTCGTCTGTGAACAGGTGCTGTACATGGGGGGCGACGTTACTGGCGCACGTGATGACGGCCTAGATGTGGTGAACCTCATGCACGGGCGGGCGGACGTCCCGGGCATGGAGGTATGATGCATGCCTCTGATCATGTTTTTGCGATTTTTTCCCTCGTCTTGTTTGGCCAGCTGTTGCGTCACGCGGCCTTAAATGTTGTGTTTACCACTTACGAAGTACATCCAAACGATGCTCTGTCACTCAGTCATCAAGTTTTGTTTCCATTGTTTCCAAGCGTTGCTGTTCCTTGGGGCTTGTTCGAATAGAAATGACCTGATTTCTTCTTCTGAAATTGGCTATGTAAGGCCGATAGGTCAGCGAAATGTTACGTCCAAGCATCCGGATATTCGAATTTTCACGATCTCGGCATCATAAACCCCGGGAATGGGAGGCGTGGAGGGACAGAATACGCCCAGGCAGGAGATCGGTTGTGTAGTGCGCTTTGTTTCTGTTCTCGGACACGTGTGTTTCGATGCGGGTGTTTATTACTAGCACCGACAGCGGTATCCGGCTGACCAATGAAAACACGTCGTCAGTCGATTGGGCGAACACAAAATGCTCCTAAAAGACATGATATGGGACCACGTGAAGGGGCGTGTGTGTTCGCCCAATCTGTGCTTGCACCAGTATTTACCACCCGTTATCCACCAGCCGGGGACACACAGGAGGAAGTTCACAGAAGAGTTCAACGACTAATCGGCTCGGCACACGGTGATCGGGACAGCACAACAATTCAGTCATGTGGTCTACCACTACACATCAGGTGTCTCTCCCCCCCCCTTCAGCGTTGTTCGGGTTCCAAGTATTTGTTTGCTCATCAACATCTTGTGTTTCGCCGCCGGTTTGTGGTTTGGCCGGTTGTCGAGCAGGTGGTGAAGGGGCTCCGTCTGGGGGGACTGAAGGAGGCCCTGGCCCTGGTCGCACAAGGACGGGCACAACCCGAGGAATTCAAAGTGCG
>FN649739.1:2497517-2528809 GCA_000310025.1 Ectocarpus siliculosus | reverse complement strand
AGTGTTGTAGTTTAACCCGCGTGGGTAGTTATTTGTTTTTTGACTGGTGGTGGTGCGAAAGAGAGCAAGGGCACCACACACAACACCTGGCAGGTATCTATCAAAGGGATCAAGAAATCCTGATGAAGCTCATTCAGATTTGAGCTCATACATACATGACACGTACGAAAAATCTCGGCACCCCTCCCCGCGTGTGCGTGCGGACGCAGACATGGAGCTTGGAGGCATGCACGGAAACTTGAGGGCGGAGGGGGAGGAGGGGGGAGCACGTCAGGGGCTGTTGGGGGGCGGCGGAGAGGGGGGGGGTGGGGGGAAGGGGGGGGGGGTGTTACCGAAGAGCAGCGCGGGCGGGGGTGCCCCTGGCGGGGTCGGGGCGAAGCTTAGAAGCGACCATCGCGAAGGTGGGCGGGCCTAGAGAATCGAAACGAAGGGTTCCACAGCTTCGAGAGATTGATATTGTTAGAGTCATGACTTAGATGGGGAAAATGTTCTTCTGAGGACAGGGTGTCACAGGGCTTCGGGAGCCAAGCGGGAGCCAAGAGGGCGCACTGCGCTTCCCTGGCACTGCTCATTGTACACAGCAGTGGTGGCAGAACTTTGCATCGCGCGTCATTGGAAAACTGTTAGTAACCACCACCCCGTTCTCCAAGGGCACCGAAGGTCCTCGGCGCCAATCCGTTTGCTTGATTCTCTGTTGCGCCTGTCGCTTTTGTTGCGGTGTCGGCGTCATATGTAAGCCATTCTAGTTGCTGACGTTATATTGCATCTCGACGAGACGGCGAAGAAGGCCAAAGACGCTTATCGAAGCTGCTCACAGCAGCTGTTTCCCTCTCTTGTTTTTTGCCCCGTTTTTCTTCTTGTGTTTTCCCAGACCCGCCTCGGCGAGAGAGCGGCGGCGGCGGCGTTGCGCTTGTCAACGGCACCGGCGGCGGTAGAACAGGCGCGAGGCCGGCGGTGGCGTCTTTCAACGCCAAGGGACCCCTGGCGGCATGGCTGGACTCGCTGTCCCCTTCCCTCAAGTTCGCCATCCTCGTTACCTGTGTCATGATGTCGTTCGGTCTCCACAACATCCTCCAGGCCAGTGCCAAGGGTTCCGTGCGTTAATTTTCGTGGCAGGGGGGGGCGACTCCTTTCTTGTTCTCGTGAATCGTTGTTGACATCCCGGGCGTGTTTTCAGCAGCATGCAGTTTTTTTACCACCTTTTCATTCAAGTTAAGCGGCTCGTTCCCCCCGCCCCCCCTCCCCGCCGCCCCTGCGCGTTGGCAATATCGGAGTACGTGGAGAGACGGGGCCGTGCAGACCGACAGAAAGACAGGACAGAGAGAGGCAAAAGGTTCCGAAAAAGGGACGGGCTATTACGAATAGTCTATATAGAGGGAAAACGATTTTTTCCAACCTTGCGCCCGAACTAGACTGTTGACGTGTGGGATAAAACGTGTGCTCGTCGCATGTAACAGGAGTCGCTCTTCCAGATGGAAGGTTTCAACTTCGGCTGGTCCCTGGGCCTCCTAGAGGCTATCGGCGTGTTGGTCGGGTCGATGGCCGAGCGCGTTCACGGGGGCGAGGGGGGGAAGAGGGTAGCGCCCTTCCGCAGCTACGTGGTTCTAGCTGGGCTGCTGGGCATGTCGAGCTCGCTCTCGAACATGGCCCTCAACTACATCAAGTACCCCACGAAGGTGAGGACGGTTCGTTTTTTCCGACGGCTTTTTTTTTTTTTTCTCTTTGCGTTTTTTTCATAATTTTCTGTCCCAATCCATGCAATTTTCATCTCTATCCACAGACGAGAGTCCAGGGTGAACGCGTAATTGGTTGGTTGATGGTGTTGTGTGACCCACCTGTGGTTCTACTTTTCTCCACGCAACGTACGGTGATATCTCAACTGAGGGCAACATCCCCTGTGGGCAGAATGCTAGGCTCAACAAGATGGCTTGGTTGGGAAAAGCTTCGCTCTCGGGCGTGGCCGCCCCGACCACCTGGGGGTCGTTTGCACCCAAAAGTATCTACCGCACGTGGCATAAGATACCATCCCCCCCCCAGAGCGATTTTCAAAGCTAGGTTAACAAATCCACCGCAGAAGGGAGTGGCGATGGAGCCGAAAGTAGTGGCATTGAAAACCGTCTCGTCGAGGGCTTTCCGAGCACGTACCGTTTGATTTGTTCGTCCTCTTCGTCGTGGAGTAGAGAGAGTTCAAAATCGGTCCAGGGGGGGTAATGTATTACGTCACCTACGGGTGTCGGTGTTACGGGGATATCGCTTGGGTCGGGTGCTTTCGGATCAGAACGTTCAGCTAGCTGTGCTCAAGGCAAACACCCTTCCTCTTGCACCCGGCCGCCTCCTCCTCCTCCACCACCACCTCCTCCTCTAACACCGACGGCTCACAGGTAATCTTTCGCTCCTGCAAGCTCATCCCGACCATGGCCATCGCCGTGCTGTGGCGCAAGAAAATCGTGTCCAGGTGGGAGTTCCTGGCGGCGTTTTCCGTGTGTGCCGGCCTCGTCATCTTCGGGAAGGCCGACGCTAAGCTCGAGCCAGACTTCGACCCTAGGGGGATCGCGATGGTGATGCTGTCGGTGTGTGCGGACGCTTTCCTTCCCAACATGCAGGTGATAAAGGCCAAGAGTTTTATGTCTCTCTTTCTCTCTCCCGGTACAACGAAACCCGCGATGCCCCCCCCCCCCCCCAACGGCAGTTTTGGCGTTTTCGTGCTTGCGCTTTTATTCCTCTCGAAGGGTTTGGTAGAATTCTTGCTGGTTTTAGGCGTTGTTTTACGCTTGGTCTGCATCAGGGCGATGTTTGTGTGCGCCTTTTTGATGCGGACGAGGCCAGCCGTCTCTCATCGTTCCCTGTCAAAGCGTCATCTTTTGTAACGTCTCTGTTCGTGCTTCCGAGACTCCTAGTCCGAAGACTACGTAGGTGTAGACGCGTTCGGCGGGGAGTAGCATCCGCATACGTGCGTATGGGCCTGCTTCCGACCAATGCGCCCGGGCTCATGATGGATTGTGAAGATTCGTCTCTTACGTCACCGTCTCGTGCCCTCGGCTCTGCGTCTGTCCCTGCCTTACTCTGCATGTGTTTCCCGCCCTCGACCTGAACTGCTATATTTACCACATCGTGTTCAATGTCTCAATGTGGGCGGGGTGTACCAGGAGCACGTGTTTAGCATGGGCGCGTCTCGAGTGGAGGTAAGAACGACGTTGGTGCCGCTTTCGGCTGTTGTTGGATGGGACTGAGTGGTCTTCTGGCTTTGTGAATTGCATGGGTGCTGTAGTGACATCCGCGGCGGCGGTTGTTCGTGGCTTTATCAACCGCGGCAGTCGCCATTTCTCGGTAGCCTCGTCGGAATACAAGTGCATGCTCAGATGCGTCTCGCTCGTCTACACAGGGGGGGGGGCTGAACCTTTGATGCGCGAGACGGGCTGTCGTTACCCCCACCTGCCTTGTATTCATCTGGGATGTCGCTCCTGTCCTTGTCAGCTGTTCTCGAAACACGGCAGGCCTGCGTTCTTTGTTCACCTCCCCCCCCCCCCGAGTGGGACAACAATTACCTTGCTCGACCTTCGATCGCGTAGAGTGCTTACCTTAAACTCCACTTCCTCTTTCCTTGTTGCGACTCACTCATTCAACTCCTCTCGTGAAATTCTCTCGACGGCATTCCACCACGCGTCGCGCAGGTTACGTTCTTCACCAACTCCCTCACCGTGCTCGGCATGTTGCTGTCCACCGCCGCCAACGGAAACCTGGCTGAGTTTTTGAGCTACGCCGTCACCAGCAGCTCGGCTGTGTTGCACATGGTAAGGGAGGCCAATAAATACGCTCAATGTTTTCAGTAATGACGGTGAGAAGAGTATTCGTTCACCGAAGGCGTGCTTTTTTAGTTGCCGACGGTATACCCCAAGTCTTGTACTTCAGATAGATGCCGCACTCATCGGTATGCGCGTACGTCATTCGTTGCTGTCGTTGGCTCGCACGTACGTACTTCGTGCTTGTTGGGACTGACGCCTTCACCACCACTACCAGCACTGTCGCCACCACGCCGCCTTCCTCGCCACTCCTTCCTCTTCTCCGCTGATGATGTTCCCCCCGCCTCCGCCTTGTTCTGGTCGCCGCTGCGCGCAGCTGGTGTACTGCGTCATGTCGCACGTGGCGATCTCGGCGCACATGATGGTTTTGAAGGAGTACGGAAGCGTGACGACGGTGCTGGTGGGGAACACGAGAAAGTCCATGACCATCGCCCTGTCCTTCGTCCTGTTCCCGAAGGTGTTTGCCTCAGTCTTTGAGCCAGCCTACACGTTCAGTCTGTCCTCTTTTGTTGTTGTTGTTGTTGTTGAGCATAAGACACGCTTTTGAGACACGCTCACCCGACCGCACTCGCCCGCGTACCCCCCCCCCCCTTCGACATACATTCCACATTCCACGCCACATCATCAACACATCAGCCGTTCAGCTACCGCTTCGTGCTGGGAGGTGCGTTGGTCCTTGGGGGTCTGGCCGCGAACGTGATGATCAAGGAGCGCCGTAAAGCCACCGAGTCGGGGAGAAAGTCTCGGTCTCACGAGATCCTTCCCCAGCTCGCTGTCAACGCCGGCAAGATCAACAAGGGCGAAGACGGCGGTAGCGGCAGGGGCGTCGGCGGCGACGGCAGCACCGCCTCCATCGGAAACGGTACAAGCAGCAGCAGCAGCTACGCCGCCGGCGGCGGCAACCACCGCCACCACTCCCGCTCGACGAAGGACCCCGCTTCCGAAAGTTTGCTACCTCCTTCGTCGGCGCCACTGATGACCGGCGTCGGCGGCGTCGGCGGCGGAGGCGGCGGAGGCGGCGGAGGCGGCGGAATTAGCGTTGGCAACCCAATCGACCGCCTTTCATCGTCGAACCAGAAGAGGCAGCGCCATCAGCAACAACACGACACCGCAACCGGGCACCTGAAGCAAGGGCTGCTGCCATCGTGGCGAGCGGCCGCGGCCGCGAGAAGCGGCTGGCGCTTTGCTCCATGGAGAGCGGCGGCGGGGGTTCCCGCGAGGGATAGCGTGGCGTCTGGCGAGGGCAGGGGTCTCGGTGCATCAGGCTAGGGTCCGCGGTTGTTCTCGCGAGTGGTTCAGCGTCGCCGAAGCCAGATGGATGCCCTCGCGGTGACCTTTGTGCGGGGAATGATAATTTCTTGGTCTTCCGTTGTCGCTTATTTTCATGCTCTTCACGTCTTGGCCGCCAAGAAGGATCTGCTGGTGAGGACCGACAAGGTTTAGCTGGGAGTTTTCTTGTTGGGGGTAGGGAGGCCTCACTCGGGTGAGGTACGGGGCCCCCGATGGTTTGAGGTGCTTTGTTGATTCTGTTTTTTGTGTTTTTTATGTGGTTCTGGGGGAGACACGGTTTTGGGTATGTTTTCTCTTGCGGTTCTTTCCTGTTTCGCTGGGGTTAGCTTCTTGTCTTAGCTCGAACATGTCGTAGTAAACATACATACACTACATATTCTAATTTTTTAATAGTGCGCGCGTGGGAGCCCTTTGGTCCGCAAAAGCGGGGCCGATTCGTCCCCTTGTACTTGGCTCGAAACGAGAAAGTACACTGTAGAGGCAGTCCGGTGGTCTTCGATTCTGGCGCTTTTTTGCTGTCTTGTGTGAGCCTTGGCGTCGAAGGGAGCCCTGTTTGTTGGGTCCTATGTCGGCTTGGTCGCGTCGATAGCCTTCGCGAGCATATAATGCTTGGTTAAAGAGGGGGTACGTGGTGGGTTTGGGGGGGTGCGTACGTGGTGGGTTTGGGGGTTAGGGTTAGGCCCTTAATATATTTTCAGAGACGTTACATTGCGAAGGCAGTTCGGTCGTCCCAGTAGCCGCACGATCACGGACCATTCTTCCAAGTCGGCGGCATTTCAACTTTTGCCGTGGCAAGTCGTTTGTAAGTATTCAAGCGTAGCATGGAGTAGCGACAATTTCCCGCTGCGGCTTTGATGCTGCTGCGCGCTTTCTCTCTTGCTGCGGCGTGCATTCCGAACTTCCAAAGTTCGTTCTCCTGCTCGTTATGGTTTGTCTGTTGGCCAACAGACAGGAAATATTATTTGTATGTCAATGTCTCCTGTCGTCTGTCGTGTGATGGGTCCTTCGGTACTGCTGCTGTGTGCGTGAGTGCGCCGCCGACGGCGGCTGTGAGAGTCGGCCTACGCTACCTTTGTGTGCGTTGCGTTGTTTGGGGGTCGCGCGTGCCTGGCGTTAGATGCGAACGGCATCGCACGCTCGTAGGCCAATCGTTCTTCCGAGTTGTCTGTTTGCACCCGGCGGGCGTTTATTACGTGGTTGCATGTTTTTGTCCTTGGTGTTTTGGGCGGCGTGTCCCGTGTGCGTTTCGTGGGACAACTGCCCCCCTGTACGCCACCATCGCTGATCCGGCTGCTACCGTGGGCACTTCAATCGGGGTGGACACACCCACACGCACACCCATAGTGTTTCCTGTTCTACATCATGCGTTTGCATCGAATTTGTGTTTCTTCGCTGCTAGTGGTTGAGCGTACTCTAGGTGTTTTTTTACGTGTTGCCGTCTTGTATTTATGCGTTGCTTGTTGGAGGTTGTTAGCTTGTGGCCGACCATGGAATTTGTGTGAATCGGAGAGTGAGGAAATGGAGGTGGGTGGTGTGTGCTGGATACTGCGATCGTGTAGAAGGGCTCATATATTGGAGACATCTGGTCTGGGGTACGCGGACGCCTTCCTCTTTGGTCACAGGGCTAAAGCGTGTGTTGTGCGTTTTGTTGTTAGCATACAATACCTCGCTAACCCTTTGTGTGGGTGTTCGTCCCGTGGTGCTCTGGCGCATGGCCCATGATTTTGCCCTTCTCTCAGAGTTTTTATTATGAGTGATACGTTTTGAAACACCCGTGTGAGACGGCCGGCCGCGACCATAGAGAATGTCGTGCCACGGATTTTCCCCAGACATTCTGCGAAAGCTATGCGGCGGTGTGGATGTCATCTGGTGCTAAATATCTAGACCTCATTGCCCGAGTCGCAGTACGGCTTGGGTCTCTCACTTATGCAAGAATCACCCGGCCAGGTCGCCGTCCGTTCGCGAAAGAAAACACCTGATGATTTATAGAAGGATGAACTATAAGTACGAAGAGCCTTCGGGCAGGCTGAGGTTGTTTAAACGCCCTCTCAGTGGCATCGACTTCCGGGCTGGCTGTTGGTGCTGTCGCTTGTCGGCATACAGACGTGGATGCATATACAAGATTGACGTTGTTGGTGGTCGACATCAAACTGCAAGTAAGTGCTCTACAATACATACTGTAGCTGTCGTGGGACAAACGATATCGTGAGTTCTCCCTGAGTTTTCACACTATTGTCAGCCATTGTGGTCTTGTCCACACACAAATGCTACATTCCCCGCTTTCTGTTTTCCTTCTCCCCCCACCCCCGCCACTTCTCTCTCTCTCTCTCTCGCTCTCTCTCTCTCTCTCTCTCTCTCTCTCTCTCTCTCTCTCTCTCTCTCTCTGGCCAGTGTCGACCAAGAATAGATTTGCCGAGCAGTCTTGCGCTCTCGGCACACCAACAATGCTCGCACCGACAGATCAAATGCCGATCCACCATTTAACCAGAAGAACGATCGCCCCAGCGTTCGTTCACTCCGAGCGGTCCTCAGGTGTGCAAAACCATGGTAGCGTGGCATGCTTGCAGGACCCACGGCCTCAACAGCATTTCGCAAGTATGTACGCGGGAGGTTTGGAATGTGGAAGTCGAGTGGTTCGTCCGCGCAACTACCCATGGGCAATGACAATGAGGTAGAATGCCGAGCCAATGTAGCCTCGTCCAGTCGTTTGTAGAGTGTGCAGTGACGCTTTACAAGCAAGAGCAACGACGCGGGGCATTGATTGCTTGCTGTCATGCACTCGCAGCGGAATCCCACAATGTATGCCGCGGGGCCGTTGGAGGTCCTATGCATAGGGATAGAAAGCATACTTACCGCCTGCCGCAACGCACGGACGTTCCTAACAGTGCTTCATTTTAGCCTAGTCAGCATGGGTGACGGAGATGGGCTCCCTCGCGGGGTTTTGGGCGGGTCCAAAAGAAGGTCCGGGGCTAACGGGAGCAGGCGGTAGCGACGACGACGACGACAAATGCTCCACCGGCGGTGGATGCGATGACATCGTGGCAGCTTTCGGTCGCCGATTACAGCGACAAGCTAAATACGGGGTCGGCAATGTCTGAAGTCGCTCGCCTGCCTCCGAGGGCGGCGAATTAGAAACAGAGCGGTCCGTGACATGATCCGACCGGGTGTCACCGTGCGAGAGGCGTGGCTTCCGAGGGGCTCGCGCGGTTCTGGGCGCAACAATGCCCCCCGGCTGCCTCGGAAAAAAATGTAGGACGGTCTTGGACCATTCTAGAGTGTGAGTTTGATTTTGTCCGAGTACAGCAAGAGTTCGCAAAGACGAGCGAGACGCCGCCGGGGATTTATCGACGGACGAGAGAACGACGTCTGGTGCCGCAGATGCCAAGAGGCCTATCGGGCACAGAACCCGCGGGGGTTGAATCGCCGGCGACAGAGAAACACCTGGGGGCGAACAAGCGGGGCGGACGGACTCAGGAGCCAGCACCACCATGCTTGGCCCAAAACGGCGAAAATCTCTGTAGCAGACATCCGTTGCAAGGGGCGTGCAGCGCAGCCTACGTAGGGCCAAGCCCACCGAAGCCAGTGTTCGGTGTCGGACCGGCGTGGTAGCGCGATTCGCTCTCCCGAATGAAAAAACCGCCTGCAGTACCATCGACCGCAATGCTGCTGGCACGTTTTTGCTCACTTCGGTTGCGAGTAAGGGCAACAGCTCAAGAATATCCCCCTTTTTCAGCATTGGCAGCGCCTTTCCGGAAACAAAGGGTGTACCTGGACGAGGACCGGAAAACAAGCTAGCATTGTACGAGCGCATTGTGTTCGCCCACGCGGTTACTTCCAAGGCTTTGTGGGCCGACTGATTCAAAAGGGGTACTACAGGAACCCGCACAAACAAGTGCTTAGTCATCAATACCATACTTACTTCTGGCTTCCCAGTCCGAAACGGCACAGTGGCGTTCCGCTCCCAACATAGTATGGCTCAAGAATGGGGCAAATAGAACTATGGGTCTGTTCTTGTTTGAGCGACGTTCGTTCGAAAGCTTACACGCGGGCGTCGCAGCATGGGCGGAGAGAACATCTATCGTCCGCGCCAGCGTCCCAATCAGAAAACCCCCCCGCCAAAATTGGAGGGTTAGAGTTGACACCCATGGGGGTTTGGACTGTGCCCATCATGTCTGGTGTAAAACTAAGATTGACGTCTTCGCGCGGAGGTTTGTGAGTGGGTTGGTTAACGCGCATGGCAGGACCTGTGGTGAATGTTCGGTACTGTACGAGAGGCCACCCAGAAAGGAACACAGCTGCTGCATACCGTTCGTCGGCAGCGACATCTGTTGAGGGCCTCAACCTTTTCGGCGCGAGGACCAACACTAGCAGGAGAGATGGTGAAGCCTACATAAGCAGATATTTTCCTCGGCACCGAGAGACGAGACAAATAGCTAGACGTTGTACTTGTGTAGACTCCCGATAGAACAACGCACGTTGGCTGCATGTTGGATCGGGTGCGCGTCGAACGCAACAGCATCGTCACAAGTATTCCCACACTTGACCCAGACCTTTAACCACCCTCGTTGATGACCATAGGGTGAACCACGATGTCGCCACGGAAATCCCCTGAGGCGTCCGAAACCGCTTGAGTAGCTGCGTAGGCGAGCAAAACGCCGTCAGTCGAACCGCGTCACCGTCCACCGTGAAATGGTGGTGGAAGCCGAGATTCACGGCGAAAATGAACACCACCCTTACCCTGGTACATAAAGTCGATGATATGGTCAACTCGTGGGTTATGGCGTGGTTGGTTGAGATTTCCTAAACGAGTTGAGCTTTCTGTAGTCAACCGTCAGTCCGTTGTAGTGATTCCACGAGAGAACTCGCCGCCGACGGCGACTGCGGGCGCTGGAAAAGTCCTACAGCGAGGCATTGGTCGAGAACGGCATCGACATATACTTGAAGAAAAGGGTTGATCCGACAAGGTTGTAAAATAAAGCAAAAGTGGTTTCTTCGTGTCAAACGGAATAAATGGAATGGTTTCATGGAGCAATCATCCAAAGTTGGATGGTAACCGCGAAAATACAGCTAGGAAGTCACACAACAGCACATCAGCCAGGTTGTCAATGGTTTCCGGGCTACCACCCAATTCAGGTCTCCTTAAGGTCTAAACCTAATAAAAAACAGGCTGAAAACATGTGACGAAACGTCAAAATCAACACCAACAGCCCACTCGATGACCCAGTTGACGGTGGATGAAATACGACGGGATCCGAGCAAGACGCGTCCCACGCCACGTGTGCGCGTGCGAATTCACGCAGGCATACATATTTCACTACAGAAATGAACCTGCTGTGCCTTCATCTTCCCGGCTGGTGCGTCAAACATGTACAGAAAAGCTACGCTGGCGCCCAAGGATAATGTGTACGAAAACACGGAAGAAAACAAACAGAAACGACGATGAGAGTAATGGTGGCGAAAGCAAGGAGGATGCTGGTGAAAGCGCTCCCAGACGAACTCGAGAGTGCAAGATAGCAGCCTTGGAAGACACGTGCAGTTTCCTTCCATGGCAGCCGTTTCTGTCTTCAATCCGGTGAATATCTTAGCCTCCCCCATGCCACCCCTCACGGGGCCAGTTTATGGCAATTAGAAGTGTTTTGTGTTTTTAACCGCACTGAGACTGACGCCATTTCATAGGCCAGCCGGTTAGAACGGTCGATGCTAGTGATAAAGACACACACACACGACATCAGAAGCTAGAGAAGCAAGCCTACTGCGCAACAAGACATCAGAAAGAGAGAGAACTCACTGCAAGGTAAGAGTCCTGCAGACGACGCCAGATGTGAAGGTGCCCCAACTGTTGGAAGCGGCTGGGGCCTAGGGTAAATAAAGAGGTACGGTCGCTTGATGCCTTGTCTCCACGATTGATTTTGTAGAAATGAGATGTTGGTTGAATTGAGAGCGAGGAAGGTCTGGTTGAGGTGGGGATCCACCTCGCTGTTGGAATACTCAATGTCAGTCATACGTATTGGTACTGCTGTATACACAGCACGTAGGTATGCACCTGAGGAGTATTACCGGAATAGTCTTCGGTAGATTATACACACCTACGGGTTATATGTTGAACCATAGGGTACTTTTTGGAATCGCTTGGCCTGTAATGCTATGTCCAAGAGACCAGTCCTTGCCGGCAGCCTGTCATAACATCTTCTGCCGCAGCCCTTCCCGTCCAACAAAATCGCCCGAAGCGTTGTAACAGCGTTGTCGTAGTCTCGGGTTGAAATTATGTAAGATCGACCCCTGCACGTCCAACTTACGACCCGTATTTCGCCGATCTCAACGACCTCCCTCGGACGATCACGAGAATCTAACAGCCTTCTTCCCTGTAATTTATTACACTTAGGGAGGGGGTTGAAATGGGAATTGAGGTTGGTGAATAGTGGAAGGGGAGGCGCGTTTGTATCTGGGTGACGTTGTGTGTGTTGTGATTGTAGTGTTTGCCGTGTGGGTTGGCTGGCGCAAGAGGGCATGTGTCGTGCACACGAGACACCACGAACACCGGTTTACGGGTAGCGTCGAGCGAGTACAAAAGGGAATAAGCCAAAATCCGTTAACTGTTGAGGTATTTCGTTGCTGATAAGAAACATCAAGGTCATTCCAAACGATCTCTCTTCAGCAGAGTGCTACTGATGCCGACAACCGACCGCTACGTAAACCCACGGGGGCAAACGAACGAACACAATCTGCGGCGCCACATATTCAATATGCGGCAGGCAATAGAGACGAAACGTACGCCACAAACATCATGAACGTGTTGTGTGGCGTGTGTTTCTGGCTATTGGAATGACACCGGGGACTCATCGCCCTCCGACGACCTTTTATCGCCCCCGTATCATACCTCCAATTTAGCGCTGGTGATATTTTCAAGCAACATTTTACAATCGACCCCCGGGGGCACGACGGGGAATATTTCTCTAGTGCTTCTTCCATCATCTAACAGCGATGCCGAGACCATACCCCAATAGAGCATGGCGTAAGTTGCGCGTTGCCTCATGCGGTAGTCACCGCATTGGTGCGTGGCAAAGGGGACATTGGGCGCGTCTCTCAAGCTCGGACTCAATGGCAAAATGCCGGCAAGTCTTGCACATCAGCGCTCTTCCTCTGGACGAGATGACCTGTGTCAGATAGAATCATTTGGACGAGAAAAAGGGGATTTAATTACCCGGTCGGGGGAGTACTAACATATGTAGGCGGTAAACATCAATTGCAAATCATTTCAGCTTCGTTTTTGAATTCGACTTTTTCACACCTGTCCCGAGGCCGTGCATGCTTGGTATGACCGGCCCTCGTCCAAACACTCCAGACAGTGCGATTCCAGCGGCTCGGGATCAATCGGAGGGTTCCGCGTGAATACCTTCAATGCTAGAGCCTACGGCGATTTCATGAGAGCGCGCGTGCGTGTCGCGGAAATAATTAGTGGACTTGCGTTGTCAGGGTCAGAATACATGTTTGAGTGCCCTCCAGCTCTTCGACGAGAAGAGCCACAAGGTTCCGACAGATGGGCCGAAGAAAGGTTATGGTTATTGGCCGCGTACAACGTTTGGCTTTCAGCAACAAAAGAGGTACATAGCATCCACGCCAGTGTGTGCACGGTTCCACGCAGGGGTGCACATGTCGTTTCTTGACAAGCAACTTACGGTCAAGGCTAGACATTCACCGCATGAGGCACGCACCTGCGCCGCCTCCAGCTTCTCCGGCGACTGATTGGGGAGAGTTTCCAGCTTCACGAACGCCCTGTTGAAGCGTGAGAGCAGAGCAACGGTTCGACTTCACTCCTTACACAAGCCGTAGCCTAGCTCAACGTTGGTGCAAAGAACCTCCGCTAGCGAAAAAAACTCATTGGTCTGGACATTGTGATGACCCAATATCCAAACCCGCGAACACGGCTTTGCTAAAGCGCTACTGTGGGAACGTGACAACCGTGCACGCAGACCTCCCTGTAGGGTACGTCACCTGCTGCACACGCCCATGTAGCCGCTGTGGTATGCCGTCAGCGCGACGAGGCAATAGATGTCCCAAGGCGAAAGGATGTCCTCAAATTCAGCACACCTTGCGATTGGCAATGACGGACGATTCGTGTTGTACTTTGCGTGGACACTGCGTTGCACGTAAACGTCGTTCTCTTGGAAAAAAATCATGGCCATGAGGGGGATACTGCGCCCGGAAGCTTCACGGCATACAGTATCCAGACATGGTACTCGCAGGACCTCTGGTTTCATCCGGGAGAGAGAACGCGTGGTTTATGGAAAGAACTGTTTCAGTGCAAAATGCTGATCGAAATGTCGAGCTTGTTCCGTTGAGTCTTGAAATATCTTGGGCACAACGTAATGGGACGTTCGGAACAGACAAAATCAGCTGACAACGTGCTGGTAGACAATACAATACGTCCTGGAAGCAATTGAAATCGATTACCAACTAATTTTCGCGTAGGCCCCCGGTTCACCTTATGGCTGTCCGCACGGCCTTGTCCACTTTTCCCTGATATAACTGACGCTGAGCAAGCATGTAGTAGTGGTACGCCTCTGCCCCTCTCCAGGCGCTGTCGAGAACCTGGTCCCGCACCATCCAATTCTCAGTGCAGCAACTACAACCGGTCAAGGTATGAAAGTTTCTTTCGCCCTCACGCTGATTTTGGGGTAAATATTGCCTACTCGAGAAGGGGTTTGCCCTCGTAAACAGTCATCTCGCGCGGGCGAGGCCAACCCAATACATCGTGGTTTCATTGGCTTCGTGTGACGTGTGGTTTCCTCCATGTGTGTTTGTTGAAGCATCCGAAATGATGAAAAATCAAGAGTAAACTCGCTGCCATGATGCTCTCGCGTAAAATTCCCAAACATATTTCTCGGTGTAGGCTGATGCACGAGAGACGCACCTTTGCCGCTCTCTTATCTTCGGCGTTCTCTGATGTGGTGGCCATGAGGGTGTTAAGCGTGGCAGCCGTGGCGGCCGCTACCTCTGTGGCTGACCTCCCCTGTCAGTACGTTGAGGCCGGCGGTGGTTGGCGTCAAGGGTTGCGCCAACGATTTTCCGAGTCGAATACAACTGATTGTGCAATCGACGGATCGGAACCCAGAAATGAAGAATAGGACATAGCACAAGTATCTGTCGCTTCATCATCACTCAATCATACCCTGGGTAGCATTGACACATTAGCCTTGTCGCGAACCCCAACAACCCACTCCAACGGTTTTGAAATCTGTCTGTGAACGAGGCGGCCGGAAAACGCTATTGTTCGAAAGAAGCTTTGCGGCACGGGGTGCTTGTAGCTTTGAGGCAGAAGGGGTGCTAGCGTAGCCTTGAATGAAGATTGGGACGTGAATCACGTTTCATGTTTGGGGGATTGCTTTTGGGTCACCTGACGAGATGCGCCGTTCCCTCCGAGAGCAATTTTTCGGTGACGCTCCACTTCACAGGCCGCGAGTACGTGCAGCTTCTTCGCCCTTAGGGGATCAACTCGCCTTCGGCCTGCACGTTATTTCCGTCGTAAGGGTTTCACACGATTCAATCCCGCGGAACGCTGTAGGGGGGCGTGGCTCACCCTCCTGCGGTGCGGACGAACTCAGGCGTTATGGCGCAGTTTCCGACGGGTTACGTTCAGGGCAGTCGCCGGACTTGCACATAACCCGTACACGGCAGATCAAACGGTTTCCTCTTCAGCTGAAGATCTGCCCGTCTAATTAAGAAAGTGCATGTGCCACTGTTGACGCCCTTCGTTATTACCCTACAACCGAGGTGCATCTGCTTCATAAGAGAGAGTCTTTCGACGCTTCTTTGGAATATCGAAAATGATGTTCGAGAAGTGACAGCCGTGGGAAGCATGAAGAACGCGAACCTCACCCGCATCTTCGGCCAGTTTTGCCAGGAGAAGCGCGGCGTCGGTGGCCTTCCCAGCCATGCGGAACACCTCAACCGCCTGCAGAGGGTCGCCCTTCTGCAAGAGCTGGCCCGTGTGGCGCACCAACAATGCCTCAATCTGAGGGAAGTCGTGCTTCTCTGCGAGGTCGACGGCCCTTGAGAACAGTCCGCATGGAGACGAAGGGAAGCGTAGAAGAGGCGGTACTTGGTCGTGTTTCATTCGATCGAGTGCAACAACACTGTCCACGAGAATCGCCGGCTTTGGGCTCTTCACCGCAAACGAAACGTGTTTCTTGTTGTCGCGGTGCTCCGCAAGTGAGAGATGGTCTGTTATTGTGACATCCTTCATCTCAATAGCAGCCCAGAGGAGGTTTATCACAAATTACTTGTTCCACATGTTGCTCAGGCGCCAATTTCGAAAATGGTCTTGCGCACGTCACCCCTCTAGCTTACCTCAGATCGGCATGAGCTACACAGAAACGAATGTGTAGGGTGGATTCAGACATATCCACCGAGAGACTCCTCGGCTCAGCAAATGAGTATTTCTCATGTCACGGTGATGTCGGTGCGAATATTTGCACCAAGGGATAGCGGCCACGTCGTACAAAATGTAGCCTTCGTACTTGAACCTCCATCATCGCAATAGCCGGAGAGCTCAATCCCCACACCTTCTCCAGTGGTTGAGCCTGATGCAGGAGTCGATCGCTCCCTTGGGGTCCCCGAGCCTTATCAACGCCCGTACCGAGTCTTCCCCCAGCCCCACTGATTCGAACATGGTGCCGAGTTCGGCGAGCTCGGTCGCTCCATGCGGGAGGGTGTCCACCAGCTCCCTAAGGCTGGCATACTGCTCTAACCTATCGGGCACAACAATCACGGTAGTTTTCCGGTAAATCGAAATCTGGCCACAGAAGGTGACGCGTGCCCAATGACGCCCGATCGAGCCACCGAGCAAAATGGATGTTGGATTGATCTAATGTACGCACGGCCACTGCGAATGCGCCAAACAATATCACCTCCCAATGGGTGAAATCGCGCCAGTCGTGATTCGTGGGGGGCATCCTCACACGGAGAAAAATATCAGGGGTGGTATCTCGCGGCGAGAACAATTATCATCAATCATGATTTGTGCACAGTGTGTTCGATCTGTGTCTGCAAGGAGTCTTGGAAAATATTTTCGCATGCCTGCTCAACTTCTACCACGAAAAAGCAACGGGAACACGTCTGATTCCAAACGCCTAAGGTGCGGTACTGGTGTGCCCACGAGGTTATAAGTTTCGTACCTGTAGTAACATTCCGCCATCATCCTTAGATCCTTGGCTTGCTTGAAATACTGCACAGCCTTGCCCCACTTTCCCCGCTCCGTGTAGTAGGCTCCAATCTTGCCCCACGCCGCGCAGAGCTGTTCGTCGTCGCCCCCCCCTTGCTTCATCAGCTGTAGCAAAGTTGTTCGTGATGGCGTGGGCGGGAAACACACCCAACACAGAGGCAACACCGTCAGCTTCATGAGGCTAAAGCACTATCAAGCACGCGGACAGACGGTGTACCATGCTGCTACAGTATTGTGTGCCAGCTTTATTTTCAAAAGTTGACCGTGTTGCCTCTGTTGAGAGTTAATCAACCCATGCGAGACAAAACACCAACAGGGCTGTGAATGAGCTCGGTTTCTTGTTTTGGCGGTTGTGGGTGTATGTGTGGTGGTTTCAAAGTCTTTGTACGTGAAACGCATTAATCACGCCAGAGTTGCGCTGCTGTCAGATGTCGAGCCTCCACTTCACGATATTCTCATCTGGTGGGTCGTGCGTTAGAGGCCTAAATTGTCTACAGTGGAGGATATGGTTCCCCGCACCGTCCCGAAGCACGCCGGCCCGTATGGTATCTCAAAATCATCCTTACATCACTCTTCAGATTCCGGCAGTTGCCCTTGACGAAAGAAGCGTGGTCGAAAAATTTGTACGATCTAACCACGCAGGCGCTTGCAGCGCATACAATCTTTCTTGCATGAACTCATCCGCAACCCGGAACCAACTCCAAACCACGGTTGTACTCAACGGGGGAAAGTCCCTTGCCTTTAGTGTGGCGGAAGAGCACTCGCACCCAGCTCTCAGAGGCGGGAAGGAGCAAAGAATGACGTTAATTTTGATGTACATATATGTTGAAAGGGTTGCACCCGTCGGCACGGGTGACTCGCCGAAAAGGGGGAAGTTGAACATGATCCCACCAAGCTCGAGGGTGCGTGCGGTATGTATGCCCCATCGAATGAGTTATTGTTTGGTTCGTTTCCTCTTGCCTTACTCCTACGAGCAACAAAACTCTACGTAGTAGTGGTACACGGTGAAAGTGCGCCGACAACGTCTGGCCTGTCACCTGTACGACCCTAAACCAGTCCCCGAGCCGCTCCCTCAAAGAAATGGTCAGGTCTCTCCGGTCGATCTCTCGCAGCATGTTCTCCGCCTCATCGTGGCGATCGAAGTAGCTATACACCTCCGCCCGGCGCCTTATCCTAGCGGTTGTAGAGGGGGGCAAGAAGGGGAGGGAACTGGTGACATGGCCGAAACTGCAGTAGTGTTACATCGGATGTTGCCCCATTCTTGCATTGTACCATGCAGACATACATGTCGTTCGGATTGAGATGCGTCTCCACAATAATGCTTGCTGACCTGTCCGAGATGTTGCTCAACCGCTTGACTAGACGCACACCGTGGAAGGCATTCTTTCCGCACAGAACGAACGCCTTTTCGGTCATGTTGAGATCCTGGGCCTCCAACGCCTGCTGAGCGAGCAGCTTCCAAAGGCTGATTGCACAACGCGCCCGCATGTTCAAAGAAGGAAAGTAGGCAATGTGAGGCATCTTCCGGAAACGGGTGGAACAGCCGGAAACACAGTACCACCAGCATTTTAGCAGTGCGAAGAGAGCCAACATCAAGTACGCAAGAGTGATTGTGGTGAAAGTCGAGAGATGTCACGAAACCTTCCACGGTGCGCTCCTTGTTTTCGGGCTTGTTGAGATGTGGAAAGCTCAACTGTACGTACAGTGGAAAGCTCAACTGTACGTACAGTAGCTAAAAAGTTACAATGACAATTCGTACCCAAGGCAACGCGAACGCAATCATAATTGAAGGGTCCGCGGGAAAGCGTAGAAGAAGGTGTTCCTCGTGTTGGTTTTGGTTCGGCCAGCATCTCCACCCCCTCCCGTAAGTACGGCCTCCTAGATTTTGGCTGGCAGATACAAGCAGCGAAGGGCAAGCCGCGGCCTCGCGAGGCACAAGCACTCATAACGCGATGTGTGCGTGACATTTCTCGTTTGCAATATTACAAGCTTTCGCTGAGCGGCCACGCAGTTGGCTGTTGAGGTCGTTTCTTACTGTCAGCTGAACGCTGCCGCGGTTTTATTGCAGAAGCACACGTAAGCTTCGTAACAAGTCTGAATGACGCCAAAACCTCCCGTACTGGGGATTGAAGGGGGGCTTACCGGGGATGGGGTTTCTTCGAGATGACCTGGTAGGCCTCCTGCAGACCGTCCGTCGTAATCAGCTCCCGTGCCTCTACCAGCGCGCCGGTTTCGACGTCGACCACCACAGACCTGGGGGCGGGAAACAGTGGCCTGATTGAAAAACGGAGTGTATGAACATGGTGAATCCGTGCACAAGTAACCTGCGGGGATGTGTCCCTTCCGAGGGTTAGCGGTAAGGTAGATTAATCATATCGTATATCACCCGATGCTCACCTAGGGAGTGTCAAGTGCGTTTTTCCACGTGCTTGTTTCAATCAACGAAGTTGTTGTTGTGGATATTGTGTTCGTATTCTTCTAGCTACGCGCGCGACAGATCAAGATCATCCATATGCATGATCGATGGGTCGATGTTGATGTAGTTTTCGATGCCGTGCGATTCGCAGTTCACACGCTCTCGGGGTTGTAAGGCATGTCGCGTTCACACTAGTCTGCATGAACTTCCTCCTCTCGGTGCCTTTTGAGGGAGACTATGGGACGCGTGTCGAGGATACCCAGGCACCATGCTGACCAACTTGCTAAGCCCGCCTCTATTTTCACTCCGACGGAGAGGGACGCTGTTCAACTTCCCTCGAGGCCGATATCTATCGCACACACGTTGAAAACATCGTCAGGAGCGCTTGACTGCTCCCGAATGCTTGCGGTTTCGTGGTCCACGATGAAAACCGATTCCTGTGGCACAAGCTTCGACACTTTGCAGTATGGCCCAACTCGCGAAAAGTATGGGAATCGGTGTCCGTGAACCTTCTTTACGGGAACACGAGTAGAGACGTTACGCTCGATGCCCCCCAACCCCAAACAGTCTCTTCCGCGCATGGGAATCAACTTCGCATCCTGGTGCAATTACGTTTCTATTGTAGGTTCAGGTTTCCGGAGGAGCAGCCAACCGTTTTCGAGGTCCACAACATAGCGGAGTGAAAGTCCATGCGTTGCCCGAACGAATGAGGTTAGTTTGCGAGTCGATGCGGGGCTGGCGTTGTGTCACCTGTCCGGACTTTCGGGCGCCGCCATGATATCATCCAGGCCCACCGTTCGGGCCTCGAGTCCCTCTAACCGGCACAGATTTCGGGTACACGGCACCGGCTCCTCAGCTTCCCCGTTGTTAAACACCACCATTTTGGTTTTCTCCATTGCTGCTAACTGCGCGAATGTTGGGACAGCAGCAGAGGCAGCAGAGGCAGCAGGAGTGGAGGAGGCAGCGAGTGAACAATTTCACGGGTACACTTCCGGTCTGATGAACTGCTCCTTTCAAGAATTGCTGCTGCACCTGTTCGGTGCAATCGACTTGTCAAAGTTCGAGACATTCGACGACCTTTGGTTCTATCTGCAGCGTTGGAGGCAGTGGCCAAGGCGTCAACCTCAACACCCGCATGACGTTATTTCCCACTACTTGGCGTGTTTCAGCGACACGAATCTGAGTGTGCCAACCAAAATATCATCAACGCACGATTGCTGTGACATGATGCTGAGGCGATTACTCAAATAGATCGGTACATTTGTTTGCTTGCAAAAACATGTAGGCTGAACCATAAAGCTCATTCAAACCACTGTAGTCTAGGGTTTGTCCTGCCCTAGGGAATAGCACAGCCTCGGGCAGAGCAGCTACGGCGAGCCTGAGCGTTGAAGGTGGCCCAACGCTTCGAAGCTGCCCGCTCGTCTTTCGTCGCCTGAACAGCTCTTAACACGAACCAATGTGTTTCAGATGATGATGCTCACCTGACTAGGATCATCAGTCGCCCATACGATGTCCCACGTATCTCGCCTCTCCAAGCTTGCCCAAGGCCCGTTGTCCAATGATTCTCTTCCTGCTCCTTTCGAGGTGTCGCCAGGGGACTGCGTCACGCAATATCGGAACGCCCAGTTGAGTTATACCCCCATTGTCAATAGCCCCCACAAGTACATTAGGGCCACGGAAACAAAAGGTACGGTGCACTGGCTTGATGTGTTTTGCGACGACCCCCATGCTACAGGGCATCAGTGATCCCCGCCCCTACATCTCCACCTCTACCGTCGGCCTCGACAACGCGGGATGCCGAGCAACCCACGCGATTTCACAAGTACTGTATGTCCAATCGAACCCATACACAAGCTTCAATCAATTTTCACAACGTTTTTCTCTATTTTCAAAGAGCGTCTGTCGGATTTATACTTGTTGGACTACGTTTCGAGACCATATACACTACAGCCAACCACCACTTGATTCAAACATGCATCACGGTGGTTTCCCTTGTCGTCCTCACAGAAACGGAAAGGGAGTGGTTATTGTAGTGTGATATTCATCAGGGGAAGCCATATCGAGGGCCTAGAGACTTTACAGGGTGTTCCCACCTTGGAATCGAGGTCTTGGACGGAAAGCACCCCGGTCGCATCAATGACCGCCAATAAAGAGCTGTTGAGGTTCAACGCCATCTGTTGTGGCTTCGACCGCACCGTGTAACTTCGAAACGGTAGACGAGGTGTATCGGGCGAAGGTGTTGGCAGAAGAGGGTATCAACATGCATCTCAGTTGGACAGGCGTTTTCGGGGAGGGAAAGGAAGGCCAAAGCGTCATATTATTCCTGGAGCAATATAAGAGGTTCTAGATTTGGCCCGCTCCGCAGAACACTCGAAGTCCGAAGCACTGGGAATCCGAAACGAAATACTGTTGCACCTATACAACAAAGGCTGAAATTCGAGATGGACAGGAAGGAGCTACTGAGCATACAACAGCATGCACTGAAAGGTTCTACATGCGGGTTTACATGTCGCGTTATCCGCTTAGGGTCTGGAGGGGTCTACCTGTTCTCCCGGCTGATGTGGGGCAGGGTGTAGCGGCAGATAGTGCCGTCCTCTCTGCCGAGAAGAAAACAGCTCTCAGACACGGCCACCGCTGCAAAACAAGGAGAGAAGCGAGTTAGTGTGGCCCGGGGGGGTGTCGTAAAGTGCGGCAAAGGCAACTGGAGACACCTCGCTAACGTGTCTCTTTGGCGGACTTCCCTTTTCATCGAACTATTGTCACTCGCTCGGTTCTTAATATCGTCCTTCCCTCCTTATCCGTGCAATCGTCGTGATTGTACCGGACGGCGCCCGCGGTTTGATTTCTGGCTCGGCCGTCTGTATTAGCCTCTTCTGCTTTCGGCGACTCCTGAAGGGGCCCAACATGCCGTTAAAGCGTGCTATAACCTTTTCCCTGTGGTCTGAACTTTGCTATCGAGTTAGAAGTGGCCTTAGCTTCACTCCCTGGGGCAGCACCACGACGCCGGACGCTAAAGCCTGACGCGCGTTGATACCATGCACGCGGGCATGCCGACCGTGACTCTCGCAACGACGATAGGACAGATACAAAATATCGAGGTCGGGCGTGGGTCCACCCAAGAGGTCGTCTACAGCAGTCCCACCGTGGTCGTTGACAATACTCGTCTGGGGAGAGCTTGACCTATTCGAGCAATCACCTGTGATTGGGTTGGAGTTGGCTTCATCATTGTCCCCCGCAGGACCGCCGTAGGCCTCCGGGGCGCAGGCGGGGGACGTCAGGTTGTCCGGGTCAATGACTCTCTCGCGGCCCGCACCGGGCGTGCGCTTGAGGGCCATGGCGATTGCCGTGGCGGGGTCACTGTCTCGGAAGGGAGAAGTTTCCTGTCGGTGCACGAGAGGAGACGATCTCGTGTTGTTGTGGTTGCCTTTCTGGTGGACCACCCAAGAAAGTTGTGCAAATATCGGGAGCTGCTAAGCGACGTCTCTACCGTTTTCGGTCCCGGACTTTAGGGGTAGTGCTAGCACTATTCCTGCTGCTGGACGTCGGGCGGATTGGCGCGGTAGGAGACGTTTGCCCCCCAGCTTGTAAAACAACATACACTAACATTGGGTGCCTCATAGTTCGACGTTACGTCTTGTTCTGCCGAAGCACTGTCCAAAAAACAACTTGAACGCGTCTGTAGATACTCAATTTAGGTCTCCGTTGCGACTGAGTTAACAACTTGCCTGGTTCTTGTACTGCCAGACGTAGGCCGCCGCCGCCCCTGACACGACGACGTGGGCTCCACTCATGGCCATCTTCAAGGGAGCAATTCTGGCTGGGAGGACACGTTCCTCAAGAGTGGATCCAATCGAGTTCACCAGGATCAACGAGTGCCTGCGTTAGAGAAATCGAAACCACCGCAGAGAAAAAAAAACGATGGCAACGTGGGGGTCGCGAAACGGAGACCACAGTTGGCAATTATCGCAGCAGCTGAGGACGATGAAGTACGTACCGCAAGAGGATTTGAAGCGGAAGCGTGAGCACCGAAATCGAAGAAGAAAACCAACGAGCACCGACAACTGAAAACGAGGCAACCGCAGGGGGGCGATTTCGATGCAATTCTACGGAGCCTTTTCGTCCACCTCCGGTGTTCGCCAGGTCCCCCGGCAGACGAACGCGAACTTTTCGGCCTACGGTATGCATGCGTTTGGCAAGGTGTGGGCATTTAGAAATCCTCTCACCACGACAGCAGTGGCAAGGAGTTTTGTCGTGCAGTTACTCTTGGAAGCTGTGTGTCCTCTGTTTTGCGTCTGGCTCACCTTCCCCTGTCGTCTGGGCCTGTGACAAGGCACACGTGCTCCCCACCCCCACAGATAAGCTTCAGGTTTCGGTGCGACTTCACGCGCCTCTCCCCTGCCTTTAGGTCCCAGAAGCAAACCTGTATGCAGATAGGGACGGGCGTTGAGATTCCCGGATACGACAGCGGACCTGAACAAGCACTGCTTTGGGAAGAACTCGCTTCCACGAGGCCCTGTGCTTTCTTCTTCCTCAGAAATCAATGCATCGCCGGGAAAAATACCGTGACACAGTGGCGGACTCGCCCCTCGCCGGCCTTCAGCTAGATTTCATAGGAAAGGTCTCCGTACAACCCTCAACAACACTACCTAACGTGTTTGACTACCTGGTGCGTCGGATTGTAATACCTGAGTGTCCATCCTGTCGGCCTTTTGGTAAGCGTACGCAAGTACCTCGCCGCCCGCAGTCGATGCCCAAGCGTAGTCAGGACTGTAATGCGGTACGTATGCGTTTGTCCGTCAGACAAGGCACCTTTGTGACAATATGTAATGAAATACACCACGCGCACATAGGTATATCTATCCGTGGTCTTGAACGGCATCTTTGTGGTTTCGGTAGTTCACAACGAGAGCCGTGCTGACCCATGTCCGAGGCCTCCTGTTCCGGACTTGTTAGACGCGGCGTCCGTGTCTACGAGCTCACGCGTGACAAGGTACGAAAAACACAGATCCAGAGATTGTTCACCACCCCGAAACAGGAAAAGCCCAGAAGAACATGAAAAGCCGAAAACTTCCTTCGGTCTCTGAAACCGCTACAATTTGGCATTTCAACATTCTACCATGTGGACAAGGTGCAGGCCTCTCTCCCTTGCTGTTGGGGCTCAAATGTAGGCAAGGTTGTCATCGACAACCTTTACATCCACCAGTCACCAGGCCAGTAGACGCAGGTCTGGCAACTCTTGCACACATTGATTTTCTCGTCGCATTGAAAACCTGGCGTCTTGCCGTTCTGGTGACACTTGTCCGGGGCCACGCCGAAGGTACCAAGGTGTGCCGCACGTGCACGCATGTACGTGAACCAAACACTCCTGACAAGAATCAGATCGCCGTGCTCACCGAATGTTGGCGAAATATATGTAGGCGTCAACAGCGAGGGCGATTCTCAATCCTCCCCCCTCCCACGCCATGCTGCTGATGCCGTTGCCCGGCACCTGCCGCGATTCACGTTGGGGTGATCATCGTAACACATCGAACTGGAACCAGGAAATATGTACCTGCAGCGACACGGGGAAGCTCTTCACCTTGTACTACCGAGTCACAACAATAATTCGCGTGATCTTCAGGTACCCTCGAAACTCTTGGGTGGTCGAAGTCGTGGGTCCCATCCCCGACGTGATATTCGATCGAAAGAGCTTTCAGGTTATTTGGATGGGTTTGGCTTCTTTGTTCACGAGGAATAGAAGACCCACTGACACAAACTCGACAGCCCTGGGGGGAATTCAACTGCATGTCCTCGGGTCGTCGCTCGCTAACGTAAACTTGCAAGCGTGAGCGAAAGGTAGATTCTGTGCGTTGCAGTGACGTTGGGATGGTTAAAAGCAGTACCAAACGACAACGACATAGTGCATTCATCATGTACCACAAATACTTGTACAGAAGAACTTTCGAAGATAGCCAATCTGTCATCGGCCAACCAGTGTGCGGGATCGACTTCATCAACCAACCAAGCGAGAAGCAATACCCGTACCAACCTTGAGCGTGCGGAGCGGTACCCCGTAGGGGGAGTAGAGTTTGACAACCGAAAGCTCTCGCGACTGCCCGGACTTGCTGAGATGCGCCGTGGCGGCCCCACTCAAGGCCAGCACTGTTCCGTTTGTGTTCCACCGGGCCTGGAGTAGTATTGGAGAGGTATTTCGGGATAATTTCCTGGGGAATGAGTCAACTCATGTTGGGAGGGGGAACATTTTCACATCGCATCACACGGAACTCATGTTTCGTACTACATACTTCTCCGTTCAGAGAAATACACACCATATGTTTAACGACGCTGGAACGGTGAGGAATGGAAGGCGGGCAGTGGTCACGGGTATTGCCAGTGACTTGAAATGATGCGCTCAGGCGGAATCCGGTCAACACCGACGACTTCGACCACGTTATGCTTCACCGGCGGGATTGTTGGTGCGTCCCTGATGCTTGAGGGGAGGATGCAAGCAATCTGGGCAAACGGTAAAGAAATGTTATATTACACAAGCGTAGACTTGACTTTGGAGGGTCGAAAAATTGCAACTATTCCACAAGAGAACACCCGACGTTAACTGTCCCGTAGAACGAACGGTATCCAAATCGCACGTTTCGACTCCAAATCCATGTCATGCACTCGCCTGCCGAATTCTCATGTGCGCGTCCACGACAAGTGGTGCCGCATTGTCGTCCACGCCCCTGCTCAGCTGCACGAAGCCCCCATCCAGCGCAATGCACAGCGTCGGAACTTGCGGGTGTAGGAGTCCCTCGGCACCGTCATACCAGTCCACGAAAATGACGCGCCCTTTCTTCCCCTCTCCCCGTTTTCGTCCACCGTTTTTCCCCTCGCCGCCTTTCGCTTCGTTGTCATCGTCGTCGTCGTCGTCGTCATCCTTTTCGTCTCGCAAAAACGCCGGTTTCTTTTTGCTGCCGCTGGTCGGACTGTTGGCGCCGGTGGAATCCGGAGTGATCTCCGCTCCCTCGGGAAGGGTCATGGCCCTCAACCGCTTGCCCTGGGCGTCGTAGATGAGGACTTCTCCCGCCGCCGTAGCGAAGAGAATCCTGGTGAAGAAATATGCCGTCAGATGGAGAGTCGGTTGCACGTCGATCAGGATGGCTTCTCTAGCTGGGACAGCGAAGCTCGGCGGCGACCCTGGTGTCAACGTTTGGGCTAGACTCTAGTGTAGCGGCGGGGCTACTTCCACATTCCTGGCCTTGAGGCGAAGGCTAGGACTTACCGGCGACCATCGGGAGACCACTCCACGTTCTGTAGCCCCATATCCAGTTCCTTACCCCAGAGCCTGTTACCGTCGACGGAACCGACGATCACGGCCCCGTCGGCGTAGATGATACAGATCTTCTGCCCGTTGCTCGTCCACTGCTCAGGGCAAGGGTCCACAAAGGGTCAACGCGTGTGGATAGACGTACAAGCTACAAGAGACATTGCAATAGCGGCTAGTGTAAGACGCTGCCTTAAATCAACGGTACTAAAATTCAATGGGGCCTTCCCAGACCCTAGAGTCGGTGTCGTATCGATCCTTGACTATCTGTTTGATACAAAACCCGTACGTTTCTAGAAACGTTGTCGAACATGTTCTCCTCCGTAGGTTCTCCCGAAGACTTCGTCCTCAACGAATTGGGCAACAGACCACTTCGAATCCACTGGTGTGTGACGATTCAGACGGGGGAAAACATTGGGGATTCGATGGTGGTGCTCCCCTTCCGACAGACCTTCATGTCCCTCACGGCGCTCTTGTGTCGGTTGTTGATCATCTCTTCGAACCAAAGGCCCTTGTGCAGCATCCACACGATGATCAACCCCTGTTCGTCGCATGTCGTGAGCTTCGAGTACGTTGCGTTCCAGGTGACACACACCTGTAGTTGTTGGTCAATCCGAAACCGTCACCGAGTTACGCTCACCGGCTGGTTCTGGCCTAGGGAAACGACCATCTTATCATGTTCCTACATTAGTGCCTCAAAAATTTCCTAACGTCAATTTGGGAGAACTCGTCCGCCCATATCGCCTTGAGCTCTTTTTTGAACGGAGCGTTGCCCGGGAACGCGCACCGGACGCTGCTGACTTGGGGGTTCATGTCACTATCGAACGCAAACCTTGACAGTTGACGGTCCATTCCAGTACTATAGCGAGCCACAGAACTCTCGATTCATGGCATGTGCGACAAAAACCCCGGTACCATCAATTCGCTGGATCTACCTTCTGTGTGGGGTACCAGAATAGAGGTATGTTCTACATGTTTAAGTATTGTTGCCCACCACAGAACCCTCGTGGCCCTCTAGCGTTTGGTTCATGCTGAGGTTGGATCCCCCGCCGCCGCCCGCTGCCGCACCACCTCCCCTCCCGTTCTCCGCGTTGACCTCTTTTCCTGGAGCTCCCCCGGCCCCACCTCCGCCGACAGAGTCCAGCTTTAGGACCTGCACAAGGTCGTGGCGATTCAGAGAGCGCATGCCCGTGTACATAGTTTTAGAGTTTGCCGGGTCCACCGTCCTGTTCATGTTCATCACTCCCTGCCGATTTATGTTCACCTTCAGCTTTGGTGGGATACTCGCCTCCGATACGTTAGGCTATCGTCCCCCCCCCCCGTATTGTCTAGCTTGAACGTATGCATGCATAGGAAGGTCTCCAAGGCACCGCTAACATGTGTCAGAACGAAATGCGCTTATCAACCTATCGCCGGCTACTCCCCCACCGTGAACAATAGTCGCGGTTCTTTTTGGTGACTGAACGAGATGAAGGAGAGTTATCAACAGGCTCACAACGGCAGCGATGTCTATGTGGCATGTGCCACGTGGTGCGGCCATGCAGTAAACAGACAACCTATGAACCAGGCAGGCACCAACAGCTTCTAACACATCCCAACGGGGACTGTCATGGGTGGATTCCTTCCGTCATATGTGAAAATATAGTCTAGGCTTGACAACGTTCTCAAAATGTAATGGCGAGGAATACAGTACACGTGCGGTGATGACACCAATGTGTGGAGAGTGACAATGTAGGTATGCCAGCAAAAGAGAAGAGTGCCCAGATGTTCTGTTTATGTTAGCGCTACAAGTAGTGTGGCAGATTATGCGGTTTGAAGGACCTGAGCTGCATCGCACTTACAGCCTACCCACGAGCTTGGTAGATCCAAAAGTGGAAGGAATGCGTTCGGCTACAGCCGCATGCGTAGCTACGACGGCCTGAATCAAGGGCGTTTCTGGCGTGATGTCAACGAAAGCGTGTTACATGAGAAGCAACACAGGACACATTGTCACGTTGACCTCCCACACGCACTGCTGTGTACTGCGTATCTTGTGTGGCAAGCGACGATCGATCGTTGTCATCCCGCAGTCATTGATACCTTTGTGAGGCCATTAGATCCACCGCACGCGATCCATCCTTGGGCAGGGTTCCATGCCAAGCTGTCGAGTTTCGTCCCATTCGGAATGGCTATCTTTTTGCTCAGGTAGATGAACATCTCTGTATCCTAGAACAAGACACTTTTGCTGCTGTCCGTCGGCGGGCGCCCCAGCCCTTTCTTCGTTTCCAAGCTCCCTCCCAATGCACTTTTCCTACTCGGGCAGATCTCTATTCTGAACTAACAAATCTTAGCAACGAGAGCTTGGCCAGGAAATAAACCGGCAGCACGTTGGATCTTCCTTGTAAGAATGGCTGTTGTTGTTGTGCTACAGTAACCTCCAAAGATCTTTTTGTCGGCGACGTTTGGTCGAGATTTTGAAAAAATGCTGGAAACCGTTACACATGGGGGTTTCGTATAGAATCTATAGTACGTACTGTGTTTTCTCCTTTCTGTAGTAGCTGTGGGGCCCCTTGTAACGAAGCTGTGAGCGGCACATCTGCAGCACCGAGACTAGGCAGCACACTCACTGCCACCGCGGCTGAGAAGCAGAGAGGGACTGCGGTGGGGGGAGCACGACCGTTGCAAGAGGGAGAAAACTTTGCCTACAGGCGAGTGCGCTCTTGTGGCGCTCGCACTGCTGTTGCTGCGCCACCATCGCCCAAGGCGGCGTCCCGCGATCACGGGGAGGGCAGAGAGAGCAGCATTGCAGCATGGGGAACTCCCAGGGAGCAGCCCAGCTCGGGAAGTGTGGGTATCGAGTACTAGGGGTGCAGCCGAACTCTCCAGCCTCTAAGGTTGGACTCGTCAGCTTCTTCGACTTCATCGTAGCGGCAGACGGTGAGTGGGCGAGTCAGTGCAGCAGCAGCAGTGACACGGCGGATGTTTTGGAACAAACAAGAGGGAACGCATCCACGTTCCAGTACGCGTACATCCCACCTCCGTTCCTTCCACCCACTCACCATCCGGAGCTTGTCATCGCATCACCCCCTGGTTGTGTCGTGTGGATGAGTTGCAGTCAGGGCCACTGCCGCATGCTTGCCGTCCTTTCTTTTTCGGTGATTCTGAGACGAAACTTACAGGAGGTTTCAACGAAGAGCATACATACACGCAGGCAGCAAGTCCATGTAAGCGCAACAACATTTACAGATTACACTGTACTGCAGTCTGCCGGAGGGTATCCGAAACCCCACCGCTCCGTCGTTGAGAGAATGATTATGATTCCGCTGTCTCGAACACGGCTGCTGGGTAAATTAATTGTAGGTGGGATACCCACGCGTTGGTGTCCGCACGGAAATGCCCGTTCGCCCCGCCATCCTCTCCAACTTCACGCAAAACGCTAAATAGGCTCAAAACGAAGCGAAGAAAATGACTAGTTACGCCGCCACAGCGTACTTGTAAAATGCTTTCGGGAAAAGTGGAGATGCGCAGAATCACATACACAGTGCTTTGCGCATAGATATGCATACGCATGCGCGGGAGATTTAGCTGACAACGCTTCGTGCGCATCATTATTATTATTGTTGTCGCCCGTTTTCTCCCTGGCTACCCTTGTTGGCTTGAAAAAATATTTACGCACATGGCTCCAGTATCTCCCTCTCTTCTTTGTAGAATATCCCGCCGCAGCAGTTGTTCCGCAGCATCGCACCCCGCCACAACAAGCCCCCCTGACCCCTCGACTACAACAGGATACATCCACACAAACACAGCTAAGTTTTGCTTCTACGGGTGCCGTTCAGTCCGTGCTCAATCTCGCGAGGAAAGCAAGACGCCGCTGGCCTGACATCGCGCGACAGACACCCACTCTAGGGGGAGGGTGAAACCGGCCTGCACACATCCGCCCTAAGGGGGCCCGCATTACATATTCCGAGTCGTTATGAGTTATGAGGTTGCTGGTATTGCTATATTTTACTATCCCGATCGATTTTCTTTTTTTTACCGTCGGTTGTGTACGATTCCACCTCGATTTATCCACCGGGCACGAGACTGGAGTTTTCCCTCAGAACGCATCTCTTCGTGTACACGATTCCACACGCCCTTTTTTGGTCAGATTTCAAAGCTCGATTATCTACCGGGCACAAAACTACATTTGTGCCGCGGGACACATCGTTTCCTTGAACAATTGGTACGGGACGCGACTGCTGTTCCGCGGAACCGCGGAACAAAATCACGTGTGTACCACAACGCAATGGAACGGGGCAGCAGTCCCGGCGAAACACCCAACCAAGCAAGCACACTCCCTTCCCCTAGTCCTCACGGGCGACGATGGAGGAAGTTTTTTTCGTTTGCGACATGAACCGGCATCTTTGCAATATCCGATTTCCGGAGGCCTTGCGAGAACACTTCCACGCAAGGAGACTTACGAAGAGCCGCACATTTGCTGAGAGGGCCGGCTCGATACGCCTCACTCCTCACAGAAGCAATACTTTTTAGAACTCCGCCGAATGCTGTGGGTTGGAGATTGATATTTGCATCAAGCAGTTGATAGGTTTGCCCTTTTCACGGACTGACACACGGTCCGCAGCAAGGCTGGCCGTTGTTTGCGCAACTTGGAAGCTATGCATTCGCGTCTGCAGGAAAGGGTGACGGGCCCACGGCAACTTTCTTTTTGTTTTTGTGGATATACCTCGCCCCCTGAGTGTGCATCCGTGTTGGCATGATTCGACAATACACCGAGGAAGCCCATCAAGAGTGATCTTGTTTCCCGGCCGTCCTGTTGGTTGTACCGTCGCTGCTCGCATGCACTGACTGGAGCACCTTGCTCTCTTTCTCAACTCAAGGGCTCTGGTGCCAGGTCGCATTAACAAATACTACTAGTACTACCGTAGCAATGCAATAATCTATCTGCAGTGCATGCGAATCTGAATCCATCGTTCACTCGTTCACCTTGCTTGGCCAATGGGATCGATCGAATGGTCCTTGCTTGGCCAATGGGATGCATCGAATCAACGACCAGGGGTCCTGCTGGAAGTTCTCGACAACACGTTCATCGAGATGATCAAGGCCTCCGTGGACAAGCCGTTACCCCTCACCGTTTACAACTACAAGTCCATGACGACAAGGTGCGGAGCAGGATCGCGAAACAAATATCACGCCTCTAGGGGCCCAGTGAGAGGTGGGGGGGGGGGGGGGGGGGGGTCATTTTGGGGGCCCCGGGGTTTTTTTTTTTGGGGGGGGGGGGGGGGGGTTTGG
>FN649739.1:2474456-2497417 GCA_000310025.1 Ectocarpus siliculosus | reverse complement strand
TCGTCAAAACCCCCCCCTTTGGCCCAAGGGGGGGCACAAAAAAAAAACCCGGGGGTCCTGGGGGATTTTTTCCCCAACCCTTTTTTGGGGAGAAAAAAGGCCCCCGGGGAAAAGCCTTTCCCCCCCCCCTTTTAAAAAAAAAAACCCAAGACAAAAAGGGGGGGGGGGGGGGGGGAAAAAAAAAATCCCCCCTTTGGGGCCCCCCGGGGGGGGGGGGGGGGGGGGGGGGGGGGGCATTATACGGCGCCACAAGGTTCTGTCAGTAGGGGTGGGAGGTGCAGCGTTGCGTCCGACTCCCGTGTTCCATGTCCACCAAGGCACGAAGCGAATGTATTGAAACGCGCATCCCTATTTTTTTGGAGCATACAGGGAAGGGGGGAAGGGTTGCCTGTCAAGGAGGCGTGCTGTAACCCGGGGGTAAGCCACACCCCAAGCTTGTAGCTACGATGTCGGCATTGATGCCGAGGAGTTTTGGGTGTCTCTTTTGCACCCCCGCCTCTTTTTTTTCGTTTAGGGTCTTACCCACCTGCCTCATTTTATATGCGTAACATGAACGACAACGGGACTCTCTCCCCCCGATTTCTTCGAACCCGCGCGCCCACAACCGATGCAGAGACGTTACCATAACGCCCTCGAGTTCCTGGGGGGGGCAGGGGATGCTTGGAGTGACGATTCGCTTCGACACGTACCACAACGCCGACGACAATCTGGTGGGTGCTGCTTTTCGGGTAGAACGTGTGTTCGACATGTGTGATGTGTTGGTTGGCGTTGATGGAGGTGACCGACTGGCCAATCAAAATGCGTTGAGTATTTCATTCGTGTGCTGTTGGTGTCGACCGCTCCCGTACGCATGGCCGATGAATAGATCACCAGTACCGCAGAGAAAAAACATGCTACACGCACGCCGAGCGTCCTCTCAGAGGGCGCAGGTGGGACTGGATAACACGGTAGAACTTCTTGTTCCTCCACTAGCATCCGTTCTTTTATCACTCTCTAACGGACTTTTTTCGTCCCATTTGGCTCGGAACTGCTGTGCACACACCCCGTTATTGTATCACTTTCGTCATCGCGGATTGTTTTCTTGCTGGACAGGCTCTCCTCTACGCGTGCCCTTGGGTGTGTGGTGTACACAGATGGAGCCAAACTACAGAAAAATCGCAGTCCTAGGTCTTTAAGGCTCAGTCTTTTTCCAGTTTGGGAGGAGCACGTGCACCCCAACCCACACGCTATATTTGCCTCATGCGGTTCCTCTTTGGTGCCTGCAATAGCCGAGGAATTAGAATTTTCGCAACCCTCAGGCACAAGATAACTATAAGTAGTACTTTCTTTAGCTTATAACTGGCGGTGCCGTGTGTATACCCAGGTGAGAGTGCTGGAGGTGGTGCCCGGGTCGCCGTCGCATATTGCGGGGCTCCAGCCGGAGCACGACTACCTCCTGGGCACGGCGGAGAGAGTCTTCAAGGACCCGGACATCTTGTTCGAGGAGGTCACCGCCCACCTCGACCAGCCCATGTCCTTCTACGTCTACAACACCAAGACCGATGAGGTATCCTAGCCTACCGTACACAGCAGCCGCATCTAACCAAAAGGAGTACGTTGGCATCAACGCCGGGAAATACATACGTCCGTCGCCTGTGGGCTTCATGCGTGCTGTAACGGTTTTGTAGATATTTTTAGGCAGCACGTCGATTAGCCCGTGCCCTTCTGTCACTCGAAGCGGCACGGCACTTGATCACCTGAGCTTTTTCTGAACGGGAGTCGGGACGACAATGGCTGTGGGCAAGCATGAGAGACAACTTTTGTGTAGTTTTAGGGGGGATTGACGATAAGCACTGGCGGCTTTTCCCTCCTCTGGATTTTCACCATCGATAGCTAGATCCCCGGCCCCCCACACACATTTCTCTGTAGAAGTTTGCCCGCTAGACTTTGTGTGCAAGACTTGCCCCTCACAACCTCCCTCCTGTTCCGTTGTTCTGTTGGCGCGTGCGTGCGTTAGGTCCGAGTGGCGGTAGTCCTGCCGACGAACGTTTGGGGCGGCGAGGGATGCCTGGGGGCGGAGGTTGGACACGGGTATTTGCACAGGCTACCCCAATCCTGCCGGTGAGCCGGCCCGTAGAACGAATTACCCGCGCACGTTTTTTTATTCATACCTTTTTGTTGCATTTGGGATTTTGTATCGACATTTTTCAGGGGTAAAGTTGGCCTGTGACTGTGACCACGAAAGGCGTCAGAGGGTGCTGAGCAGAGGCCGGAACGGTTTTTGATCTAGAGACAGCAATAACAAACAACAAGCCTCGTTTCGGGACGTGTTGTCGTCATAGCTGAACGCGGTCAGACTTCGGCGGACTTGAGGTGTGCTTCACCGTGTTTGGGGACCGGTACCCAAGATTCAACCATGGACAACTGCTCTCTCTCTGTCTGTCTGTCTGTCTGTCTGTCTGTCTGTCTGTCTCTCGAGCTCCCTCGTTGAAACCGCCTCCTTACCGATGAGGCGAGGCACGGTTCATACGCCCGACGGCGGCAAGTGTCATTTGGGGTGCTGGACTGCGGGTGGAATTCTCGAAAATTGCGGATGCGAAATTGCCCCCCCCCCACCGTTTACGTAAGAAGTGTTTGTAATTTGAGCTTGCCTCCCCTTCATGCACCCTGTCGGGATTGGCCCTAATGTTTGACCGCAACCGGGTGAGCGTCACGGCCATGATGTAGCACGGCTCAATTTGTTTTTTGTTCCGTCGGGGCGTTCCCCGCGCTCCCGATGTTGAACACCACCTCCGTGCGCGCGCTAACAACGGCCCCGCTACCCACTTTCGACCCCCCTATTTAACGTCGCCCCGCCCGCGTACCCCCCCCCCTCCCCCCACTCGAACCGCCTTGGCGACGAAAAACTCCCGTGTGCAACTCAGGAGCTCTACGGCAACCAGCGTTATCAAGGGCATGTGCATTCTCGCGGCGGATGCGACGGGTGGGGGCGGGAAACAGTTGTCTTACACTGCAGCTTCTCGAAAAAAGCAAGACCCCAACGGTGGCGTAGCGCCGGACGGGTTTACAACAGCAGTAACGGGAACAGATGGGGGCCCAGCAGAGCAAGGGGGTGCAGGGGTAGGGGTGCCCCCGGGGGGGGCTTTGGGAGGCGCGGGGAACGTGATTGATGTTGACTTGTCTGGGTGAAAAAGGGTGCGTCGACTTACCCCATTGAGGCAAACAACCGACGAGTGAGGTCGTGGCGTGGCCGCACGAGAAGCCACAGCGTGTGTATGTGTTCTGTTTGTTTGCGTGTAGCATGTGTGGCGTTTTCTGCTACTCAATGGGGCGGTGTACGATTTGGTTGAGTGGAGCGAGGGCGAAGGGTTTGCGTATGGTCATGCAGCCATGCATGCTGACGAGCCCCCGTCCGTAGTGTCATGTTTTGTATTTGTAGGGGTTCGGTCAACAGCCAGCTCGAGCAGCAATCCCGAGAATTGCTCTCAACAGTGCGGCGGGGCCGGAGCCAACGTGATGCCGGGGTCCCGGAGGACTGAGCCGTTATTGTTTCTTGGGGATGAGGGTGGTGGGTAGCCTTGTGTGTTTTTTTGTTGACCCCCATCTCGCCCTAAAGCCTTTTTTTGTGTTTTCAGGTCGCGCGCTTCTCTTCACTTCCCTTGCGCTTCTCGAATGGCTGTGCGACCTCTGGCTTTCATAGGTTCCCATCTTGTTTTCTCTCTCCGTGGCGTTTTTCTCCAGGCATGGAATCGACGATGGTCTTTTGGTTGGACGTGGTCCTCGAGGATGGCGACGTTTTTTTGTCCTTTCAGAAACTAATCAATTTTCCTCCAGGCGAGTCATTTGGGCTTGTAACTGCTCGCTGCGGACTCTTAAACTCTCATCTCTCTCTCTCTCTCTCATCAAAGTAGTTGAAGGGCTTTTCGCGGTTTCAGCCCTCGCCCGAGCATGGAACTCTATCCGGTCGTACACACGTTGTTGGCGCCGCTTTTGGGGGCCGAAACTCCCACTGGTAATATTGGCGTCGCATTGTCCTCCTCGACAACATGCCACACGATTTGGCGTGCGCGGCTTGCGTGCGCTGGTGAAAAGGGACTGATTTCCTAAAATTGTTTGCCCGTGTGCACCCTTTCTAGCAGACCAATCGCATACCGCGGTAAAATCGTTGCACACGTGTACCCTTTATCGACCAGCCGCGATTTTCCTGCCCGCCGTAAAAATTGTAGCTCGTGCGGTGGGGGTAACACTGGCGTCCGGAAAGCCACAAGGAAGGACAAGGATCCGTTCACCCACACACAAATAGCGTCCTTCGTGAGCCAGGCGCTGAGACTGACGTATTTTGCTTGGTCAGCAGGTTAGCGCAGTCGATGTCAACAATACAAACACACATGCATTATGCATACGCCAATCAATTCTGTTCGAGGTGCTGAAACGCTCCGAACCGTTCACAAGCATTCATGGTGTCTGCTGCCACTGCTTGTTGGTTTCCTTACCATCCACGGCTTCCACACAGAAGCTCCTTCCCAGTAAGCCAACCGCGGGCAACAAGTTGTGACGAAATCAAAATATTTGCCAGGACGCGAAGCAACTAAGCTAGCTATGAAATTGAGAGGGTTTACGTGGACCCTACAACCAACCCCCCCGAAATTCCACCGATTCGATACTTCATCCAACATGTCTGCATAATGAAAACCTGCTGAGGCTACAATGTACTGAAAATATACGGGCAGGGTGCATCCCAAAGCCGTGATTACAGATGGCGCGAAATTAACCGGCAAAACACACCAAGACGGCGAGAACATTGAACCTCCCGAACCTATTGCACACCCCACTATGTTATCTGTCATTCTCAAATACCTCCGTCGGAGTACTCCGTCTCTACCCGCTTCGCCGCTCACTGCAAAATCTCGCCGCCGGCTAGCAGATAGCAGCGCGCCCCCGACCTGACCATCGCAAACCAACCCCGCGTCAATCGACGCGACAGCGGAGGCCGCCGTAGGCTTGATTGAAACACACCACCCGTCTAGCCGTCATTCTACAGAACGTGGTAACAGGCTGGGGTAAGCCCCCGCCCAGACTCTGAAGCCCGCCTTGTTTGTCGTCGGGATTGAGCCGGCGTCCTATAAAACACTGCCGGGGTCTCAAGATGGTGAGGCGGCGTTTTTACTGCCGCCGCTGTTTAGAGGAGCGGATAGCAACACCGCCACATGCAGCTCGTCCTTGCTTACAGTTTTCGCCCCTGATCCTGACGGCTGGTGTGGGCAAGCTCGTGAACCGCGACCGGAGTGATGCAACATGTCCACACCGGTATGTGCCCGAAGTAACGACCTGCTGTGTGCGTGTGCGCGTGTTAGATTCTCCGGCCCTAACCTCTGTCCGCGCGCTCTCCTTCTCTGCTCTCCCACCACCGGCCACGCCGGCGTCCCAGCAGCCACATCGTTTTGGTTTGCAGGGAAACCTTGCATCAAACGGCGCACGCACACGACGCATCAATGGGGACGAGACTTTTGCTTCTTCGTTGCTGCTTCTGCCCCGTCTGCGCCCCCCCCACTGCCGCTTTTTCTTGCGCGGGGCTTGTCGCCGTCGCCTCTGCCGCCCGCCGCCGCCGCCGCCGTCGCCGTTTCTTGCGGCGACGCCGCCGTCGCCCCCGTCGGCACGGGCGGGACTGTCATTCCGAAGCGTGAGTGCATCGCGCACGACCAGAGCGCCTTGCGGACACGCTCGGCGTCCCAGGGAGTTCCCAAGCTGACGGCTTTTTGGTCCAGGGCTTCGTGGACCTGGGGTAGCACGCATGTAGCGAGTCGGGTCGATTGAATGGGGAAAGTGGCGGGCGGCCTTGGTGGCAGTGCTTGCATGTTTGCCTCAAGCTTCTGAGGCGAAAAAGTGTATCACTTGGTAAGAAATGTAGGAATCCTGGGGTATCGCGGCTGTATGTACACAATGTGCAATATTTTGGCCCGTACTATACCAGGCACAGAGAAAACCTTCGGGTTGTGTTTGGGTTTGTCCATCCCAGCAAACCACGAAATAATGCACTGGGTGGGTATATGTATCCCGCACGCTGTTTTCCACTCTTGTCACTCTCAGCTCTTCACCAACTAAGTGTGCGTGTCCAGATGCTCGTATCATTTCTGAGGAAACGTACCCTTTCTCCCCATCATCTGCAGGCACACAAGAAGTCCTCCTCACCTCTAGGTACTCCTTGAGACTGTACTGGCGTTTCCCAGACCGCTTGACTGCATCGATAACCTGATCGATGCACATTTCATCGAGCCGAACACCGGCAAGACGTACGTCAAACAAGGTATTTCTCACGCACCACGCGAGAGAATGCTGACGCTCGGAAGCGCAACCACGCCCCTTAGACGTAGCTCATTGGCCAGCCGGTTATCGCGCGGTCGATTGGGTGCAAGTTAAATAACTCATACACACGTAGACACCACGGCACGAGGCAACACACCCACACAACTTCATGGTCCGCTTGATGCCAAGCCCCAGCCAACCAACCCCCCCGCCAACAACCGACGAGACACTGAGCACAGAGGTGGTTTGCTGATCGTTCGTCGTGTCGGGGTTAGCCGAAGCCCCCGCGACAGCGTGCGTCGGAAACTAAGCCAAAACGCGTGTGTCGCCTCGGTGCAGGCGCCCCCCCGCCCCCACGCTACGCTACCCACACTCGAGCTACGCAACTGGAGGAGACGCAATCGCTTCAGAACCCCTCAATTCCTGCGTGGTTCGTTTCTCATTTCAGCTGTGGGGTAAATTACCCAACAGCGACTGTATAGGTTTTAGTGCAGGGTTCATAACTACGCACTAACGGCCAAGGTCTTAGCTTTCTCATGATTTCGCAGAGCAACACCCCTCAAAGTCACTCACAAGGAGGTTCAAGCGGGCATCAAGCACTTCCGCTGACGCCGTGACTTCATTGCCAATCTATCCCAGACTCTCTCATCTGTGGAGGAGATGAGTTGGGCGTGTCATGATCAGAAAGAAAAACAAAATAAAGGGCATCATCAAACACTCCTCCTCCCACGGAAACGAGTACACGCTACACTTTCCAGTGTACCTCGTCTGCATCAAACGGGCAGCCCCCGCACCCAGCGGCCAGCACGGCGGAGGCCGTCGCCGGACCGACCCCGTACAGGTCCTTGGTCAGCGCGTTCACGGCCCTCGACACCGCCTCCGGGGAAGCGCGGGCGGCAGCGGTCGGTGAAGACGGTAAAGACGGCCTCGGAAGCTGCTGGAAGGCCAAGGTGCTCTTGGCTTTGACCTGACCGTTTTTCGAGCCGCGTGGCCGTTTCGAGCCGCTAAGCCGTTAAGCACACGAAAAAATGCGCGAAAACGATACGAAACCAGACAAAAACACACCTTCGACGGGAAAGCGCCGCATCCGGGGATGAGGGCAACGCCGGGTGCCCCCGCAAGTCTAAAGTAGCCTTTGCGACATTTGAAGTACCCGGAAGTCACAACTACGTTCGCCATCTGTCCATCTTGCCCGCCCAAGCGGTAGAGTACCCCTCCCGTCGCCCCCATCATGGGCTTTCGTCGCTTGGCAACGACGTTCTAAAACATGCCGATCGCTCCGTGAGCTCGAAAACCAGGTTACCGCTTTCTTTATCGCGTTTCTTTTTTTTTTGGCGGTAACCATGAATGGTGGTCGAGTAGATTATGTTGTACCGGGTCGAGGACCTTCACTCCGTGCAAAATGATCGCACTGCGTTGTGTTTAGTTGGTCAAGCAGCCTTGAGGCAGTTACACAGTGCTATAACTGTCTCTGGAAGCGGAACCACCAGAAAAAAAAAAAGTAATTCGCAGCTGTCATCCGCATGCGAGGAAGTAAGAACAAGATGCCGAACTCCCTTACTAGCAGGATTCAGCGCACACTCCATGCGACTTGCCGAAAACCTCACGGCGGTTCGCGCTTGGTGATGCGCTAGCCTCGTCCGGTGGAAACCCGGCGTGCTCCGTCCCGGCGTTGTAGGAATGCGACTTCAATGCTCTAACGACTACGGCATGCACAGCTATGAGCACCCCACCCCCAGCCCCGCCGTGGGGTGTGTTCGGGCAAGAATGTGGTGCAAGATAACAACACGTTTCCACCAAAAAAAGGTAAGAAACCTCACAAGCAATGCATGTACCCGAACAAACCAATAAATCAATTAACTGTTGGACCACACACAAAAGAAAAGGGCACGCACGTACCGTGCTTGGGCTGGTCTCTTTCGCGCGTTGGAGGAGGGACGGCCGCATCTGGCCTATCCACAGCTTCCACTGCACGACCTTCACGAGCTCGTCCTTCAACAGGTACGGCGTCGCTCCGCGAGAGACAAGGGCCGCCGGCAATTCCTTCGATCAAGAGATGGTGGATGGCAGATGGCATGGTTTGGTCGCGGGAGAGCGAATGACGGACGGTAGACCGTTTCTTGCTTGCCCTGGGGTTTCAAAAGAGGCCTGCAATCGCGAGGCTTGTATCATCAATCTATGAAACAGAAAGGGGGGTTTCGTATCCCCATCCCTACCCCTCACACCCACGGCGTACCCCCCACTAACACCAAGATTGAAATCCTCGTCAAGTCTATTGCCTACAGAAGGCTGGGTACTGATGGCGTTCGAATCAAAGCATCGAAACCAAACGCGCTCTTTCCGGCTCTGACGGGTCAGAACAAAAGAAAGAGCCTAGAGATCGGTTTCGATGCACTCGTTGTCGACTCACCGTCCGCCACCACTGGTCCAACTCCACTAGCTCAGACTTCCCCTTCTCCTGCGACAGGCGCTTGACGCTGGCCGAGTAGCTGCGGATTTCGGAACGATCGCAGCGCGAGAAAGCTTGTGTCGAGCGGGGGGGGAGGAGGAGGGGGAGGAGGTGGGATATGTCTCAAAAACATGATACAGGACCCCACCCCACAACAACACCTCATCAACAAAAAATGAAGGGTCCGAATATCAACAACCAGCGTACATGGGGGATGGCAGTAGCCCGAAATAATGCAAGTTTGTGAACCACGGTGGAAGTGTCTCGCAAAAGTTGAGCCAGAGCTGAAAAATTCGGGCTTGCTAAACAGCATCACAAGTGAGGAGTGAGGTCGGCGACCCGCTCGTCTGTCCTGGGGACTCCGCCAATCAAACGGGACGTACCGTACCCTGCGTCTGTTTGATCCCGTGAGGTACATCGTTTTCCATGCGAGGAGGAACAAGAATGGACGCGACGACAGCAGCAGTTGTTGTGTTGACGTGGCTATCTAAGCCGTGTTGATTGCAGCGGGGATCGGCACCGTAACAAAACCCTAGGTTGTCGGGGGGGAAGTAAAAAAAGCCTGCTCACGCCGGGTGGCGCTTGGAGGGCTAGCTACACCGGAAAGCCGACGGCATCACCAGCCAGTCTGTTGTTGCGAAGGGCTCCGTCGATGTCTGACGACATTTACTTTGTAAGTACACGAGGAAGCAGTTAGACATTTCATTGTGCGGCGCTTTCCGCACGTCAACAACGATGGACCATGCATGCCTCACAAGCATGCCTACCGTAAAAGTGCGTGGTACGGCATCGGGGTGCGATCGTTTTTTAAATCATTCCTATCTTGGTTTTTAATCGCACCCCGGCGCCATAACACCGATGGGTGTCATAACACCGATACCGGTGCGGAAAAGCAACTAAATCATTTCGATCTAGATTTCGAACGCACCCCCGGTGCGATGACACCGATGGGTGCGGTATGGAAGAAATCACAGTGGCCATGATGGGGTGCTGAGTGAGCGCACCCCGGTGCGATGACACCGATAGGTGCGATACCCAAGAAACGAACAGGCGTAGATGTCTTCGTCTTGCGTGCTGTAGCTCTTGCAGTAGGAGCTTGCGTAGACGGTACCATGCAACCAGCCCGGAGTGGTGATAGTGATGAGGTCGAATCCGAGTTTGGGGTGGCGTGTGCCAAAGGGAACAGACGCTGTGGTTCCCTGCTGGGGAAGGTATGTAACGGCGGGGTATCGTTTTTATTCCAGCCTCTTCGTTGGTCGCAAGCCCCTCTTTTGTTGGCTGGCGCTTCCCTCTGTCTGTGTCTGCCTCAAGGGGCATGGTACCGGTACAACTGTAGGACCGTTTACGAACTCCTTGTTCGGTTGGTTGGAGGTGCGGGATGTGTACTGCTGTGTGCTTGGTTGAGTGAGTGAGTGCGTTCGATGTACGAATTACCGTAGAAAACAAAAACAAGATATTTCTACTGCGCAAACCACGACGGTACGATATACATACATGGAATGGCGCCCCAATTGGAACCTGCCAACCGCGTTACATGCCGACACGTGGCCCGGAGGGTACCGGTACCTTGCGGAAGCACGCAAATTTCGTCCTTAGCAGGTTTTATGTCGTTAATATCGCACCGGGTGCGATAACACCGATACCGGTGCGGAAATACAATTAAATCATGCCGTTCTTGATATTTTTGCGCACCCCGGTGCCATATCTTTTACTGATAAGTGGAGATTGTCTGCCAACGTTGAGAAGAGTGCCGTCATGGTATGCAACGAGGTCAGGGAGGAACCAGTAGAACATAGATGGAAGTGGCGGATCGAGGAGATTGCAGTAGTGGACCAGTACACATACCTCGGAGTAGAGATCGCAAAAGACTGCTCGTGGAATGCACACATGTCCAAGGTAGCGGAAAAGGGCAAAGCACGAGCAGGGGAGCTGCACCCAATACTCGCAAACCGGCACCTCGATACACGCATCAAAGTGACGGTTTTGAAGAGCGTAATCGTACCGCCGCTAGAGTACGCCCGAGAAGTATGGGAAGGAAATAAGAAGGTAGTGAAAGAACCCGAGGCGGCGCAGATGAAAGCAGCGAAAATCATCCTAGGATTCTCCAAGCGCACAAGTAATGCAGCCGTCAGAGCAGAATTGGGGATCCGATCCCTACGGTCGGGAAGAGACGCAAGGAAGCTGACATGGCAGTATCGCATGTGCGGGATGGGAGAGGAGAGGTTGCCGAGAATAGTATGGGAGGCGAAGTGGGCAAACAAAAAGAGGGGTAGACAACCCACGGAATGGGTCAAGGTTGTAGAGGACGTATGGAAGGGGTTAGACATCGACGAACATGAAACGCTGGAAACGGAGGGTCTACAGGGGTTCAAGGAGAAGATATATGTTGCTTGTGCCGAGAGAGAAAAACAGAATCTAAGAAAAGAAACCAAGGACAAGGAGGGTCTAGAAGTGTACGGAATGTTGAAATAAGGAATAGGGTTCAAGGATTACCTACATGGACCAATGGGTGCAGGGACATGGACCGAAGACATAGGCCTTCGACGACGAAGACGACAAGTTCAAATGTGATTGCGGCTTCGAATGCGAAGACCGCGTTCATGTAGTCGCGGAATGTCCGTGGTACGAAGAGGAGAGGGAAGTGTACATGACTGAGCTGGGAAAAATGCAAGGGACGTACAGGGATATGTTTGAGGCATGGAATAGAGAGGAGACGATGGTAGCTGTACTGGGGAGTAGAAAGTGATTTGAAAAGGCGGGAAGGGATATCGTTAGGATAAACAGACTAGGGTAGACATTTTTGAGCCACCTTTGGCAAAGTAGGAAGGAACGATTGGCCATCGGTGATCGGTCCTGTGGGAACAATGCAATGCTCCGTCCTCTCGAGGACGCGTGGTCAATGGTCTAACCGCTAAGGCCTGCAAAACAAAAGAGTACGCCCCCCCCCCCCCGGTGCCTAACGCTGATGGGTGCGAAATCACCGATGGGTGCCATCACACCATTTTTACGGTAACTGCACTAGATCTACACTATAAAGCAGACACAAAGATCATTTTTCGCTCTCCGCACGCGAATACCAAGATGTACCATCCCGCATAAACCGCCGATGCATAATAAACAGACGGGTGAACAGAGAGAAACGGACTTGTTATTAGCGTGAGCTTCTTGTCGTCGTCGAAGACAAAAAACTCGGTTCGACTGACCTCTGGAACGTGGCTTCCCACTCCACTTTGTTGTCGGAGTCCATGAGGCGGATCGCCTCCTCACTCCCCTTCCTAAGCCCCATTGGCGCTGCTTGGTCTTATCCGGCGTGCTCTGAGGTCGGTGGGCAGGCAGTACGCGGCGGTTTAGGGAACTGCAATTCCAGCTGGGGTTGTGGTCGCCGTTTCTTGTTCCTGTGGCGTTCTTGTCGCTGTCCTCACTTAACGGTGGGCTCTCTGCTCTAAGCTAGGAAGTACCCTCTGACACCTTTTCTGGTCCAACCGAAGCGACGCTTCTCTACCAACAAACAGGGTTACCCATTTCGGTTAGACTTGGCGGGAAGAAAGCTAATTACAGTAGGTTACGAACAACACGACAGAGCAAAATGATACATGTAGCTGTTGGTTGCGGTCGTGGAGTACCTAGGTAATCTCTAAGTGCACCGTAGCCCGTAGCCCCCAGCAGTAGAAAGGTGTGCGTGTTTATGTGATCGCCTCAGGTAGTCGACTGGTGCAGTCTTAATATCACAGGGGAGGCAACATCAGTCAAGCACCGTGCCTGGTGCTACAGCAGATGTATGACTAAATAGACTTGTACTTCTACGACACGTAGATTTCAATCTATCACCATTAAAATGTGATTGTCCAGGACAGCAGTTGTGCACACAGCTGTATACGGCACCGCAGGCAACAAATCTCATGGTGTGGATGCAAATGTGAAGTGAGCGATATCTTCTGGCTTGAATCCTCCGCACACAAACAGAGTATTCTCCTCGCACCCTGGAATGGTATTTACACGCCACACCAGTACCAGATTCGTGAAAACAGTCTACATACTACATACAAGGCCCGACGTGCATCCAAATTGAAACAAATAAACATTCTCTGCAGTACCTACCCTCACTGACACCTTTCGTAGCGACGCGCCTGGCTATAAATGATGTGTTGTTGCTTGTGTGTTGGCGCAATGGCGCAAGGGGGGGGGCAACGTGTCGTGCAGAAAAACACGCGGGGTTGGGTTGGGTTCAACCATGTTTGATTCCACGGACTGCGGAGGTAAACAACAGCGCGACTTGCGATCTGGCGCCGACTTTATCTTGCTTGTGTCCTCACTTCTGCTGCTGCTTCTCGCCCACCTGACCGGTCCCGCCAGCTGAATTGGGGTGAGCGAACCTGTCATTTGAGTACCTCGAGGATCACATTCTAAGAAGGCGTTGTGCTTGAGCAGCCGAGAAAACCTCGATTTGCCTTCTGCTCCAACACAACTCGAAGTACTGCAGGCCGCTGATCAGCTCACATGGTGCTTTGCGTGCATGTGCACAGCAATGCGTATGGCCCCTTGGGTGGCGCCCCCATGTGCCAGCAGCGTGGAACTCTGTTTGATGCTCGCGTACCGAGCACTAGGCACGTGTCTGAGGTCCAGTATGGTACAAAATACTTGTACAGCAGCACGTAGTACTGTCGGAGCCCGATGGGGATGTGGTAAACACCGTCAACCACAGAGTTCATCCGACCTCATTTCCCTACTTATTAGTAACATCTCGTCCTTGTATGCTGTATTGGGTTTTGAATCGTGATCTCGGTGGATTGGATGCCTTGCCGCGGTTCTTTTCCTTTTGTCGTTTACCATCATCTTCTCAAATCAAAGGCAGTGCGCGTGCATGGTGTGTGATTCGATCTCTACGGTATGCATCCACAGCAGCGGCGACAACCAGCGGTTTGTAACGCCCCGCTTGTTGGACGAAGGCACCCTCCGCCCCCCGCGTACATCTTCATCTATTGGACCGTACTACTTTGAATGTATTGGGCATGTCACACGACAAAATCTCGGCTGGTTTTCCCGCAGGTCGTCGTCACGGGTCACGGGCGTCGCGCCGAGCCCCTTCGCCTGGTGGTATCCACACCATGGCGGAAATGAAACAGAAGGGATTCCCCACCCCCCCTTCAACGACTACCCCTGCGGCGGGAGGGCCGCCGTCGATGTCAGCACCCATCTCGTCCTTTGTGGATGTCTGTCCGTCCTCGGAGAGTACATCAGCAGCTGCTGCTGCTGCTGCTGCAGCAGTAGCAGCAGCAGCAGCAGGAGCAGCAGCAGAGCCGGGCGGAGAGGAGGAAGTCGACAGCGACAGCCCTGCTGACGGGAAGGGCAAGGGCAAGGGCAAGGGCAAGGGCAAGGGTACCGATGGGACTGGCGAGGGTGGCGTGTCTTCTCCGGGGAAAGGGGAGGCTGCTGCAGCGATCGCAGGGGCGTACGCCGCAGCTGTGGGGAGCGGCAGCAGCGGCAGTGGTGGTGGTGGTGGTGGTGGTGGAACCGAGAGGTATAATTGGATGCCCTCGTTGTGCCAGAGCAAACCGTCAAGGGAATGCATCCGGAGAGTGAGAAACGACATCCGCAGCGCAATGAGGTGCGTACTGTGCATTGTTTCCGGCTCGCCCGTCTCGTTTCTATTGTTCCGCCTTTTTTTCTTTTTTTGGTCTTTTGACTTTCGGACCTTGCTTCTGATTTTTCCCGCTGACCCGTGTTCCTATGCATACGACAACTCGGTTTTGGTCTGCTCGAGCACTGGGTCGGGTCCGATTGGGCGCCTGCCTCGCTTGTCTGGTCCCCAAAAGCTGTGTTCCCGCCCATTCTTGGTCTTTCTTTGACGGCCTTGGCCCACGATACAACGCGCTTGTGATCGGTAACCTTCCGAATCGCCTTGGCCTACGATACAACGCCCTTGTGATGGGTGACCGCGCGAATCGCAGAGATCCCGTGCCCGGCCTGTTCGTCTACCCCGATGAGGACTTGGTTACGGTTGTGCACGCCCTCGTCACCGGGCCGTTCGACACGCCGTACGAAGGAGGTGAAACCCCCCAAAGCCGAGTTCGTCGTCAACAAAAGGTTTTGGCCTCTCTTGTTTCTACGGCGCAGTTTTTGGTCTCAGCCCTTGCTGTTGGCGCCATTGTCTGTTGCTACAAGTAGTAGTTATTTTTCAGAGCGGGTGCACGCCATGCAACCGTGATGCACGTGCGCTACGAGAGGGTGCACGCGAATCCTCTCTGGCATGCATGTGCCCTGCAAGTTTGGCTAAGACCGTAGAACGAAGGCCGGTCGCCCTGCACGAGGCCGGTAAGTCGGCTCATCACGGCTGGAATATTCGAAAGCCATCGCCGTGTTTTTCTGAAGAGGGCTGGGTGTCCGCTATACGCCCGACCAAATCCCTTGGCACTATGCTGCCGAATGCAGTGGATACTGCTCTAGTTGTAGGCTGCGTCTCTTTTGTCGTCACGATGGCGTGGGCTCTTTGCTGAACGACTGGGCGAGTTTTTTTTCTCTTTTTAGACGATGGGGGGGGTCGTCCAGACACGGTGGGGAGATTGTGTGGAGGCATGCATAGCGTACGCTGCAACCCTTCCATTTTTTTCATTCCACCTCCGGTATTTTGGAGGATGTTTGTATTATCGACCCCGCCCCCCTCCTCTCTTTGTTCTTCCACGCAAGGTGGTCACCCCGTGCCTCCCAACCCCGTGTGCTTTATTTACGCTACAGCGGCACGGGATGTTGACGTCGGGGGTGGTTTCGTGTACATGCTGCTTCTTTTTTTTTCGTTTTCTGGTTGCTATGAAGGAATGTAATTCCGTGTTGTGTGCGATGACGCGTCTTTTGCCATGCCACGCTATGCGTGACGTCAGGGTTCTTCTACTTTGTGCTGCACTGCCCGGACGACTACCCCCACAGCCCCCCAAGGGTCAGGCTCATGACCACCGGAGGTGGCACCGTACGTTTCAACCCCAATCTCTACGCCAACGGCAAGGTTTGCCTCAGGTAATTTTTTGGTCCTCCGGCTCTCTTTCGCTGTTTGCTTGCTTCTTATGCAGTGGTCTTCAGAGTAAACATGTAACTTAAGAGGGTGATGGGAAAGTATTTTCTGTGTGAGGCAACGGGTATTACATGTAGCGCAGCAATGCGTACCTGTGCACGTTACTTGAAAAACTCCACTGCTCTTTTGCTGTGACAAGTAGTCGGCGGAACCGCGCCGCTGCTGCCACTGCTTGTTACTGCCGCGTGCGGTAAGCACGTACCAACAACTTATTGCGTCGACCCGTTTCTCCCACCTCTCTAGCATCCTCGGCACGTGGAACGGCCCGCGCTGGACCCCGGTACACTCCATCTCGTCGGTGCTGCTGTCCATCCAGAGCCTCATGAACGAAAAGCCGTACCACAACGAGCCGGGGTGAGCAAGCCAGCCGCGTCATTTTCCTATTCCTTGAGGACTCTGAGGTCTGCGTAATAGATGGGTTCACAACAAGCCAGGGTGAAACCGGCCTCATCACGTTCCGGTTCCTTGGCAACCACCAGATCTACGTAGACGCCGTTCGCAATGGAGCCATGACCAGCCTCACAATGTCGCGATTCCTTCAACGACCCCGAAACTACGTAATTTTTAGTCCGTTTTCATGTTTGTGCTGGAAATACCTAAGGCATCGGTGTTGTTGAAGGTGTTGATGCATAGTACCTTTTGGTCCATTGACGTCTGCTCCAAGAACAATCCGGATGAGTCAAAGTCTGGGGTTTCTACAACGGTTCGTTGTTAGCTCTTTGGGTCGGGTGTGGGCGTTTAGGGAATGGACGTCGAGTTTTTCCTCAGAGGTTGTGCAAGCGGGCTTGGGGCACGCAATCAAGTCGGACGGTCGAAGAGGTTCGAATTCCGCCGTATTTCCGACCACGGTGTCTGTTTTTGCGATGGAACTGCCTCCGCCAAAACGAGCGAGGGTGAGCTGTGGACAAAGTGCACGAAGTATTTGAACAGCTTGTTTTACATAAAGCTAAGCCCGGGTGAAAAGGGACTTGCGTTCGTTTCGAGAGGCGGTGCGGCCTTCTTCACGCCTTGTGTCTGCATTTATGCAAAGATCCAGTCGCTGCTTGTGCCTGTGGTTGTTTTCATCGTTCGTCTGGCCATGTTCGCTCGTGGGTGAGGGCACGATGTTTCATTCCTCGTACGGTAGTGATGGGCCGGTCCAGCGACCCCCGTTTAGCGACATACCCTGCACAACGACCACAAACGTGCGGCAGCACCGCGGCACCCTGACGACTGGTCGTTAGGCCTGCAATAGCGACCACTTTCGCTCACATGGCTCGCTAAACCGTACATCTTTGTCCATCGTCGACGACGCCGACTACATTAAATAGGTTCGAGGCAGCGTCCAACCCGCAAGACGTGCGCGACTACAGCGACTGCATCACGCACGAGACCTTGCGCGTTGCCGTGTGCGCGATGGTGGATGACTCCAGGTGAGGTGGCGAAGAAGCGAGGAAGCCCCGCAGAAGAGCTCGCACGCCGCTATCCCCACGTGTACTCCATCGCGTGATTCGTCCGAAAAGGGGTGATGATTCTCATGGTTGAACTAGCAGCGCTCTCTACGTAGTCTTGGCTCGCCGCGAAGTGATGAGTGCCAGCACCCCGAGACTGTAGGCATGTGCTTGCGAGGGAGGGGCGACTATGTGTGAGAGCGCACTCAGGACAAGCGTGTTTGCTGTCTTTTTCGTTGTCGATTCGAAACTACTTGTACCTTGCGGAGAATTGCAGCGTTTATAGGACTGCTCAAGCAGGAGCGACACCGTTGGCCTACGTTTTGGGATAAGCAGCAGGAACGCTAATTTCGAGGAGGGTACACAGCAGCAGCAGCACCTTGGAGGAGGAGTTGCCTCGAATTCAATACCGCACACATCGTTGAGGAACAGCAGCACTATTTAATCTTCCAAGACATTGTTGTCGTCGAACGCCTGCCCTCGATGCGGCTTATTCCCATGACGGCATTGTTTGCCTCCCCCGTTCCTTTTCGTGTCGGCAGCCTGTCGAACAGCATGCCGGCTTGCTTACAAGCGCTGACTCGGGACCTGTTTTTATCCTTCGTTCCCCGCTACGAGCTCGTGTGCGAGCAGAACATGCACAGGTGCGTTGCTTGCGTGGCCTCCCTTGACAAGCTTAATTTTTGAGACTTCAGAAAGAATCGGCTTTATTGAGCCTTGAAAGATTCGGTGTGTGTGTGCCACCCTTTTCCGTTTTGGGATTTCCATTCATCGGGAAAGTAAGTTCGGCGTGGTTGGTTCCTTCCTTGCTCTCTAGCGAGAGGGTAATGTTATAACGTCATTCTTGGGCATGTAGTGTCCAATTCTCGCTCTTAAGTATGTCGATTGTACTCTTTTTAGCGTATCCAATCTGCTCTTGCTGATTCATTCCCTACAGGGATGGCGAGTTCGGTAGCCCGGAGGTTGATACTGACCAGGTCCTACTACTGTAGTTCTGTCCTGACCACCCCCGAAACCCATATGTACGGTTGATGAGCTCATTCGCCTTCGCCGCTGTCGTTTGCTCTCCCCCGCTGCTGGTCGCGCTGCAGAGACGGCGGGAAGATGGTCGACCCTTTCGGGGAGAACAGGGGAACCTTTCGGTACGCCAGCATCGCGCGATCGATCAAGCGCATCGCTAGCTTGCTGGAGCCGGCCGCGCCTGCCGAAGCCGACGAAGTGGACCCCGTCGCGCCCCCACCCGGTCAAGATGATGGCGCAAGACCGATGCAGACGGACGATGCTTCTGCCGCCGCCGCCGCCGCTGCCGGTCCTGTCGCAAGCGAAGGCGAAGATGGCTGTGGCGGAAGCAGGACCGGTGTTGGAGCGTCCTCCGCAGGCGGCGGCGGTAGTAGCAGCGGGGCTGGCAGCGTGTTGAGGGCCCTCCGATAGTGAAGGATGAGGCTTCCACCGCCTTGGAGGAGAGTGATGCGAGCACGGGGAAAAAGTGCCGTGGTATGTAGAAAGTGTTGTGTGGGCGTACAGTATTGTATTATGTGCGTAGGCTCCCTTCTGAGCAGGGGTGCGTAGGGTCAGCGAGGGGGGTATTACTCGTGCCCCGAAACGCGGCGTGGATGTGGCGATGCGGACGTTGAATTGAGCGGGCGTCGACACGACCATCATCATCATGGTGCGTCGCCTCCGGAATACCACGACCTTAGTCAGATGCGCGTGCGATCGTATCGGCGAAGACGCTCTCACCACAAACATCGCCTTCCATCGACAGGCTGCCGAGTTGCTTTTCCCACCGCCACCGTATTTTGTGTTCTACTTGGTATATATTTGTGTGCGTGCGTGTCTGTTTGTTGTTTATTGTTGCTTGGCATCGATCTATCAGACCAACGGGAATTTTCTTGCCCCAGCTGGATAAGAATCGCCTGAGTGTGTTCGGATCTGGCGGCTTCCGTGGCATTGTTTTTGCTGTGTGTGTGAACGTTTTTTTGTGCTGCTGTGGCACGAGCTCGCTGCATCTGAGTCCTGGCATTCACGGCCAGAGCTGGACCGAGTGGTTGGCGCAGTGCTTACTTATACCGGAGTCATGCGTCCTGCCGTATTTTGCGCGGAAGGCTCATGGAGAATGTTGGGTTTTCGATGCACTAGAATCAGTTGCATGATGTTGACCTCTCCGATCTTTGCTCATTACCTCCTAGCATCTGTACCAAGTTTGCTAGGATGAGTAACTCTTGTTTCTGTTTGTGCTTTTCTGGAGACACGGTTATGTTTGTTTTTGTTACGTTGAATCTTCTTTCTTGCGCAGGAGGATCAGCGCGCAACAGACTAGCGCCCATGCAATCCGAGTGGTTGTGGTCTCTGCGATTTTCGTAAATTTGTTTGTTGCGTAGATTTCTGAAATCAAGGTCTTTGTTCGTTGATGATGTTCTTTGATGACTTTTCATGACGTGTTCCCTTTACCGGGAAGATGACCCGCGACCACGGAATACGTCCGCGTTCGTTGGACTGGTGCGGAAGTTAGATGACATCCGAGCAGGGTTCGAAAATTTTTGTTACGGTGACCGACAACAAGGGTTTAACACGTGTTGTGACGAGCGAGAAAGTTTGAAGCAGGATCGTCAGGGTGAAACCGATGTCACCATGGTAAGCACGCAGCTATGTAGTGAGGAAGTTTGAATCACTGTGGTCAGATCTGAACGGATGCCATCATGGTGGCGACTTGAAGAAGTGCACCTCTCCTTACCTATATGGGAGGCTGAAGAAGCGAAGCGAAAACACGCGGGACATTACAACCACCGCGTAACGCCGGAGCCCAGGAGCGCCTTCCCATCAACAGGTTCACTTTGTTTCGAAACACGAAACACTTCATACTTGAGCACTCAGTCCTCTTGGGGTGCGCCCTCCCAGCTCTGTGCGGCAGGAACAAGAGGCTTATATAGTTTAGATTCTTGGTATGACACCTGTCCAATTTGTTTTGTTTGGTCCGAAAGAAGTATCGTAGTCTATTTCTTTTATTTTTTTTAGAGTTTCCTTCGTTTTTCTTCTACACCCGAGGAAAGAGAGAGATGCCAACTTGGCAAAGCACTTTCCCCCCCGCAGACGCATTTCTGCGCCTTTTCTAACGTGTCCCTACTGTACCTTTCCAAAACAAAAAAAAACTTTCTGGTCGCTTGGTGTAGGGACTAAGCGTATACGGCACGCAGTCGTCTCAAATGATCAAGTCCCCAAAAGGTACGGTACCATTCTCCACGCCCAGTATTGCACCGTACCGGATACTGCAACCGGTCCTCTCCTGACCCTGACCTTCGATAGAAATGGTGGGTGGGCGGGAAAATACTATATTCTTATTTGCAGCTTCAGCAAACCACTCAAGCCGTCCTGTGCTAACCTCGCTGTCTATGCATTGCTCTTTCTACCGTCCTTTAAAGACTCTCTGTGTTAACACCCACTGTAGCTTCGACAGAGTGCTCGGGGTGCGAGTTCACCCGTTCTCTCCTTCAGAGCCGCCTTTTTATCATACCCTAACAACGACACGACCACATTCGATTGCTTTACAATAAATTTGACGCATTTCGCCCGGACCTGGGTAACAATAATCTCCCCTTTCGAGTGTAGTTGGTCCGTGACAACAGAAGATGTCCACGTTAATTGAACCCGCGGATGTTACAAGGTACTGGTTGAGCAGACCTGGGAACGGTTCTTAAACAACAAACGGCACTTAGACTACCCTTCCGTCCATGTGTTTGTCTTCCGTTCAGCACCAATGGTGCGCCCATCCCCGGCTGCATTGAAGAAATGGCGCAGGTTTCCGATGTCGACCGCACCACGTACGACAACGAGCCGGGCCGAGAAGGCATGTCCTCCGCACTCGCTACGAGAGGAGTACTCTGTTTTTCATTTATTTTGCATAATCAGTCCCCTCCCCAGTTGGCATATCTGACAAAGGATATCAACATATGGAGAAAAGAGATGGACACACAGAGCCCATCGCTCCCACTTTACACGCTAAATAGGCCGAGCCAAAGACATTAGTAGACGAAACGTACAACACACACCAAAAGATTCGAGTATCACCGAAATCAATAAAATCACCTAGTGTACAAGTCTTTGAAAGTTCCATCCTCGTCCCCTACTTGACAATATAGAGGCGTCCAGCCTCGTGCCAATTACAGTCTGCTAGGCGTAGTCTAGTCATGCACACGCATTGCCAGGGAACGCACCAAGCAAACAATGCACGAAACACAACATCAAGCATTCCATTGTATACCAGGCGATATTTTGTGTTGCCATCACGGTACAAATTCAAACCGTACGCCAATCCCGATTTGCTCAGGTCACGTGGTGGGTGTAACCGTTCCCTGGCGAGGGGCCGTCATGTGTTCCAGGGTATGTTCTCGGGCGTATCTCATCGGCCACCAAACATACCATGTTGGTCATCATGCCTCTGGAGCAGAACCTCACCAACAACACGTATAACTACCTGGGGTGAATGCATCCGACCAAACGGCCGTTCTAGGGCAGCAGTCCACCATTCTACACGGTGTAAGTGCCCGTGGACTGAAAACGCCGCGGAAACCGGTCTTCCGGGCATAGTCAGAAATCGAATACCTGTATGCTCGAAATACTGCAGTTCTGATGGGCCATCCGCCCACTAAAGACTCATGCGGGGTTTGCAGCAGCCCCGCCGATTGTACAGCCCAAACCATCCGAAAATGCACTACACCCTCAGCCACGACGTCCCGTATGATAGATGGGCATTGTCCGAACTACAACGTCCCCCCCCCCTTTTGTACGGAGGGATTGGGGAGAAGATGCCCACACACGGAGGATGAAAAACTTAGATCATACACCACGCGTGTGTTTCACGAACACTGGCTGTCCCGCGATATTTTATTGCACCCACGACTCAAGGGGGGGAAACGTGCAACTCTACGCCTGTCTAAATTGCTGTCAACCCCTTGGATGCCGCTTGCCTAAGTGGATTATTATGTATAAATGGTAGGGATTTCCCCGGCCAAACCGCGGGCAGGGCGTTGCCCAAGATCCACAACCATGCTAGCGTCCCCTTTGCGGGTTTACTTCTTGCGCTGTGAGCGCCTTAGCGCTCCTTGCTGTGGGCGGCCTTGGCGCTTCTGCTCTTCTTCAACTCCAGGGGTCAACGTCTCTGTTGGCGAACGTACGAGAAGTCGGACAGCGAAGCGAGGGTTCGGTTAGAGCTGTGATGGACGCAGAACAATCTTCCTTGTTCACGCTACATGCCATTGATGTCCAAGTCGAAGAAATGTATCGCTGTCTGTCAAGCCAAAAGACCGTAGTTGTTGGTTCTCGGGGAGAAGCCAATCATCTTACAAACGCGTATGCCCTTGTTGTCAACGACGTCAGCGTGGATGCCAGCGATGACGAGATTTACTATGGTCGGTGATATCGCCGCAACAACACAAACAACCTGCTCTCGTCGCACGCCCGTGAGGACTGATCACCGCTGGGTGGCAAGAGAGGGGTTGTTCTTGTTGTTCCACCGGCAGCACCAGGCGTCGGACAGGTCACCGGACGACATCGTTGGCGGAGGCTCCTCTACCTCCACCTCTGAACCGCTGTTGGAGCCGGCGTGGGTATTGCCACTGGCCTTCCTCTTCTCGGAGCTTTGTTGCTCCTCCTCACGTTTGTAGCGGACCCTGCATCATTTCGGTTGGACGAAGGCCGCGGGTAAACCGAAACACCACCGGGGGGGGGGGGGGGGGGGGAC
>FN649739.1:2448363-2473817 GCA_000310025.1 Ectocarpus siliculosus | reverse complement strand
AAACCCCCGGGGAGGGCGGAGGGGGGGGGGGGGCAGTTCAGGCAGGGGCACAAAGCAGCAACCACTCAACACTAGTGGTCCCAGCACAAGCGCAATACCGTTCCAACCAGCTCATCAGATGTTTTTTTCCCGCGTGCAGTGTCGGACGGCGCCACCGGACCTAGACTCAAGGATTCCAATACCCCCCAAAAGACACGCGAGTCTCGCCTTGCGTCGGCTGCCCCTCTGTATGATGTTTCGTACCATACTTTGATTGATTCCACGCGTGTCGAGCGAAATAACCACTTTCCGCAATGCCACCAGATGACCTCACACTATCAGGTAGCGACGGTGTGCGGCATCGCAAACCTTAAGCTTCGACACCATTCACCGAAGAGAATCCGAGTGCGGCAGAATAGCAAATATCTCCAAAACGCCGCCACCGGAGGGTGGCAGACTCGGCCAGAAAGCAGTGGTACGTGTGACCAACGAGGGACCGACTGGGGTTACCGGGTGTTTGTTAAAAGGGTTCAGTAGGCTAAATAGTCGGGGTGCTTACTTGCAGTCCTGCAGCAGCTTCCCGAGCATACGGCGCTCTTCCGTGATGTCCGAGGGGCTGAAGAGTTCGGGATTGAAGTGCGCCTGCATCCCATCGTTGACGCCTGCTTCCTTCACCACCGGCCACTTCTGGTACATCTCCTGCGAGGGAAACATGTGTGATAAGTATCACCAGCGCAAACACGGGCACACATCAGCAGGGGGTCAGGCGTAATCGTAGAAGACCGCAATTCGAAGATGTCCTCAAGGGCGAACAGTCGGGGTATCTAGTACAACACCAAGGCTCCTCAACAGAACAGGGTCGTGGAACGCGGACCCCCTATCGAGACGAAGGCCAAGAAAAACCTACTTGCCCCGAAAACCTCTCTGAAAGGAAAAAAAGACACACATAGACATACCATGACCAAGAAACCAAACTGACGCCTGGTCATTGGTTACCCGCTTTTCGCTTGCGATGCCGCGGTTGAAGAAAACACTACACTCGAGAAATAACTAGCATGTTATCCCACCGAAAACAAGGCAGGAAACGACACAATGACTTGCGATGCAGAAACTACAAAAGAACAACCGGGTAGAGGTGAATTATGTGGGTTCACGCGGCGTCAAGTTTCGGACAAGAACAAGAGAGGGGTCAAAGCGACGAAAAAAAACAGTTGTATGTTCGTGCATCCACGACTAATCGCACCAATAGAGCGGCTAAGCCCTGTATCCCCTAAGTAATACCCTGTATCCCCTAAGTAATAAGCGGAGATTTTGCAAACCATGCACGGGCACAAGCTGGAGCTTCAATTGTATGTTCGTGCATCCACGACTAATCGCACCAATAGAGCGGCTCAGCCCTGTATCCCCTAAGTAGTAAGCGGAGATTGTGCAAACCATGCACGGGCACAAGCTGGAGCTTCCCTTTGCGAAGCGTAGAACGTACACTCCGCGGGCGTAGGCGTTCGGCTGCGTGGGCGCTTGCGGGCACACGAGGGGAAGAACATCCGGATCAAACACAAGATCGCCTCGCCCGGTATCCTTCCACTTCGCCTGCAGGTACCAGGCGAATCAGATCGTCCATAGGCATGTCAAGTTAGACGAGATTGATCGCTCGGTTCTTCATCCGCGAGGTGTGAATGAAACCATGTTATCAGAGAAGCATCAAGAAAAGCAGCGACGACAACAACAACGGTGACATCATCATCAACAACAACCAACTGTGCTTATCCCTTGCTGGTTGGTGCAATGATCTCTGGCTCTCCCCCCTCCTCTTACATGGACAGGTATTCGTGGATGTCCGCGGAGTCGTGACCCTTGCTACCGAGCGAGTCCAAAAATAACATACACGGCCGGGCGTCGTCGCTGTGGTAGACCATCGATCCCTTGCCCACCTACACACGTTTGTATTTTCATTTTGGTAGTCCCCAGCGCCAAAGGTCAAGGAATAGCGGTGCGTTAGCTGGCGAACCTTGTACATAGGAAACATGCATGCCCTGATCAAATCCTGCTCGAATCAAACGAGAGGCAGCAGTACTTGCACTTTGTGCCCTCACAGGTCTAGATAATGAACTTCGCCAAGAGTAGGGTGCAAGGCAGGAGCGACGCTGTCCCATGGATACCTTACCTGATTTCAACGCCATCTGCTGAAAACCACAAGAGCTAAAGTAGCACACGGTGGCTGACTGAACCCTCATTTGGCCGGCACACCAAAGACAATAGAAACAAAGTCCGTCTGCACGGTACCTTCGGCTTATCTCCGTGTGGGTCTACTACTGTAGTCTGCCGACACGCAGTCTGCCAGGGTAGTTGCTTAAGATCTCCCGTATGACGCAATATTGATACCGCCGTAGATACCGCACCTCGAGCTTGTTCAGGTTGCATAGGCACGCGAGGCGCCAGTGCTCGTCCTCCACCACCGGTACCATGACGAACTTCATCGAGAAGAGATCCACGTGCCGGGACCAACGCTTGACACCGCCGTACGCCGCCTGATAAGCGGCAGAGGGTGTGCGAATAATAGGAATTCGTGAGGGAGTCAGAGTGAGGGTACAGTAGTAGGTCCAGCTTGGGCATTGTCGTAGTTAGATCGTCGATAACCCGTTGCAGGGGAAGGCGGGGGTCGCCAAGTAAATTATCCTTGCCTTTCGTGAAGGAAATTCGTTCCAAATATCATGGGAGAGATTCACCAAGCTACGTGTGCTTCGCGTCCTCGTCAGTGTCTGATCGAGGAGATACAAACCCTCGAATAGCTGGGCCGTAATAGTTTATGGTTAAAGGCCAACACGGCGAGAAGCACACACACACCACAAAAAGCGCTATTGCGCATAATACTCAACTCAACTGCAGCGCAGACGTATTTTCCCGGCTATATCGCGCGGTCTATGCTACTGAAAGAAACACACACACACACACACACAAATCCGTACGTCAGCGGCTATCGCGATCGACGCTAACGCCAACACACTCATGCATCACACAAAGAGACTGACTTACATTGAACTCGTCGATGTCCTTCTCCACGAGCTTGGTGAAGAAGGACGACGAAAATATGTGCACCTTGGTTTCATCCATACATCCACAATTCGGCTTTGTCCTACCACCACTACCCACAACAGCAGCGGCGGCGTCGCCGGTATCGCAAGCAGGAGCGGCAGCAGCAGCCAGACCACGAGCATCACCTCCTTGGTTGCCGTCAGCACCAGCGGCGACGCTACCGCCGCCACCGTTCCAACGCTCCGCGTCACCGCGAGGACCAGCATCTTGGCTACTACTACCACTGCTCGCGCCTTCACCACCGGGATCACGACTATCCTCGCCGTCGTGGCCGGTACCAACACCGCCGCCACCCGTGCCCCGCTGTCGAAACGCCTCTCGGGTCATGTGCCTGCACCAATACGACCGTGTTTCGCATAGATGGTGAGTAGGGGGTGTATGATGTAAACGCATGCCGTAGTCGTTAGGCCATTGACCTCGCATCCCGACAATCCCGGGGCGTAGCGTTATTCCGGGTTTTCGCCGGCCCAGGCTGCGTTTCACAAGCGTGCAGGACGTTGATCATACGCTTTCGTTTGATGCGCCAAACCAGATATGTATGTCATGGGTTGCTTGGGCATCCCGGCAAACCAAACGCCTCATATTCGGTAAGGCACGGCTGTGCTTGAATTTAAGTGCCGAAAGGAAGTTCGATCTTTGCGCGCTTGTACAAAACAGGCGCGCCACAAGCAGCACACCAGCCGTTTCGTGTATTTCGCGTATGATACACTCGGAGTAAAACCTGCTCTAACTATCAGTGTTCAGCGGACATCCCATGGGGTGCGAACTCTAGGACCGAAGCCCACATGCTCTCACGACATACGGGATAAACAGCGCCCATGCCCCATACAGCCGTTTTTCAGCTCCATGCCACAAGAGCCAACCCTGCCTCGACCAAACCATCATCTAGCCTCGCAGGTGGGAGATTGTCGGTCTTAGCTTCACCGTGGGGGGTGAATTATCACCATTGCACACGGCCATAGATAACATCCGCCACGACGCAGAACGTATTTGATTGCCCTTTGTTATTACCCATATCCTGTACGACACCCGCCTGATACATCAAATGTATTCCGAAAGGCGTAGACGGACGCCTGAATAGATCGGGCTGAAACGTACACACATAGTCCGCGTGTAAGTAACAGTTCAGCTCACAGTCGACGAAGGAAGGAGCGGTTGATTCGTTTCTAAATATTGTGAGAGGCACAGCAGAATATTGCAGAACAGAAAACGTTTGTCTCGGCCTTTCTGCTGTGTGACCCCGATTGGCCAATAAGCTTATGCCTATCGCTACGCCTGTGGCACTTACGAGGTAGAGCGAGGTTCAGGGTTAACACTAGGGTTAGACATACGCTGACGTTGGAGTTCCAGGGTTAGGAGGACTAGAGTTACGCTAAAAGTAGGTCTAGGTTTAGGCGTACGGATACGCTTGTGGCACGACACATGCCTACTAACCCCAGGTACAGATCGATCGGGTTGTCGTTCAACCATTTCCTCTCTTGGGGGCGTTATTCGTCACTGGCACTGACGGCGACCCTGTCTCTCGCCGACGCCTCCGGCGGATAGTAAAAAAGTATCGGGTTACTCGCGGGACCCTCGTGGGAACGAAGCGTTCTCCTATGGTATGAACAGGGTCGAGAGAACGCTGAAATACGCGCAACGTGTACATGGCACATGCGTACAACAAATAGGGTGAGGCCATACGTCAACAAACATACTTCCACATCGACCCAGCTTCCAACCAGCAACAGGCGGCACCACGAAACAACAATGCCACCACCAACAACGACGACAATGACATCCCGCAACGCCAGCAACGATAACTACAACGAGGTCGGCCACCACGACAACAGCAGCATCAACACAAAGCAACAACTCCATATCAAACATCTCACCTGGTGCTAGTACTTCCGGCCTTCTTTTCCTCCTCGGCCCCATTCCTGTCTCTCTCCGGGGTTCACGGTAGGATTCGAGGCCGCTCTCCGTTCATGTCGGTGTTGACGCTCACGGCGTCTTCTTCCCCTACGGCGGGAAAGGTGCATCTTGGTGCTGGGGGAAAACTGGAGAAATTGTCGTGCATGGACAAAATGCCGTATCCCAATCATGAATGCGTATGTATCCAATGTACACCAACGCATCTGATCTTCTTGCCTGAAAGTTTTCACTTGGTCGACTTTCTCGTCCGTGTAGGTGGAAGAGATTTTCTCCACGAAGACGTTAGCGGCCTCGAGGATAGCATCTGCTCGGAAAGTGCACACCGAGAAGCAACAGCAGGAGAGGTGAAGTCAGGTATTTCTTGCTTCAACCAATAGGTACAAGTCGCTTCGTAGACGACCGTTGAACGAACGTTATCGACGCCCGAAACGCGCCAGCAAGCAGTCTAGAGAATCTCTCAACCCCGGGAATGATGATAGACGGAGCTCTCAGATGCACCATTGCCGCTGTTGTGCCGCTGGTCCATTGTATGGAGGGAGTAATGTATGCATACAACACGGGCATGAGAATTGACCCCAGTACCGCAGCAAAACACGCGTTGACGCCCGGTTATTGGTCAGCCGGTTAGCACGGTCGATGCAATTGAGAAAACATACGCACCCAGCCGAAATTCCCACATATCCTTGCGGAGTTTCCGCGGAAGAACGTCATGTGCACACACCTGGTCTTGTACCCTTTGATGAGATGGCTTTCAGGCAAGCCGTCTTGACCTCGCTTTTTGCCGACTCTAGTCGTTTCCTCCAAGCATTAGACGTTACTCCATGCCCTGCCTCCGCCGTACATTCTTCCACCGACCTGACATTTAGAGGAGACGATAGGTTAACCGCACGCGCAGCCCGACGTATTCTAGATGCAAAAAAGGCAGGTGGGAGGTTCCGAAAAACAACAACTAGAGAGTCCCAAGTGATACAGTGTACTCGGTCGGTTGCAAGATCCCCCGATTGATTCTTCGGAACAGTGCAAACGCATGCCCGTGTTTCGTAGCGCGTAGCACGGGTGGGCTGGCGATTGTCTAGCAGCTAGGACAGCTGTGTGAAGAACCCATCAGTAGGGCGCGTTTCATGACGAGCCGTTGTCCCCCATCCCTCCACGCCTGCTAACCATGCGCTGCAGTACGTTGTGATATGTAAGGTGCCGCATCATTCAACAGGGAGCGACGGGGAGAGGACCGAATTGAGCTCGAATAGAGCGTCTTCCAAAGCGCCCATTCCCTCATCCGTCGTTTATTCCCCCGGTGTTGTATCAATACAATGTTTGACCAGGTATCCGCTCACTTGATGGTGCGTTGAAAATCAGTTGGATGACGGAGTGCTTCTGCATCCAACTCTCCCGATGTTGATGTTCTGTCGATGGTGCGCGAGTTTCGCTTCCATCTGTGTGCAATAGTATCCATCTTGTCAGCGTCCAAGGAGCTGATCGATCGGGCTGCTCGCCGAGCAATGCATGTACAACGGGTAAAGGTTGGGGCGAACGTCGATCCCGGGGTTCATGCCATTAGGATGTGAAATTACATCGGCGAGCTGCCAGGTACGGTAATGCCAAAACTCGCTGATTGTGAGTGCCTCGGTTGACGCGATACAGTCTGTCCCCGCCACCACAATGCACGTACAGATGTTAACGAGTGGACTATCGCTGATATATTTGCATCCCTCCGTAACGGGCCCTAGTTTCAGCAAGTCAGCTTCATTTTCCGAACGTTGAGCGGATTTCGATCGATGTGTTGCTGTGAGTCGGGGCGTTTGTCCGCCAATATATGCAAACGCAACCTCTGCAGAAGACTTGTCTAATGCTGTTTGCCGAACCATTCGTTGTGGGCAGGGTACAGCATGCAGAAAACGAGATACTAGCTTGCGCCGTACGTTGTTATAGGCATTACGCATCCGGTGTACGTGGCTTTCGGACAGAATCCTGATGGCAACACAGTCCGCGGTGTTGATGTAGACTTCAATACACTGTAGTGTGAAGGCCCCTGTCTCGGACGATGAGTAGACTACTCCTTTAGGCGTGTTTTTCTTGCAAGCACAGATATTACAAGCACATACCGTGTGGAGGATAGCCTATTTTAAGTCCGAGGTACAGGAACAGAATACAAGTACTACAGTACACAGTTCAGACTGTCCCGTCCAGGGCCGCCAAGACATTACGGCTCATGTTGCTCTTTTGTCACAAACGAAGTCCCAGCATACATTCGAAAAAGCAGTCACCAGGCATCCGAAGCGCAGCGTACCTTTGTCAGACGTAATTGCTCTGTTGTGCAGGGCGCCAATGGCACGGGCACGCCGAGAAAGCCGCCCTGAGTAGATCCTGGAGAGGCCTCCAGCAGCAGATTATGCACCTGCGACCTGCCCGTGCGAACAATGCGGCGCAACTAACTGTCCTTTGCTGCCGAAACGGCACCAAAACCTGTGAGATCCATCGTTGTATGCACACAGCAGCAGTGACCCGATCCACAGCAGGCCGATCGTGGTGATGTCCTCCCTAATAACCTCGAAACCCTGTCCTAGTGCGGCCTACTTGTAGATAATACCTACATAACTCGGATCTAAGCGAGGTGACTTTTCCGCACCTCACACACACGCTTTCGTGAGTAATCGACGTGCACAATAGTCGACTTTTGTAACGGCAGCTGCTGCTGCCCGCTGCTGTAACTGAAAAATGTTTGGCTCAACCGACGTACGTAGTTTATCTGACCCTGGATCGGATCTCTTCCTCTAGGAAGGCAGCACCTTGCCGTAGGTAGAAGCTGCAAGCTACATAAACAATCGTGGTGACGAAATTATACAGACATGAATAGAGGGTTGGTGTTGAGAACGTGTTGCTTGTTGAGTAGGAAGATCTCGAAGAAGGCGACTACCACCACCCTCGGTTTGCCATGTTCCATTCTGTGATAGACTTCAGATGCGATATCATGCTCTTCGACACCAAGTAACACGTCGAGCTCCGGACGATGGGGCGTTCTGACGGAAGGGCGACCTTCTGCCGGGCACGCTAGGCATCCGCAGTGTCTACGTTGGCAGACGGAATGCTGAACAAGAAGCTACAGTATGTAGCCATATGCTTCAGTACTACTTCGTCTCAAGAGTCAGGTACAAATACCTCTCAGGTCGCGCTCTATGGACAAGCCAAGACGTGCATTTGTATGGATGCGAGGAAATGAATCAGACAAACCATGGCAGCCGGCTTACCTTCGGAAATCTAAACAATATCCTGGGCGGGAGAAGTGCGGAGGTATGCAGAATAGGGGATGATGACGGTATGCGCGACAGCGCGATCGACAACTGCGGAGGGATTCTACATAGATAGTCAGCCCGATAGAGTAACCGTCGCAATTACATTGTTTCTGCTTCTTTCAATAGCGTCGACGGCGCTAATGTGTTGACCAAGGAAAATGTTCAGTTTGTGTGTATTTCTACGAAAATCTGCAGTACAATAACGACAGTGCCAGCAGGCGGACCAATTGCGAACGGCAGGAAACTAAGGCTACATGTACATACCGTAGACAATAAACATACCGAGGATTAATGAAACAATTCGCTACGAAGTGACGGAGTCGGGGGGCAATCCGGGGAAGGAACGGTGTGGCAGTCATAAACAATAACTAACCAATTCTACTGCATGAATAGTGCCATGTTGGCGAAGAAAATGTAGTAGGGTGCCATTATTTGGGGACTTGGTCATCTCGTGGAAAATTATTCTTTCCCTTGACCGGAGGAAACAGAAACCTCGGTTGCTGTTTGGAGAGAAAAGAGGAAGAGAGAGAGAGATTAATATGGGGAGAGAGGGAGACGCACAATAGAAAGGAGGTAGAAACGGGTCGGAGGGAAAAGTGTTCTCTGCAAGGCCGGTATCTCCTCCTTTTCGCTCGGGGCTCGGAAGAAGAATAACAAACGCGAAACTTTCGAAGCAAAAACAATACAGTGCAGGTCTGTTTGTTGATTCTTTCGAGTTGCTTCATCATTATCGGTTCCTAGACCGCCTAGGATAGAGAGAGATAATGGGTTGGAACCGGCGCTGAAAAACACACAATCCTCGCGCCCGATCCCCCTCAAAAACTGTCTGTTTCTCTCTCTTCGCAGGTAAGTCAGCTAAATCCAGCTGGGGGGTAAACCTACTACTGCTACTGCACGCAGGGGTCTGGAGTGACCAAGTCCCCAACTGGTACTCGGCCATTCAACTACAACCTTAAGAAACTCTAGAAACCTTCACCAAAGGAAATGAGGGCTATGTTGCTGTTTCCGTTCCCCCACCTTCAAAAGAAAAAGGATGGGTGGGCGGGAAAAAAACACTACGTTCTTGGCCACCTCTTCTATGTTGGCCAGTGCCTCAATCCTTCGGCGGGCCCACGTACTCCGATGATCCTCTCTTGCGCCCACAAGCGCTACAACCTACGACACCGGTGCACGTGTGCTTTGGGAAGTCCTATGGCGTCCAGAACGTTTGGTGGGGGGCACGCGAAATCTAATCTACGTATACCAGTCCCCAGTTTTCCAACAATGATGCTTTCAACTCTTTCGGTTTCAACAATTTACGCAGCAAAAAAAAGGCACCGGGACAGATTTAACTTGGCGTCCGCCAATCAGCTGTCTCCATTTAACTTGGCGCCTTCTTGGCGTCTTGTCTATTTTCGAGTAATTTTGGCAATTACGACGCTTTTTTTTCTGCGCTCACCTCATTCGAACCAACCAGTTCAGAGATCGACACACATCAGGCGGGAGCCTGGGCGCTGCAACTGGCGCATACCAGACGCCAACAGCAGCAGAGACTACTCTGGTCTGTGTGTGCACGAAGTTTCGCAATGTCAATCCACACTGAGTGTCGATGACGAACACGCAGCAGCACCCGCCAGAACCGCTACAGCGAGGAGAGAGAGGAAGATCGCAAAAACGCGCACGCACGCACGCACGCACACACAAGCGAATATTCACGTCGAGCTGCTGCAGCACAGCAGTAGTACCCACACCCAGGAATCCATGCATGCTTTTATATCATCTACACGCACGCCCGTCCTCTCCCCAGAACAATTCAAGTAACGTGTTGCTGATGCTCTGGCACGTCCGCGTTGTTTTTTCCCGCTCTCTTGACTCCATCTACAATCGGTAGGTTATTTGGAGCGAACACCCCACCCAAAGCAATCGCGTCGGTATGTTGACAAACCCGCATGGCAGATTATATGCACGGTGATTTCTTTGCTGCCCCGGTGACGGCACCTCTACTCTGGTGTCTCATTTCCTTGATTGATTCATTGAGTGAGGTGCAACGTTTTGAAAGCGTGTGGCCCGCACATGAATGGGTTTCACCGTGTATTGCCGGGTTCACCCGCGAAATTAAACTCCTAAAAGCTCTGCCCCGGTACATTCAAAATTTGCCACAGTTTATTCCGTCTTCGGCAACAAACTTGGCTTTTATGGCGCAGACACAGGAGACGTTGACGACAAACAAACCGGGTGTATTGATACATCTCGAACTGCCATGCCGCCCATATTGATTGGGGTACCCGGGAAAGTGCTACGTACACGGGGCCAGACGAGACAAGGGCTTGCATGATTTTACCATTCTGTTCAAGTTTTCTGTTCACACAAAGAATGTTTGCCTGCCAGAGACAATAATAGCTCAGAGAGAAACAGTTCGCGAGGTAGACCCATAACAGGCTTCTGCTGAGGTTTACCAACCTCAGCAGCGGCTGACAATTGAGTATTTTCCTACCCACACACCTATCCCACCCGCGCCATTTTTTCAAAGGTGGGAGGAAAATGAGGACACGAAGAAAATGATGAATGGTTTTCGGGACTTGATCATCTGAGACTATTGCGTGCAGAAAAACAAATTCCCTTCACCGGAGGAAAGAGAACGCTCGGTTGTTCTTTTGGGGAAGAGAGAGAGACAATACAGATGGGCAAAGAGGCGCAGGCCCGATTCAAAGGGCGTAGATTGGTGTCTAGGGAAATGTGCTCTCTGCCAGGTTGGAATCTCTCGCTTCGCTCGGGGTTTAGCCGCAAAACAATATACGCAATTCGAAACGAAATAATGAATCAATGAAGTGTCGGTCTATTGGCGGGATAAATTTGCGGACAGCCCGCGTTGTCACCGCGCTCCCCTGGCAAGAGGAGCATGGAAGAGGTTGGACTACAGAGTCCAGTCCCGGGTGTTTAAGAACACTTGCAAAGGATAATATACTGTAGAATATGTCCTACCATGTGGCACCCTTGCTGCGTTACACTCTCATTTGTCGAAAGCAAGTGATACCAACGTCACGAAGAATGCAAGTATCTAAGGACGCCAATAGAGTAAGTGAAACATACGGCACCAACTTGAAACCAAGGGCACCAAGGCCCTTGTCGAAAGCAGGTATCACGAAGGTCGCGAAAAAGGGAAGCGCTTATCCAAGGATGCCAAAAGACCAAATGAAACGACAAGTACCAAAATGTATATCAAGGGGACCAAATTCATGGTCGGTTGCAAATGACACCAAGATCACGAAGAATGGAAGTGAAGCTAGAGTCACCTAAAGAGCAAGCGAAGCCAACGGTGCCAAACGGAACCCAGCAAGGGCGCCAATACCATTGTCTAAAGAAGATACCACAAGGGTTACGAAGCGAGGAGTTGAAAACCAAGAACGCCAAATATGCAATTGAACCAAGGGGTGTGCAGATTGCACGTGAAACCAAGGGTGCCAATAGAGCATGTACAAGATGGACGCCAAGAGAGCAAGTGAAACAAACGGCGCCAAATTCAAGCCGAAATTGCAAAACGCAGGTGACATGGAGGTTGCGAAGAATGAATATCAAACCTAGGACGTCAACAGAGCAAGTGAAACTTTCGGCTCCAAACGTTTCGCAAACGACGTCAAGGCCATTGTCCAAAACAGATTCCAAGGACACAAATATTGCAAGTGAACTATGGAATGCCGAAAAGGTAAGTGAAACCAAGGACGCCGGGAGATAGATCAAGTGCATAATACCGCGCCAAGTTTGAACCAAGTGCATGAAGCCCATTGTCGAAAGCAGGCGAAACGGAAATCACCTAGAGAGCAGGTGAAATACTCATCTCAACTAGAGGGCAAGTGAACCAAACGGCGCCAAAATTAAACCAGGGCCTCAAGACCGTTGCTGAACGCCGCGGGTGATACAGAGGTCGACAAAAATGCATGTGAAGCCCTGGAGATTGCAAGCGAGATCACGGACGCCAAGACAGCAAGTGAAACAAACGGCGCCAAGTTGAAACGAACGGTACAAATACAATTGTTGAAAGCAGGTGACACAAAGGTCGCATAAAACGCTGAAATCACAGGCCCCAAAAATGGAAGTAACCCCAAGGACTCCAACAGATCAAGTGAACCAAGGTGACCTAATCCAAACCAAGGGCGCCACCATCGTTGTCGAAAGCAGGTGACACGAAGTTTTCCAGGACTTGTATCGAACCCAACGCCGCGAAAAATGCAATTGCAACCAAGGATGCCTGGAGAACGAGTGAAACCATGGACTCGAATTTGAATTTGCAACCAAAGATGCCAAGACCGTTGTCGAAAACGTTTATTTTCCTTGGAGCCTGGATATACTCCCATCCTCGACGCCCTTGGTTTCAGCAAAATACTCGACCACCGTGTCACCTGGCGCCAACATGAACAAGATTGCCAAGACCACTTTCGAAATCAGGTGACACGGTGATCGCGAAGGCCATATTGAAGCCAACGCCGCGAGAACGCGAGCGAAACCGAAGGCGCGATGAGAGCAAGTGAAACAAACGTCGAAACCACGTGTCACAGGGATCGCCGCGATTGCAAAGGAACCAAACGACGCCAAGAATGCAACTGGAACCAAGGATGCCACTAGAGAAAGTGAATACGCCCAAGGACGATATGAGAGCAGGTGAAACAATCGGCGCAAAAAATCTGCATAAGGGCGCCAAGAAGGCAAGTGAAACCAAAGAGGACAACAATGCAAGGTGCAGCAAGAATTGTAGAGAGAAGGTGACCCTACGGATGCGAAATTAGCAACAAGGGCGCCAAAACCTTTCCCGAACGTGGGCGACACGAAGGTCGCGAAGAATGGAAGTGAAACGAAGAGCGACAATAATGCAAGTGAAACACGGACGATATGAGGGCAAGTGAAACAATCGGCGCGAATTTCCATAGAAGGGCGCCAAGACGATTGTTGGAAGCAAGTGTACGATGGTCGCGAAGCACAAAAGTGGAACCAAACGTGACTAGAATGCAAGGTAAGCAATAAATTCAAGAGATCAGGTGATCGCACGGACATCGAGTTGAAATGAACGGTGCTGAGACCATGGTCGAAAGCGGGTCACACAACAGCAGCTTCAACCTAGAACAATCACCTCTCACACGGCGATTTTTTAACAGCATTCCAAACCGCAACAGCTGCGTAGAGGAGATAGCGCCGATAGAGAGTAACACAAGGTAACTTTTGGGCCACCTCCCAGCAGTTCGAGTGGCCTACAGCTCATGGTCTGGGTGTTCTCCTGAACTGGTTGTAGGCAGAAAAGTTGGTCTTTTTGAGGCTTCTGGGTTGCTGGTGAACCTTGTCTCATCCCACCCTCCCCTCGGTTCCTTCCACAGCGATCACCACATCCTACACATTAGACGTACACAGCCCGCATCGGAGGAGGAGCAGGTCTGTCTGTCCAGTGGTGGTGGCATGAGGCTTGGACGAGTCTGTACCCTGCGATGCTATCGTTTGTATTGTGTGGTTTACGCTATTAATACATACTCTCTGCTAAAATATCTTGGCCTTCTGAACAGGAACCCACGCCTCCGACAAAATGAGGCTGGTGAGAGGAATTTGTCTGAGCCGTGGGTGAAAGTGGGGCAGCCTCATACAAAGAAAACCGTTACCGGCTACACACTCCGAAAAATCTGACCCTTTTTTTGTCTGAGCATTTTGTCTGACCCCAAAAAAATAATCCGAAAGGGTCAAGTAATAATAACTAGGGTTAAGTGTTGGCGGCCACACCGGGATGGATAACGGTGAGGGTCTGGGGGAAGTTAGGAAGGAGGAAGACGACACGGTAGAAGTAGCAAGAAGGCGCGGTGTATGGAGACGCAATGAAGACGTGAAGACGTGAAGACATTCGCGAAGAGCGAGAGGGCACAGCAGAGTGAAGCATCCGCCCCCGCGCCCCCAATGGGCCGGGGGGGCATAAGGTGTGACAGACGTCGAGTAGGTCCGTGAGAACGGCCGACGTGTGCTGCGCGGCTATGGTCGATGCTGCCAATCATCTACGTGCTGTACTGTTATAAAGAGTAGTTCGGGACCACCTCTCGACCATTTCATTTCGTGGGCAGACCAATAGTCTAATCATGCAAAAACCTTTTCGTGTTCAAAGCAATTGTAGCCCCGTACAACCAAGACACGCGTCACCAATCCACATCGGTCATTCGGTGCGGCAATAGTCGATACATACATCTACCTTGTATTGGAGTACGAAACACTCAAGTGTTGATCCCTATCGTAGTTTCCGCACAAGGCCCGCAGCGCCGGCGCTACAGCAACAATGCACTGGGTACACCGTTGCTCGCAGATACGTTTTGTCCCGCAGCGTCTTGCTTACTAGACAGGATCGATTGGAAGCATCCGCCCTCCCACTCCCCGCCCGTTCCTGCTTCCTCGCCGCCCTCTTCGGCGTCTTCCAGCCATCCAGATGATTTGCTTCGAGGGTCAACCGGCTCCCGCTCTGACACCGTGGACGATCGCCACTCTCTTACAAGCAAGAAAGACTGCACCACCACGGTAATGACCATAAAGACGTTCGCCAATATGAGAACGACCACGAAGGCGGAGAGAGTCTCGCTTCCCTCTTCGGACACGTTCACTTTGAGCAGGAGAGCGACGTACATGCTGGCCAAGATAACGCCGTTCCCCCAGCGGTACAGAGCCATGTCGATCTTCTTTGCGAAGGGGGACAGCGACTCGGAAATGAACAAGAACACGACGGCCAGCAGGAGCACGACGGCGATTTGCGCCGAGCTGCCAGGGAGAACGAAAACTGCGACCCCAGTGAGCATGATGCGGCGAACGTACTCGATGATTTCGTAGTAGTACCTCGACGGCTTGTACGCCTCCCAGAGATCGCCGAGCGGCTGAAGATTCGGCAGTCTATCCCGGTCCGCCTTCTGCAGGTCCTGCCGGTTACGCCCCAGCAACCAGGCAAACGTTGCCGGGATGCCGATAGGGTAGACGCATACCATGACGGCCGCGTACCCGCGAAAGGCGCCGTACCTTGGCGTGTCGCAGGTCAAGCTGTAGTCAGCCCGCAAGTACGAGACCCCGTCGTCGAGGGTGTCGCAGACAAACGTCAGAAAAACCGTGAACGAGACCGAGGAGTAGATGAAGAACATCACGAACAGCGCCGCGGAGAGGTGCTTGTTCTTTACCGCGCGAACGGCGGCCTCGGAGTTGATGTTCCTTTTCCTCCCGACGACGAACGTCAAGGCCAGCAGCGCCAGCACCACGACTGGCCCGATTGTGGCGATCAGCAACCGGTCGAAAAAATCGGTGGTCACGAAGCATGAGTACGAGAGGATGAAGCCAATGTCCAGATTAACAGGCGTCAGGACGTTGAGAAAGTCTTGGTACTCCTCCGGGTACACGAAGCCAGCGATCGCACCGAACTGCCAGAATTGTCGCGGAACAGGTTGCGGGCGCATCAAGGGCGAGATTGGGTAGGGGCGAAGGAAAAAACGATCCACGTGTTGAGCGTGCTGCCACAAGTTCCAACTGCTGCTCCCGGGTGGTCAAGTTTCATGAACAATAGATATCAAGATCTGGAGAGAAAAGATTGCTGCGCGTCTGGCGTCCGAGGAAAGCCAAATAGGTTCCATTCCCCTGCACAAAGACCGAGCAGAGTTAATCAACCCACTTGGTTTGTGAGACAATCAGAACCTCACCTGTGTGATTATCTGCCAGGCCACCACGACGATCTTCACGGTTGTCAGGGGGAAAGCGTTCACAACAAACGCTTGGAAACGCGAAAGTCGCCCCTTTAGAGTGCGGGCGTCTTTGATGCTTCGATCGCCATCCACAACGCGTACGAGGTCCGTAGCAACCACTGCCACCACGAGCAGAACCACCGCCACCACCGCTGCTGCAAGCCCCACGGCTGACCCCATGCTTGTTCCCGAGCATTCGTGACACTGGTACGCCGTGCCTGGCGCGTAGCCGTCTGCACATACCGAGCAATCTGCGCAGTCGAAACGTGTAAGGGGCCGGAGATGCGACATGAGGTTGACGCGGATGTTGGAGGGACAGCAAACATTCCCCACCTCCGCAATTTGGGCTTTTCCCGGCTCTTGCACGGATCACGAACAAGGGAGACGTGAGAGAAAACGGCACTCACAGGGACCTTCGTAGCCATCTGCACAATAGTTTTCGGGGTCGGTGCCACCCGCGCAGGCGCCTGTCAAGTAACACTCCACCACGACTTGGCTCTCCGCGGAGGTGCGGTAGTATCCCTCCTGCAGGTCGAGCGTTGCGACAGTGGTGCCGCTTGATGATGCCTTCGTGCCTTCCATCAACTCTAGGCAGACAGGGATGGTGCTGTCGGCCATGGTCACGCTGGATGGGATGGCGTCGCAATCCGCCGAGCATCGCGCGCACGCTAGTTCGAAACGGCAGGAGTCGTCTTCGGCCTGAAGAGATGAAACAAGTGTGCCATGTATTAGGTAACAGGTACTGCAGAACACAACGAACCAATGCTGAATTCTCCAGCATCGCTACAGCGAGGGTCGTGCGCAGGACTACAGACTGCCAAACAGGCGCGGGCGAGATCGCGGCCGGACACCGTACCACCGTAAAACTCGATCCCATCTCAGGGGTTGGCCAGTGCTTGCGACTTCCGTGCGACAACCAAGTAGAAGTACTCAGTTTGACCCTGAGTGCTTACGTCTCCGTAGCTCAAGGCAACGCATGAATTCAACTCACCTCCTTGTCGTACGCATACTCGCCCAGTGGGCAGTTGAGCGTGTTACTCGCAAAGGTTACGTTGAGAGCTTGCTGCACCACCCCTATGCTGAACACGGCCGTACCATCCTGGCCCGCTTCGTTGGACGCAAACACCGTCTCGATCATGCCAAGATATCCGGTGTGAAAGATCGTTCCCCCAGATATTTCTGGACGACGAGGCGAATTGTTTAACAAAACACGGGTCTGGGTCAGGTGTAGCAGAAAAGCCGTACATGCAATCCGTGCGTGAAATATTCGCTGCGTGTTGAATCAAACACCTGGCGGTGGGTGTTTTACAACAGCAGAGGGTTCCGTCGTGTGCATGCACGCCAGGATGAGGAGTTGACTATAGATCCACCGGCACACGGAGAGTTTCCCCACCTAGGAGGTACAGGTAGCACGAAGCCTGTTTGGGTATTTCATTCAGGGTAGGCGCTACGATAGGCACCTGTAGCGGACCTACTCTTTGAAGCGCTGCCTGAACATCGTCGGTTCTTGATCCTTCGCGTTCAATCGACTTGCCTGCGTGGTTGCCATAGAACGTGCAATTCCGGACGACTTCCATTCCCTCATTGGTCGACATATACAACGCCCCCCCATCGACGGCGCTGTTGGAAACAAACGTGCACGCCTCAAACTGCGTTGGCTCTTCTCCAGTGGATGTCAGCGCGATGGCGCCGCCGATGTCAGCCGTATTCGATACGAACAGAACTCCGTACAGGGTGACTTCGGTGGGCTGTGAAATTGACATCGCTCCCCCGCTCTGGATAGCAGAATTCTCCGAAAAGGACCCTCCTCGTAAATGTGCCACGGCTTGGTACAAAAATATCGCACCTTGAAAACGAGTGGGACAGAAGAGCAAGAGTATAGAAGTTATCCATCACAAGTGGTACGACTTTAACGATGCCGAAATTCAACGAGGGCAACCATGTATGCCCCGCTCTTTGCCCAGAGTTGTTCAACAAATCTGGCTCGAGCGTACCGCGGAAACCGCCATCTGAGGACACGGGTGACATGCCGCGTTCAAGAATACATTTAATCTCTAGGGGCTCAATGTTACGACAACACAACACGCCTCGCGATCGATCCATGACGCCGCCCGTTTTCTGCGCTACAATGCAAGAGACCCAAGGAAAATCGGCTTTGGACGCCAGGCGTAACGTCCTCGCAGGAACACGCAGCTAGGGCAAACGAAGGATTTCATTGTTGGGAGCCGTAAGGACAAGCTGCATCGTCTCAACGGACCTATCGTGTGTCTACCAATCAAATCAATCCTACCTCCATCCTCGGCCAAGTTCCCGTGGAAAGTTGCGTCGCCGTCGATGATGATGACGCAGACGGAGGCATCAAAAGCGCCTGGACGCGAGCATCAGGCGAGGCGTGTACAGACTTCACAATCGCCTTCCGTTTCTCACGCGGCTCCTAGATTCGGGCGGAGGGGGGGTGCTGGCAAAAGCAGAGCTCGCACGGTCTCTTCAACGCGACAAGCCCACCGCTTGCAGCTATTTGACTGAGTGCCTATGCATGCCGGCGGTGGCTGCTTCGCCACGGGACCCCACACCAAAGTTCGGCTGCGTTATCAAGCCAGAGGCAAAACGAGATCCACCAAAACCACGACGATGTCATTCCTGATTGATAATAATGCTCTCGGGAGGAACTCACGGCGGAACAGCTATTCATTCACCTGTCGGGCAGTGTTGAGCAAGATCTTCTTTGGCCAACTGCACGGTGCCGTTCCCAATCCATAAATCACAGACACCCGCCCTCAAGACGTAACTAATCATGACGTCCTGCCTTGGTCCAGGCGTGGCAGCCGTCGACAGGCACAGTCGAGCAGTGAGTCCCTCTCCACGGCGATGGTTGCTATTGCTGACCATCATTCAACGGCTACTCTAGACTATGCACATCCGCAACAGACGAAATACCTCCATAGCCGCCAGCGGAGTTGTTGACGAAAGCGAGGCCGTCAAGGATTGTCAGGTTTGTCTGGTACGCTGATATACCACCTGCGCGCAGGCGAAAGAACGACAATGATGTCAACAGCTCTCCTTGTCGCATGGACGTGGTGGGCTGTTCCATCGCCGTGCTTCAATGAATACCCTCGCCATGTCGTCCTTGTCAAGACAGGTGTGGGCGTTTCGAGGTAAGTTTCACGTGCGGGGTTCACTGTTAAGAAACACGATGACCACTGCTGACCAGCGGCCTTGAGCATTTTATCCTTCGAGGATTTAATTTGCGCCCGATAGTTGGAAATACAAAGTCTGAGGGACTTCGCAAAATATGCCGATGAACCTCTTACTTTTACCGCAACATGGATCGGGCAAGACAGCGCTGATCACAGGGATGGCAACCCTGCGGAAACGTGTTCATGGCCATTAACCTTTTCTAGGCGACACGATGACCTATAGACCACTAGACCGCGCTGACTAGTGGTCTAGTAGTCATCCTACTTCTTGACATTCACGACGTTGGATATCCAATGTTTCATGGGAAGCCACCTGCAGAATCAGTCGAACGTCGGTCCAATGGTGACACCAAGTGCTCATGCCCCACTACTCGGAGGCAGCTAGGACACAAGAATCTAAACGACCGGAAGCATGACACGCACCTCCATCGCCGGCAGCTGCGTTGTTATCGAAAACCGGGTCGCCGCGGAAGGTGAACTCGGAGAACCACGAATTAATGGCACCTACAAATTTTGATTCCGATGGCATTGCGGAAGCTTTGATGGAGTTAACACAGGATCGGTCAGTGGTGCTTCCCGCACGAAAGGCTTAGCGAACCAGCCACCCTTGATCCGTACCCACAGAACTTCATACTTCACAGGACTTAGAGCCCTGCCTAATTGAAGAACAAAATCCTCGGTGAGCGTGTAGCGCACACTACGCAATACTGGACCAAGCGTGTTCGGGGTATTGCACACAAGGAGATTCCCGTTGTCATTGCATACCGTCCCAAGGGACAGAGTTGGGAGCATAGTCAATCAGCACAGCCACAGCTGTCGCTACGTTTCCGCGTGACCCTCCCGCGGCCCTGCTCAACACAATTCATGGAATCAGACATAAAATAAAACCAGAAAGTGTCGAGCGTTCGGACAGCATGCTTACCTCCATTTTTCACCGACGTGTTGTTGGTGAATCGGACGGCGTCGTCAACTGTGAAGTTGGAGAAAGACCCCCTTATGGCACCTTCTCGGATCAAGACGGGGGCAAAACGGTGTAGAATAGACATTCAGTGCTCCTACCACGACTGCAATGTTGTAGCTCACCCGCCGTTTTTGTGGACAGACGTAGGGCGATCGAGAGGGGCCTCGGAACGGAGCCAACGGGTGGAGTCTAGCGTTGGCACGACATGGTCGATCTTGAGAAAGCAAGCACGAGAAAATATTGCTAGCTCTTGTCTAATACTCTCTCTCTCGTGTTGGACTTGTCTACATCATGTGTCATGCATAAGCGTGAGACTACGAACCTAAGATCGTGGCGGCGGCCCACGAGCAGTCATTCGTATTCGACAGCCGCCCGAGCGCCTTCCTTGGCGCTAAGCCACCAACAAGGAAAGGCGAGTGCTACTTGCCGCCCCGGAGGGCTCGACCACATACAAATGATGCGAAGGGTCTACTTCGTTGAACACCTGACCAACATTCTTGGCAGTCTCGTCCTGCATTGGGAAACCACATGCGTTCAGGCACCAGTACATCCGTTCTCTTGCTGTTCACAGACCACGAAACCACCTTCCCTTGCCACAAGCTTGTCCAAGAATAAAATGGTACAACAAGAACGGGCACATACAACCTCACGGATGCGATAGATGTCTGTGCTACAGCGGCACGCCACGGAAGCTGGCAGGGCCGCGTACCCCCCAAACAACGGTTTCCGTCGTTCGCGTTGGCTCACGTGCCGCCTCACCGCTTGTCTACCAACGTTTTCGATCCTCTCATAGCAGCCCACCTCCTCTGTTCTCAGCTGCGTTGCCGTCGAAGGTTACGTTGTCTTGGATGGCGATGCTCGAGCTGTCGGTGTACATGGCCCCTGGGACAGCGATATGGATGCAATGAGTATAGTGGTGTTGGTGACCCCAAGCGGCATCGGAATCGTGGAGTGGGAAGCACCGTAAAACGTTCTACCTAAGAAAGAGCGTGCATTGTACAACCAGGGGCGTAGACTGCCAAATGTCGACGCCGAGATGGGTAAGGGGCCCCCGCAAACCAAGACGTACCTCCGTCGCCGATTGCCAAGTTGGACGTGAAAACTACGGTGTCGCTGATAGTAACTCGGGAGTTGTTCCCGTAAACGGCACCTGTGTCGTGGGTATCAGAAAAGCCGTATTGATTTTTGGGTCCACATCGTATCGAGCCAGCATCATCTCACGAGCAGCTATTGCAGCGTTCTGTTCCCCTGCGATCGGTTTCGAAGCCAAGGCGCACCTCAAGTGCACGGCGAAAACCTGGGGGGAAAGTTAAAAGTTCCCTGACAGAGACATACCAGGTAGTGCTTGTGCGCGTCAAGCAACACCACATCGACACCATCCTGTCTCTGCAGTCCGGATTCTTTGCCAGCCTTCGCGGAGCACATCTGTAGAGACAGACCCATACCAGTATCTCGAGTATCTCGACTATCATTATATGACCCTGGATGGGTTGGAATTGGTCTTCTCTTCACCTCCTCTGTATCCGGCGGAATTGCCGAAGAATCGTGTGTTCCCCGCGATGGTGACTTCAGAGGACTCCGCGAAAATTGCGCCTGTGTCCAAGGAAGAACAGCAGGTCGCTTTCGTGGTCTGGAAGAGGTGCGGGAAGTGTTCATGTGGTTTACTCTCGGAAGTTATTGACAGTTGTATGGGGGCTCAATGCCCTTGGGCTACCTCGCACATGTAGAAGTTCGCAACGACCTGACGATCTCCCTGCTCCCTAAATTCCTACACTGGAGATGACACATTTGTTCCGCCCTTCTCCTCATTGTCGCACCCTCTTCACATGGCGTGTGAACCAGTCCTCAAGCCTCGCGGCTCTCCGCGCCGAGTCTTGCCTCTCCACCAGTTACTATCAACACGGATCACACCCTCCCACTATTATCACATGCAATGCATATATCGGAGGACGGGGGGAGGGGCAGGTACTGCTGTTGTCACCGGCAGCAAGCAGGTTCATGCCTCTAGCCTTGTCTGCAGACCCTTGCATTACGGCAAAGTATTTACAGTAGTCTATGCGTCTTCAGAACGCGCCACCACTTAAGAACTTGGCAGTTAAGAACTTGAGCCTAAAATAATCCAAAATCTAAGGACTTGGGAGGCCATAAGAACAGGTGCTCAGTTCCGACATGGTTTTGAGAACAAGAACCCGCCTTCGTGGCGTGTACCAATGCGCAAACAGTTAAAAACCGAACCCCAAAGCAAGGCGGCAGCAGACAGGCACTCAGGATGGTGGGGGAGAACCCCAACAGCAATCGGTTTCAGATTAGGGGCGGGAGGGGGGGGTCTCGTGAAAAAGTCTGATGCTTTTACGCGCGGAGGGGGGCGTACTCAACTTTTGCATGCCAGAAGCGGTCATGCAGTTAGATCATTGACGACGTGTCCTCGAGAAGACGGAGCATTGTTCCCACAGGACCGATTAAATGTGGCCAATTGTTCCTTTCTACTTCGCCAAAGGAGGCTCAAAAACGTTTTCCCCAAGCTTGCCTAGCCTATCGACATCACTTCCCGCCTCTTCAACCCATTGCCTAGGCCCCAATCAATACAGCTACCCAGTCTTCTCCTGGCTGTTCCATGCCTGTCAACATCTCCCTGGACCTCCCTCCTACTTTTCCCAGCTCAGACATGTGTTCTCTCTCCTACAGTAGTCGTAAGTCGTAGACTACAACTGAATTTCCGCAGCCTCCTGCACGAACCTGGTTTTCACGCTTCTGAGCCACATTCGCATTTGAACTGAGGGGGGGGGCGTTGTCCGATACACTCTGTTGTATGATGCTCTTGGTGGCACGTTGATATACACTTATACACTTATGCCCTCGGCATGGCCCAATCGACGTACAAATAAGAACAAGAGCCCCGTCTATCCTAGGCAGATGCCTGCTCTAGATAAGAACTTGGAAAATAAGAACATGGGCTCAGCTTGAGGCAACCTTTAAGGGGGTGCAGAAGACGAATTTTGATGTTGACTCATTTTGAAATCACACGCAAGAGCACCAGAAATTGCACAACAGACACACCAGACCAGTAGGAAGGCACCGCGAAAAACAGCAATCGTTGATTCTCGCACAGGGCGGAAGTAGAGGCTGCTCAAAACATACATTTCACGCGTCTACCTCCACACGCCTCCTTTGAAATCAAGATACACATTCGCACCATTCTAAATTCTAGTCAAAGGAGCCAAAACGGAACGCGCTCAAACAAGGTCAATTTTGAGGGTTAGGTGTCACATTCTATTGTCATCAGTAGAGGACATCATGAAGATGCGTCGTGTGTGCTGGCACGTGCAGGTTTGCTCTTGGAGCTGAAATATCGTAGGTCGCAGCAGCCTCTGGAAACAGTCCGAAATCTGCGCCGGAACCAAGCGGCATCCAACATTTGTCACAGCCGTGCTCGCCGCCACTGACCCCAATCTCCTGAACTGCGGGGTTACAGCAGTAGCTGATGCCACTAGCTACTGCTGACGACCCGTGGCTCAGGGGTTTACGGTCCGTGGCGGTGATCGCGGCTGTGACAAATGTTGGATGCCGCTTGGCTCCGCCGCAGATTTCGGACAGTTTTCAGAAGTTGCTGCGACCTTCGATATTTCAGCTCCAGTAGCAAACTTGAACGTGCCAGCCCGCACGACGCCTCTTCATGGTGTCCTCTACTGATGACAATAAAATCCGACACCTACAATAACCCTTGCGGGAAGGTTGTTTTCTTTCTTCGTATAGGATTAAAGTATGGGGAAAAGAGCCAGCGTAACTACCCCTTTTCTGCACCCCCTTAGTCGTCGAGCCTCGCGCAAAATAAAAGGGAGTGGCGCGTTCAGTAGACAGCATGTATGCATACAACAAGTTGTCTGTGTGCTGAAAATACGACAGCAGTTCATTTTATGTTTTCGCTTATTTACTGTAGCGCCTCTCGTCTTGTTGGAGAACATCATCATCCGGGAAAAGCACACGCAGGTTCACGTGTATATACTTGTACGCAGGCCCGCTCGTATCCCGTGCTTACCCCCATACCCTGTTGCGCTGTTGTTCTGAAAGCCGCAGTCCGAAACGAACACATCGGCACCGGTAACGTGGATGGCCCCCCCGTCCGTCGAGCTGTTCCCGGCAGCCAGCATCAGGTTGTTGAGGGACAAGGTCGAAGCACCGGAGACATCGAAGATGCCATCGTTGCCCTGGCCGTCAACGACAGCAACGCTGCTGCTGTTGTCATCGATTACAGATGAAGAAGCACCTGTGACGGTCAGCGAGCTCCCGCCAGAGACATTGAAGGGCTCCGCGATGGGCACGCTACCCGTCCACACGACATCAAACACCCCCCCTCCGGTACAGCTCAAGATGCTCACGAGACCCTCTGCGTCTGCTGCTGAAGTAACATCAGCCTGTATTACGCCAGCGGCGCACGAAGCGGACTCGACCCCTGCTGCCGACAGCAGGAGCGCGGATGCAGCGATCCGCACGACGTAGGGTAGCACTTCAACTAGCCCACGGAGCGGCACGATACGGATGCTCTTCTTGTTACTCCGCACGTGCAGCAACATGCGTGCCCCCGCAATCACTTGCGCGAGGAGTAGGCCAACAAAAAATTCGGCACCCCACTGCTACTACTTTGTGGCGGGGAGGTGTAGTCTAGGGGTACCATATGCGTGAAGAGGGCACGTGGATTCAAATATGTACGTGATGCACACCCCACAAAAAACTGGATTAAGGACCAGATCAGGGGGAGGGAGGGGGGGGGCGGTCTGTTATATACCGTATACATAGATATATGTAGGAAATAGTGTGGTATAGTATAACCTATACATGTTCTATTGTATAGCATTTAGTATGCATGCGTATGACTATTCGAAACCTTACACCTCTCTTACTTACTTACTTCTTGAAGTTTAGACCACTGCTGTGTGTTGTGGGTACATTGCAGCAATAGATTTAGTGTGTGTAGTAAAGCCTATATACATGATGCTGCTGCTGCTGTGAACCCTGCCTTCTCTATAAGGAACAGCAGACAGGGTGCTTGCTTGCTGATACCCTTCCTTGCTGTTGCAGGAGGACCACATTGATTGCTGCTGCTAAGAGGGGCTACAAAGAAAGGTCTAGGATTTGGTGTGGTAATATTCACATCTCTCTCTTGTATGAGTTTTATAATGTCACACTAAAGCCTATACATTATGGAATATATAGGCTTTATTATAACCATTCTAAGTCCTATACAATAAACGCCTTGACCAAACTGGATTCAAACGCCTGAAAAATGGGGGGGGGGGGGGGGGGGGGGGGT
>FN649739.1:2425924-2436249 GCA_000310025.1 Ectocarpus siliculosus | reverse complement strand
GAGAGTACATTCCCAATTTTGCTCTCAATACAGTGTTGCTCGTTGTACTTGAACATCCCTAGTATTTTCTTGGCCGCTGCCATCTGCACCGTTTCCAGCTGCTTGACGGCCTTTTCGTTACCTTCCCATACCTCTCCTGCATACTCTAGCTTAGGTACAATCACATTCAAGAGAATACACCTCTTAATCCTAGTGTCTAGGTGTGGGTTCGTAAGGACCTCGTCCATCTTGCCTATCTGAGCTTTACCCTTCCCAATCAACTTTGCTATGTGTGCGTCCCATGAGCACTCCTTCGAAATCTCTACTCCCAGGTACGTATACTTGTCTACTACCGGTAGTTCTTCCTCCCCCCATTTCCATTTGAATTCTACGGTTTTTTTCTTGTCTTCGTTACAGACCACTACTGCGCATTTTCCTACGTTCGCCGACAGTCTCCATTTTTGGGTGTATCCTACCGCCGCATCTATTTGTTCTTGCAACCCTTCTGGTGTTTCGGATACCCCCACGAAATCATCTGCAAACATCAGTCCGGACACACTCTTTCCCCCTACTTGGACTCCCTGTCTTACTGCTTCAACCGCCCTTATCAAATCGTTGATGTAAATCTTAAAAAGAGTGGGTGACATCGTACAGCCCTGGGAGACTCCTTGGAGTATATCCACGTACTTCGAAATTTCCCCATCCAACATCACCGCACTTCTTGTGCATTCTGTCATCTTTTTCAACATCCTCCACATTTTCCCCCGGATCCCGATGTCCCACATCTTTTTCCACAATCCATTGCGCCATACGGTGTCGTAGGCTTTTTGTACATCTAGGAAGAAACAGTATGTCGACGTCTTTCCTACCTTGGATAATTTTACTCAACTTATATACATGGTCTACACAACTACGATCTGGTCTAAATCCAGCTTGTCCTTCGCTGATCTTTTGTTTCCCCTCCAACATGTCTCCCATTCTATTGTCTATCATCTTGCCAAACAGTTTCCCCACTGTGCTCAGCAGGGTTATCCCTCTATAATTCCCCGGGTCAGTTTTATCCCCCTTTTTGAACAGGTTCACGACTACTCCTTCTCTCCATCTCTTCGGCGCGTACTCGTGTTTCCATATCCAGGTGAATATCTGGACCAACATGTTAATCATCCCCTCCCCCCCTTGTTTCAAAAGCTCATTCACAATTCCATCAGCCCCTGCCGCTTTTCTATTCTTGAGTTTCGCTACGCAGTCCTCTACCTCTTCTCGTGTGAACTCTCCCTGCAACCCGTCTACATCACTCCATTCCCTCCGAGATCTTTCAACGTTTTCCTCTGCCCACGAGTTGATTTCCTTCTCAAACTCCGAGTCGAAGTTGTCGTTGGTGGTGGGTGTCCCAAGTTTGCGGTAGTGCTCTACTAGTATTTCCCGCTTTCCTTTAGAACTGTTTACCATCTTACCCTCGGCAGATCTTAGTGTCGTTATTCCCGTGTCTCCCCCTCTTTTCTTGCCCACTATCCCTTGAATTCCTACCCACATTTGCTTCATCCCCCCCTCAAAATCCTCGTTAGTCTTTTGGACTACTTCCTCCCACAACCCTTTCTTCTTCTTCACGACCAACTCCTTCACCCTCTTTCTACTTTCAACATATACTCCTTCCATCCTGCATCTGTTTGCCCTGCCGCATATTTTGCGTGTGACTCTCTACGTACTCGAATTGCTTGCTTGATTTCTTCGTCCCACCACTTCACTGCTCTCTTACAAACTATCAGCTTGCTACCTAGAACTCTACTTGCTGTTGTGTTTACCAGCTCTTCCCACCCTTCTATGATTCTAGACCCGGCCTGGTCCCGGCCTTGGGCATCCTTCGGTGTGCCCATTGCCTCTATCAACTCCGAGAGTTTCTTGTCGTTTATAGCCATCCATCTCTTCTTGGAATTCTACCCTCGTTTCTTCTACTTCTAGCTTATCTATTCTCCATCTGTACATTTTCCTGCGTCGCCTGCTCTGTATGACTATTGTCTGTTGTAGGGCTGTCCACACTAACGCGTGGTCTGTAGTGTCTACATCCGTTGTGCATACTCGTACTTCCCTCTCTTTCCCCCCATTCTCTATGACTATGTAGTCAAGGATGGAGCGTTCTCCTTTTTTGAACGGGGGGGGGGGCTAGGGTGTGTGTGTGTGTAATACCCCACCCATGAACCTGTCACCTCCGTGCAAGGGTATGATGGCCACACAAGAACCGTAGTAGAAGTGGATAGATGATGCACACGCAACACAACAGCACACAGCAGCACTGCACCACTGCTTGATCGCTATGTGTCCACGTTGTAGTGTTACGGTTCGGGATATTCAATGTTCCGCAAGTATACCCCTACAGAGGATTAGGCCGCATACTGCGGAGCCTCTGTGAGAGTTGTTCGGAGACGCCCTCCCCTCTCACAAACCAAGCTACCCATCCTGAGCTTGCACTAAAAGAATAAACCCATAACATCCGCAAGGAGGCCTTTGCTCCGACACTACACCTGCTACTACAGCTGGTACGAGTATCTTCACTATCGGTACAGTCGTTCGATTGCATAAAGAGAGGTCAGTGTGTGTACATCGCTGCATGAGAGTCTCTCATGAGCAGTGGTCTAATTTCATTTCCCGCATCAAAGGCAGTGCCGTGAACGGAAGCTGTATGTACTTGCTTATTCCACACATTAGACCTTCACCGCCATAGACGAACGACTCGTTTCATGGTGTCCAATCCGAGAATCGAACTCGGGTTTCCACAGTGAAGCGTTGTGCCTCAGCTGCATGCTGTTGGCACTTGCAATGTTTTCACCTTGCCCTGTGTCTCCCTTGTTGTTTGTGTGCTGATCGCTGGGGTTTAGCTCTGTCTTTATTGTTTTACTTTTATTTTATTTATCTATTTCGTAATTATTTGTTTCGTGTGTTCTTTCTCTATTAGCTAGGTGCCCACGGTGGGTGACCTGGCATGGTCTACGTATCCCGTTTGTAGCGAATGTCTAACCCTAACCCTGACCTTGCGATACTTTTCCCGACGATCGTTCTTTGTCCGTTGCCCGGGCATCCTCAGGCTGCCTCCGAGTTCTTTTTTGTCTCCTCGTGGGTTGACATCGCTTGTCTTTTCTTTCTTTTGCCATCTCGTGTTTTTGTTTTGTTTTGTTACTCTTGTATTTTTTCGTGGTGCGCCCACTCTCGTGGTTTTTTTTCTTTCATTCTTTTCGCCATCTTGTGTTTTGTTTGTTTTTTTGTTTTTTTTCCGTGATATTCGTGGTGCGACAACTCTCTTCCACGTTCTCTTATTGCATTCCACTAGTATCTGTCCTCACTCTCTTTCGCTTTTTCTTTCCTTTTTCCTTTCTTCCTATTTTTTCGGCGCAGATGTCTTCTCCCGTTCGCTCCAACAACCGCTGCCAGGATCGCTCTCGCTCCCTAGAGCAGTCTTGGAGGGAGAAGAAGGCACGCTCCCAACCCCGCCGCCCCTCGCGCTCTCGCAGTCGGGGCCGCTCTAGCCGTAGGAGTCGCTCTCCCTCGCACTCGAGCAAGCGGCGCCGCTCCACCTCACGTTCGGACACACGGCACCACTCCGTCTCGCCGCCGCCCCGGCAGAGCCGTCGCCAGGAGTACTCCCTGGAGTCCGACGCACCACGTGGCCCCCCGCGAGGCCACCGCGGCACCGGCAACGAGCACGGCGGGGAACCACGCCGTTCAGCCTCCCTCGTCGCCTCCCATCGCACGGTCCACCAAGGTGCTGCAGGGGTCGTCTCAACAGCCGCGGTACATCGAGGAGAGGCATGGGTCACACCGGCAGCTCGAGACGGTCGGGGTGCTGCGTACGCAGCTCCGATTCAGGATCCACGGGCGCCTACCCGCGTGTCCACGCATCCGACCGGTAAGCCCTTCGGTACAGAGGCCAACCAGATGTCGAAGGTGATCGAGAGGGCCCGCAAGAAAGTTGCAGACAAGGTATCGGGTCCCGTGTACGCCGGGCCAGGCCCGGGAGAGTTGTCGATCAGCGACTGCGCAGTGATACTCCAGCAGAAAGTCACGAGCGTCCTTCGTACTCTTGATTCTGGAGTGATCGCCCTCGAACCAGACGTATTTCTCAACGGGTTCTGGGTAACACAACCGGACATTCACACTGGGAGGCGTAGAGAGCTGCTGACCGATCTACTGCACAAACACCTGTTGACGCACAACCAGATCACTTCGGCCGACACCGTACAAGTGTATCGCATCACAGGAGAAGTAGTGGACACTCCACGTCACAGTGTGACGGCTACCGACTGGCTGCGTATCTGTGTGCGCGAGTATGCCCTGACAGGAGGAGCGGTTGAATATGCCATTGCAGCGTTGCAGTCTCTGGTGCTTGGTACACCTGAATCCATGCCCACCGCCGCAGCCCGCGTTTTAGCAGCCTTCCGCGCCACCTTGGTAGATCTTGACCGGCCCCACATCACTGAACAGCGGTTTTTCTGGCGGTACATCTCGGCAGTGCAGATGATAGCCTTGTTTGAACGCATCACCGAGGTGCTCCTGCCAAACCCGCTTGACAGAGCCGGGGTCAATGGGTTACTGCATGAACGCATACACTCTGTCAGCACCACCCTGCGGAAGCTGCGTCAAGAACCTCACAACCCCATGGGAGATCACATGCGCCACCGAGGCACTGTAGCCGAGGGTTTGTTCCGCGAGTTTGTAGCCGTTTTGAGAGCGCGTTCCAAGCCGTACATGACCCACCTACACCCCGCTAACCGACTCGCGGGGGGGGGGGCAGGATCGACTCTGTGCGGCTAACCCCACGCCTCGACACATTTCGATGCTTGAACTGAGACAGCTGTTCACCACCGACGGCCTGGCGTCGTTCAACAACTCGACGTTACAACTTCCGTCGTCGGGAGGCAGCGCGCACCGTCTGCCGCCGCCTCCCGTCGGGCTAACCTCTGTTGCCGCCGTAGCGCCGCCCGTTGCTGCCCCAGAGACTCCGTTGTCGGTTGCCGTCGCAGCGTTCCAGAACCACAAGGCAAGCGTTCCCGGCCAGTACGGTGTCCCTTTCACGGCCAAAGCACCATCATCGACGGCCACATCAGCGACAACGCCACCAACGGCCGTGGCTCCTGCCACCGCGATGGAACACCCGCCGGCGACGGCACCCCGGTCCGTGATCCTCGATCACCTCATGGAACACAGGATCTGCTTCGCCCACGCGTTCTCGGCGTGCCGTCAACCAGGCCGTTGCAGGTGGCGACACGACCTTCTGCCGGCGTCATCCTACAAGGACGTGCCACGTCCGGAGGGCCGCGCGGCGGCTCCCACGCGCCGCGTCCTCGCCGCGATGACGCCAGATCATTACGACACGGCCGTCGCCCTGGGCCTTGATCTGCACGTGTCGGGCGAGCACCAGGTGGCGATGATGGCAGGGGACATCCCGCTGGGACCTCGGGAGGACGCCAACTTATGAGACGAGGACCCGGGTCTCGCCAACCCGGGGCATCTTGCGTCCGCGAGGGCGGAGCACTACGCAGGCGATCAGTTGTGGATACGTGGTGAGATCGGACGAGTTGGGCGTAGACGTAAGACGTACCCAATAGAGATTTTGCTAGATACTGGGCCGGGCGGGGGTAACTACATCTCATTGGAGCTTTGGTTTCGAATACGTACTTTAGCGCGATGCCGGTTGGACAGGCGCTCGGCAGGAGCTTTGGAAGCGGCGAACCCGTCGGAAAGTGGCGTACCTCCGATGCGCATTCTGGGTCATGTCACGATTCCAATTTTGTTTAACGCCGACTCTCAAGTACGACTCGTCATGGCCAGAGTAGTACCAGATCTCCCGTACGGGTTTATCACCGGAGCCGAATATCTGCGACGCAACAAGAGCATGCTTGATTTTGGAGAGGGCAAAGGCTTTCAACCCACGCCCTCTGCGCCCATCGTGCCATTTCTGTCACGGCCGGTAGATCACCCTGCTCGCCCGTCGCCGCTCTCAGCCGCACAAGACCGCTTTGCTCTCTTGACATGTGACCCACAACGCGACACTAACCTATCTGACATAGCCCCGCTGCCCGAGCTGCCCAGTTATCGTGACATCGCGTGGGAGGATGACAGCACCCTGGAATGGGACTTGGTGCTGGGCTCGCGGGTATCGTCAGGGTTCACAAGTATTGCGATGCAGACGGTAGCAATAGGTCCTCAACCACAGGACAGGCAGCTGGTGCTGGTGTTGCCCACGGAACGATTCGATCTAGAGAAGGGAACCACAGTTGAGCTTGCACGTGCAGTGATGTGGTGAACGCCGGGAACACCGGTGTACTGCAAGTTGGTAAACCGTGATGCTCAGGTTGTCGAAGTCGCTAAACGGTAGCATTTGCGCCAGGATGATCGCACTTAACGTCCGCGACCGTGCCCGTTTCGACTCTTTGTTCGACGATACCCCGTCCTCTGTTGACCCTCCACTCCCTGACCCGGTTGTTGTACCCACCCGTGACACGAGAGACGAGACCTCAGCGGCCTCGCCGCCCACCGTACGAGCGGCCGACGCTAACATGGGTCAGCTTGGAGCCCTACAGAAGCAGGAGTTGGTCGAGGTTCTGGCCACGTTCGTAGAGGAAGGCCTATTCCCGATCGACCCCAAGAGAGTGGCAGCATGCGGTGGCAGTGAGTTGGAGCTTCCTTTGATAGACGAGTTGTGTACACCGCACGCAGCCAAACAACGATGCTTTTCACCCGAAGAGAGACGTATGATCCAGGCGGAGATTCAACAGTTGCTGGATCGTGGCATCATTCGGCCTTCCATGTCACCCTGGGCTGCTCGGTGCTTGTGTGTCAAGAAGAAAGATGGTACTATGCGAATGTGTATCGACTGGAGGGTGTTGAATATGCTTCTGATATCCGATAGTGGAGGGCTAGGTGATATGCAAACCATATTCGATGGACTTAAAGGCAAGCGGTACTTCACTCAGATCGATCTAGCGTCAGGCTTTCATCAAATTGAAATCGCCGAAAAGGATCGCCATAAAACAGCCTTCCGTGACGCAGACGGCATGTTGTACGAGTTCACACGTGCGGGTTTTGGACTAACAGTTCTACCTTCCGCGTTCACGCGTCGAGTGAAGTCTGCCTTGAGGATTATCGATGGTGTGTTTAGGTGGTTGGACGACATAATCGTCGCAAACGAAACGTGGGAGGAACACCTTGCTGCCTTGGTACTCGTTCTGACACGCCTTCGCGCTGCTGGACTGTCTGTTAATGTTCCGAAATGCATTTTTGGGGCTTCGTCTCAAGAGTTGCTCGGAATGATAATTGATGCTACCGGCATTCACCCAGCCCCGTCGAAAGTCGAAGCAATTGCCAACATGCCCCGGCCACGAACGGTAGAAGAACTGCGCACGTCTTTAGGCCTGACGGGATATCTCCGACAATTTGTCCCTCAATACAGTTTAGTTGCGACGGACATCCTTCGCAATAAGGACTTTGCGTCCAAGCGCGCACGCAAGCTCTCTATTCAGTGGGGTGAGGCGGAAGAACACGCCTTCCAACAACTAAGAAAAAAAAATAAAGAGCGACAAAGGGAAAAAAGAGAAAAAGAGAAAAAAATAAAAGGAAACAGGAAGAAAAGAGAATCGTTTTCCACGACGCAAACGTCGACGTCTGTCTCCGTTTTTTTTCTTGTTCCCTTCGCACTCCTTCCTTGCGGCGGTTTCCACACCGACTTCGAACGTGGGGTGCAATTTCCTCTCTTTGTACCTTCCTCGTCGGCCTTCTCCATCGTTATTATGTACATAATGTATACCTACCTCGATTTTTCGGCTTTTCGATTCCGATAGACAAGACTACGGACTGACATGTCTCTTTCACCCCCGACGGGACCGCGCGCTCGTTGAGTGCCGAAATTCTTCACCACTTTCTTGCCTCTCCCAACACCGTCTCTTCTTCCCGCCCTACAAATCATCTCCCCGTAGCAAGCTCATAGAGGGATCCGGACAACAACCCTTCTTCTTCCTCTTTTCTTCCTCCCGGACACTCACTATCACCATCCGTCCAGGATGTTGGCCCCCAGCCCCATTGGGGGGCGGGGGGTCAATCCTTAACCCTAGTATGTAGTCTACGTGCCAAACATCTGTATCTCGTAGAGCAAGAAGCATAGCTTCGTTGTGCTAGACTGATCGCCCCGGTGTATCCTCGACACCTTCTAGAGGTCAGGTCCGGGGTTCGAATCCCGGCGTAAGCGAGCTTTTCTTGCCAAGTGAGTTTTTCTCTCGCTTTTCCGCTCCTCCTGGCCTACCTAGTGGATAGCACTAGTTCGTGTGTACACAGAGGGAAGAGAGTGCTGAACTCTTCTCGCATTAAAAATCGAAGGCAAAGTACCGCAGGAGGGGAGGGTAGAGAGGGGTTCTTCTGTGTGACCACGGGTTGGAGTAAACGGCACTATATAGTGCTGTGAAACGGCAATAGTGCCGTGAGCGCTGATTTGAAGTGAAGACCAAAAAAAAAACGAAATTTCTCTCATACTCGCCAGCTGCGACACACTACATAATATATATACACACACCACCAGTACATCATCAGCCGATCGGGTCGAAATGACTTCCTCGTCGGTGTCTTCTTCCGTCCCTACTCCCGAGGAGGCACTCGCCGCCCTCACCAACGACCTGGACACCTTCTGGGTACTGTTCGGAACGGTCGTCGTTGTGCGTAAGTTTTACAATAATAGAGATCATTCTCTGTTGGTTGGTAAACAAATCCACACTACTACTACTGTATACTGTACACCATTCTCTGTTGGGGATCGTTTTTGCGCCTTTTTCTCGTCCTACTCTCCTCGTCCTTGTCAATTCCTGGGTGGGTGGGTGGGTGTGATAGGAGAGCTCTCGTTGGGTAACGCATTACTCTATGAGCGATATCGATACCATCCCGTACTTCCATCTGTCCGTACTGCTAAAGTTCTGAAGCTTTAGCTTCAGTCTCATCGTTCGATATCCGTGGGTGGAACTTTCATTCGCATTCCCCACCCCTGGCCCGACCCGGTCTCAAATAATGCTGATCTCGGGCTACAAAAACCTCGTGGCGCCTCAAGTAAGGTTCGGTAGGGAATCACAAACCATGACCCCTCCCCGAGTTTGAGCAGCTTGCCCCTCCTGTGGCCGACACGACTCGGCCTTGACTATTCCTTGTCTGTTTCGCCACGGGAACGGCCGGTTGAACAGCGAAAGAGGGTCCTGCGTGCTGCGCGCCACAATCTTTTTTTTTCGTTTGTTTGTGCTTTTCTTCCTGAGTGAGCGTTGTACACATGCGGTTGCTGCTGTTAGACTATGCTCGGAATATGCTGCAAAGGTCGTAAGGTTATCGTCTCTGCGCTTGGGCTGCACGTTGTGCTCGCGTAGGAGATAGATGCGATTTCCTCATTTCTTTCTCTGTGCCGATATCCATGAAAAACAACGGCAGCACGGTTGGTTGAAGGTACAGACACAACCGACCGCCTTCGTCTCCTTTAATTTTCTTGCTGCATATGCATGGATGGGTGGTAAAGCATCGTAAGCGTGTTGCTGCCTTACCTTGAGTGTGCTGTGTAGTCGTAATTTGAGCGATAAGGGGTAGACTAGATGGCAGCACAATCTTTTTTGCGTACAAGTAGTGAGGTTTGACAACTGGTCGTTTGTGTAGCGGTGCACATCTATATCGCGACGGCAAGCGTGTTGAGATAATAGTCTAAGCGTATTGAGATAATGGTTCGTCCGTGGTGCTATCTATGTAGTCATGTTCTCTTTAGTTCTCACTTTCTACAACAAGATAGTCCACAGTTCGCACACGGCGACTATAATTGTTTGTTGTGGTTCTTTGTTGTTGCTGAGCCGACATCGGATATCACCGTTCGATACACAATGCGACATCATGTCTGACAGCCTGCGGTGAGCCAGAGGGACGAGAGTGAGTGTCTTCTCGAGAGTTGAAGCCTTGTCTTCTCTCCGCTCTCTTCTTTTAGTCTACCTCTCTCTCTCTCTCGCCTTTCGCCGGTGGGGTCCCAACAACATCGAACGTCAACCAACCGCAGTCGTTTTGCTTCTTGCTGTGTAGTAAGAGGCTACCCGTGCATCCGGCTGCTGCATGTATGTGAAGCGATGGGCGTTATGCCAAGCAATGGACTTGGGCCCTACCTGACGTTTGCTGCATATGCAGTGCTATGTGAGAGTTTACAGCGGTCCAGCGCGAGCGGCGACCGTGGTTTTTCTATGCTCTCTTTTTTTGCCTCCTCCCTGAAGCCTGTCGCGCCTGGCTCTTTTTTTGTTCTCGCTTCTTTCTTTTAGTCTATGTTTCATGCTTTGTTTTTTGGGGTCCATTGGTTC
>FN649739.1:2390695-2420552 GCA_000310025.1 Ectocarpus siliculosus | reverse complement strand
CCCACTCCCCCCCCCCCTCCCAACCCGGTGTTCCATAGGTACCCCGTCCCCGTGGGGGGCACCGGTTGCGCCGGCCGCTGCTGCTGCTGCTGCTGTTGTTGCTGCTGCTGCTGCTGGAATAGCAGGTTCTGCTGCACCATGTACTGCTGTGTGTACTGTTCCTGTTGCTGCTGCTGGGTGCGGAGAAAGTCGCGATACCCTCGCTGCATGGCCTCGGCCACCGCCCGCTCCACCCCGGCAGCGGTGGCCTGCCCCCGTCCCGCCACCGACGCCTCCCCAGCGGCTACCCCGCCCCCCTGTGGTCCCGAACTCCCCTACCGGCCCTTGTTGCGATTGCTGCGGCGGCCCTCCACCCCCCCCCGGTGTTTGCCATCGGGGTTTGGGTTTTCGTCGCTTGGCAACGACGTTGTAAAACAAACCCCCCACTCCGTGTTTGCCATCGGGATTGGGTTTTCGTCGCTTGGCAACGACGTTGTAAAACAAGCCAATTCACTTCGTGAACTTGGCAACCAGGTTACCGTTTTTTTTTTTTACCTCGGTTTTTTTTTTGGCGGTAACCATAATGGTGGTCGAGTAGATCATGTTGTGCGGGGTGGAGAACCCTCACTCCGCGCAACGGGGGATGATCGCACCACGTTGTGTTAAAATGGTCAAGCTTCCTCGAGGCAGTTACACAGTGCTTACAACTGTCTCTGGAAGTGAAAGCACCAGAAAATAAATTAAGTCATACGTAGCTGTCATCCGTACGCAAGGAAGTAAGCACAAGATGCCGAACACCCTTAGCAGGATGCAGCTCACCCTTCATGCGACTCGCCAAATACCTCACGGCGCTTCGCGCTTGGTGATGTGAGAGCCTGGTCCGGTGAGAACCCGGCGTGCCCCGTCCCGGCTTTGTAGGGATGCGAGGTCAATGGTCAAACGACTACGGCATGCACGACTATGAGTACACCCCCCCCCCCCTTGTTGCCCGTTGCCCCCCCACCCCCCCGGCGCGCCGGCCGCCGGCGCATCCACCGCACCGCCGACGCCTTCCTGATTCATGGCCCCTTGCGCCTGCCGCCGTGGCGGGGGGGGCGGCGGCGTCTCCAGGTGCTGCTTCTGCGGCTGCTGCTGTTGTCCCTGGTATTGCGGTCTCTGCTGGTGCTGTTGCTGCTGCTGTGGCATCTGCTGATGTTGCTGCCACTGCTGCTGGTGCTGTTGGTGCTGCTGCTGCTGCTGCTGCTGCTGTTCTGGTTGATGATAGTGCTGCGGCTGCCCGACCTCCCCACCTGGCCTACTGCGCCCTCCTCCCGCTGCTCCCATCTCTTCCCCTTGCGGCCCATAGTGCACTGGTCCGTCCGCGCCGATCCCGGCACCCCCCACGTGTCCATCCCCCCCCCCCCCCCGCTCCCCTACCATACGAACTCCCGCCGTGCGCGCGGGAATCATTGCGGTGGCCTTGTGAGGACAGGACATGCTGCGTACGTGACGGACCCCGGCGGCTGACGTAAGTAGACTGGTCGCGCCTAGCTACCATTGGTGAATTGGAACGCGTCTGCCTAGGTCTTGAGTGGCGCGCTCTCCCCCCTGAATACGCGGACGGCGATAGGCGTGACTCAATCCTCAAAGTCTCCATGCCTTCTACACTGGTCACCCGTCGCTCACCCTGGCTCAACGACCTCATCCTCTCACCTCCGCCCCTCTGCGGCGAGCCCCCGTCCTCTCCCCTTCCTTGGCCCCGCCATCCGCCTTGCTCTTCCTGCTCCTCGTCGCGGCGCCGCATCGGTGTCAACGTCCCAAGCCTTACCGTATTCGGCATGGGACCCCGCGCTCGGCAGCAGGATCCCGGCCCCCGCGCTCAAGCGCCGGGTCGGCCGACGTTGAAAAAAACGAACCGACGATGCTCTTGCTCTCTTTCTCTGTCTGTCTCCTCCCTTCCGTACACTCGCTTCCTTCTTCTTCCTCCTCTGTCTCTCTTCTACTCCTCCTCTTGTTTGTTTGTTGTCTTGCTCTTTCGTTCAGATGTTTCTTCTGTTGTGAGCAAGGTGCATCTCTTTCTTTTTCTTTTCTTTCCGTTACACATGCCTACCTATCAATTCTCTTTTACCTACGGTGCCCCCTTTGATCTTTCTAACCGTTGTGACAAAATACCAGGTTGTACAACACAACCTTCCACATCTGTGGTCATCATTTTGTATTTTGTGAATGATTGCCGTTCCAATTTTTCCCCCAACACACACACAAGACACACACATAATATATACCTTGGAAGTACATGATGATGGTTTGAAAACCATCGGGTGTGTCTCTCTTGTTGTGTGTTGCTTGTTGTTCGTCGTTGTTTTCGTTGACTCCTTCAACGACGTAGTAGGCCGAGCGACAGGTATATAGGGTTGATGAAAGGGTCTCTTTTCCCGTCAGGTCAGGGTACATTTCCGAAAACAGTGTACAGTTGTTGAGAAAAGTAGTCACGGCAGGGTATACCCTGCGCCTTTTCGGACGCACCGGGGTGAATTCGGGCGCTGACCAATGATATGAGTGCATGTACTGCTGTTAATGACTGTGTACCCAGGTGTGTCGCTTTTCGACCAGGGTATACCCTGTTGTGCCGTTTCCCCAAAAATAAACCATATTGGCATCCTTGGTGTCACCTGCGGTGGATGGAGTTCGTGTGGATGGGGCTAGGTGGGCACGCGCCGTGCATGCGAGTAGACCGCTAATGTTCGAACTTGGTTTCGGTTCACCCAAATCGGGATCTGATTAAATTATTTCACCTTTTTTCAAATCCCGATTTGGTTTTGGGTCGTCCTCTTTTAAGTCCTACAGAGGAGACCGGCGGAAGAACTTTTCAGCCAATCAAAAACAGAGTTCTTTGGATCTTCCGGTCTTATAACCAAATCTGAATGTGATTTCGAGATCTGATTCCTGCGTTAAGACCGGCCCTTAACTCTGTTCGTTTCGTGTGCAAACTAATGATTGAATCGCTATTGCTGGTTAGCCGCCAGGGGCCGCGGCTGAAATGAAGTGCTAATGCCGCCAGTCCCGGGTAACAGAGGGGTACAGTAGGTAGGTGCACAGAAGAGTGCGCAACGTCCACCAGTGTTCGACATTCAACTACCTGGTCGTCACGGTTGCACCAACGACAGCCACAATAACAATAACCAAGGCGACCCTGATGACCAAAACAACGGCAGCAACAACGGAATGACAACGGCAATAACCCTTCCAGTGGCTCTGGCAGCAACGCGTCCTGGCATATTGTCGACGAAATTGATTGGTGATGGTGCATGCCTACTGTGATGTATCGCCCGTCGCGTCTTCCATGATCCTAGCATGCACTCTTCGGTCCGAGGGCAACTCATCGACCACATAACGAACAACCTTCATATCCCCATCCCAGGCTCACGTCAAAATACCTTCTTCTAGAGCATCTCAGCGGGAATAAATTCAGAACACGTTCAAATAGCCGGTCATCCTCAGCAAACCTATCAAAGTGTCGCACACTACCTTCAACTCATGGCAAACCCAACCACCTACGGAACGGGAATAGAGAGTGTAGCTGCCCAACAGTTGTACAACATTAACATCAAAATTACACTCATCGGTCAACCGTACCCGCCTCCATCGTCCGATGATACGTGCGATATATTATACGGCCACCAGCACCACCGCACGCTACGATACAACCCCATAATTAATTTCCATTTCCTCTTGCGTCGCCCCCGGGAGGCCATTGCACCTACATCCCGAAGGGGAGCGTTGTATTGATGTATTGTTTGTGGTCCCCGCGCCTTCCCACGGAGGCTACGGCATTACCCACCCAAGTAGGACCGACGTAGATGACATGAGACCGATAATACACATCGATCGGTGTTCCAGCACGCATTCAGTGGACGAAAACGAGGGCTCTCGGGCTTTCTCAAGAGGGGCCCCGCACTTGGACCCGAACTGTATCTTATACCCCCCACAACGTATACTCTCCAGATCGGATCTTGTGGTCCCTCCTGGGATACATACATACATACGTGGTCTGTGATATGTATCCAAGGCGTATCCAAGTACCCCACACGTGGGCGCTGTGGCGTCCGCCCACCACCCATCCTGCCCCGCTTGTCACTCACATCTGTCAGAGAAGGGGTATGGGGGATCATGGCATGTTTTCCTCTAGGAAAATATGTACATAGTAGATACAGATGCGCCCCCTGTGCTGTCATTTAGCAATGAACATCAAAATACCCTTTCTCCGCAATTGTTATAACGGCAATCAATATTTTCAACTCTCCCAATAGCGGCAATATTGCGCTGCATGCTGCAGTGGAATAGCGGCAATTATTGCGGAATTTTTGCCTTGCCCCTACATGCCGCTATTATTTTGGGCCACCTGCTGTACCTCTCTTCGCAAAGAAATGGTGTACCCAAGCCGGTCGCCCCGGTGGTTTAGTGGTATCCTCGTAAACCGCTAGTGCAGAGGTCGTGAGTCCGAATCCCCATGGGGTGAAAAAAATTCAAAATTTGCGGGTGAAAGAGAAATGTAGCTGGAAAGCTCTCGTGAGTACCAAACTTCGACGTTAGCACCGTTGACGAGGGAAAGGGACGGCTGAACCCTTCTCGCGATAAAAATAAAATTCAGCACGCGCCGCAGGAGGAAGGTGGGGGATGAAAATAAATAAGAAGAAAAAAGCACTGGTGTTTACGCCCTCCTGTGTGACCCTGCATGGTTGTAGTTGTACGAAAAAATACACTGAAAAGTGCACTACTGTACTCTACATACGCTGAAAAGTGAAGTACACGTCTCACCACGAAACATGGGGGGACTGTCGCCATAATAAATAGGACCAAAACACACACACACACACACACACACCCCGATCCAAGGGTTAAAAAAGCTTGACGTACGGTAGTTTACTCTGCTATGCATATTATATGCACGTGACGGCCGTTTCTTCTTCGAAGACAGTTTCTTCTTGCTTGTTCTCCGGAGCAGCATTCCACATCCTCTAGTCCGAGAGGTGGCCGCATGCATGCATCGTTCCCTCCTAGTCCTTCAAACCACAGTTACTTACTGGTAGCAGTTTCGTTCGTTTTTGCCAAACTCGCGTGTGTTTACCATGTACTACGTAGGCTAGGCTACAAAATAATAATTCTTCTGGACCGCCCTCGCTAGAATTTCCTGCTACGACTGATGAGAGTAATCCAGCATGTAGTATATAAGGTTGACACCGCCAAGGTACGGAAAAAGACCTGTATTTGTACTGCTGTGGGCCGGTCGCCCAGCCAGGTGGTCCAATAGCAGCATGTTGTGGATTTCTTTCACGCTCCCCCAGCTACCCCTTACGTCTTGTGCCTTCGGTGTGTGTTTCGGATGACCTTTCTTTGTCTTCACAAATGTCGGGAAATTTCTTTTTGGTTGGCGCAGCCGATGCTGCAACAAGATAGACACACATACAAGAGAGGACAACGCTTTCTTTCACGCTCCCCCAGCTAACCCTTCCTTACAAGTATCGGGAAATTTCGAAATTTCCTACCAATTGGTTAGCGCGGCCGATGCTAACAAAAAAGACACACACGCACGAGAGACAACAATGACAGAGTAAATGCCCTACTTCTGTCGCCCCGCCCTTTGGCGTAGGATTGGACGACAGGACGACAGGCGGGAAAACTGCGTCGTTTGACGCTAGTGTTGTTCAAACTTTCCGATTGCGGATAACCACCACATTCTTCCATACTAGCACACGTACGTGACGATGACGAGTGCAATTGCAGTTGAGAAAACTTTTAGGGGTTGCTCCCTTTAGGGCGGCGGCAACACGACACCGAAACCGTGGACCACACGACGAACGATTCGGGTAGAGTCACCACTTGCGAGCTTGGCAGAAAAAACGACATGGAGGAACGCTTACGTCATCAAGTCGAAACGTCAATCAACACTGTAACACACATAAGTGATGCCCGCTTCAGAACCCGACGTTACACCTACTACCACATGAAACCTACAAAGGCGACAGGCAAGAATCCAAACCTAGGCATCGGGCAAAGTGTCCGTGGTTGCGTTCCCAGTGCCAACACAATATGTCAGGTGCACCTGTTGAGCAAAGGCACTACATCGCTCCTTCCCATCCCCACCTTAAAGTTTCCAAGACCACACCCCGACGCTCCTAACCATGTTTGCCGTCCCAGCTCCACGCAGTGGGGTGAAGTTTTAACAGTTGTCACGCAAAAGCATTTGCGCACGTGGCATAGATGCATGCTAAATGTCGACATGGGCCTGGCGCCTGTTTTGCGGAAGTACTGGCGACATTGTTTTCTCGTCACGCCATCTATTTGCTTTGGCGTTGCAACACGGTAGTTTTCACGAATTGCTTTGACGTCGCAACAAGGTTAGTTTTCACGAACCCCATTGACTTACCTCCCTTTGTCAGAAGGCCTGGAGAGGGGCCAACCCGGATTTCCTCTGCCACCAAGCTTTCATTTGTATGCTTTCTGTATCGCGGAACGGGTTCAGCCAACTTTAGGCGACAGACAACCCTTCGGTTTCGTTCTGATCTGTTGGAGGATGTCTGCTGCCGATTTCATCACTCATCGGACTTCGACGACGCTGCCGCCCGCTTTCTTTCGTTGTCCACTATTTGTGCTCTGCTCTGCTCTGCTGCCCAACCTCCGTTGGACATGTGTGGTACTGCTACGCTTGACGGCTCTGGATCTGTGTATGTCTCATCGCACCTGGTGGCGAGTTCAGTGATTCAACTCGGGTTTATAATGCTCGAGGTGAGGATGACACGATGACACAGTCGCTACAGTAGGCCTTGCAATGAACATGGCATGCACAAATCGTGTCCGGGAGCACATGGACATTTAAGCCAATCACGCCTCCTTGGAGAAACTGTCTCGACGGTCTCGCAACTCCTTGCTTGCGGCTTAGTTGATATTCTGTGTGCACGGGATCTATAGGCCAGAATCAGGGGCAAGCACACCCTAACCTTCTTTTAAAGTAACATGGGACGCGCTGCGCGCAATCTGGCCCGTCTCGCCAGCTTTGCCCTGATTGTTTCTAGGATTGCGTCCGGTGGATTCAGGTCAAAAAGGTGAGCGAAGCGATTGCGTTGTGGGTTGCTCGTCTTTTCGTTCTTCCCGCAAACCTAAGCTTTGGTAGGTCCAGGGTGTCCGTCTGTGCGGTGTTGCTGACTCCGGTGCTAGCCACACGACATTCGCCGTGTATCCTAACGTGAACATACATGGGCGCGGTGCCCATGGAACATCATCTAATTGGAGCACTGCGATATGTCGCTTCGGCCCGCGGATACGAAAAGCATCAGCTACAAGGGATAGGGAACTCATGTTTTACACCATTGAGCAATAGAGCACTGCCACATCGTGCGTCGTAAACTGCTCCAAGTAAGCCCAACACTCATGTTTCGTTCTCCGTTCGAACCCGTCACCCCTTTACCGAGGCTTCTCGAGGGCTGTGCGGGGCGTTCCCCCCTGGTGTATTCGTTAAATAGTTTCCGAGAAGACGGCGTTCGCCCCGTTTCTGGCCAATTACTCTTCTTTTAGCGCCCCGCTACTACGCACGTGTTGACACCGTGGGGTACCGTACATGCGCGGCGCTACTGTCAAAGATTCGGCTTTCGGACCCCGAACATGTTGATTCCACACAAGTACCGGACGACAACACCATGTCTGTGCACCGCTGCCAATAGAGGCAAGCGTCCGCTATGCCACTTTCCATGCGGTGTGAATGCATGAATAAACGGATATCACTGCCGCATGCGTACGTCATGTTGTTTACGTCTACAGTAGTGTTTTGTTCGCTATCCAGCTTTCTCAAGATCGAGTGAGACACAGAAACAGCAGTAGGACAAACGGAATCGCCTGCTTGCTGTGTGGAGGAGAGCATCACGACCTAGGACGAGCATGATATCCAATTATAACTACAGTAGAGCCAAAGGGGGGACACGGAAGGTCGCCAAACAACAAGGTGCCGCTCCCATACCAACAGGTGGGTTCCGTGTCCATCAAGAACACCAGGAACATACTCATCAAGAACATCGGCGACGCCTGCATCGGTGCTTTCTGCTGGTGGCTAGTGGGCCACGGGATAGCCTTCGGAGAGGACTGGGGCAAGTATAGCTCGCTGTGTGATCCGTGTGTCTTATTTGGCGTGCGTTGTCAGTTCGTGTTCCTGTCCGAAACAATATGTTGACTCGCCACCCACCACGTAGTGTTTGTTCACGATCCCCAGATCCAAGAGTACCTGGGGGTAACAACGCAACACTGCAAAGTAGCGCTCTCTGTATCCGTCTCTGTCGCTGTCGCTCAGTCTCGGGGCGCAGGTAATTCTGTCTCTCCCTCTCACACACGCACTCGAGACACACTCTTTCCCCAAGAACAATGGGAACGACCTGCTTTTTCAACCCCTCCACGGCAGGACGCTTCATCGGCACCGAGACTTACTTCGCCCTTAAGGGCTCCGCCTTCGAAGTCGTCGATGCCGACGGCAACGCCACCCTCACCAACGGCTACGAGTACGCAATATGGGTGTTCCAGTGGACCTTCGCGGCCACAACGTCCACCATGGTCTCCGGGGCCGTGGCCGAGCGCATCGACTTTAACGCCTACATCGTTTACTCCATCGCGCCACCTCTTTCATCTACCCGGTCGTCGTGCACTGGGCCTGGGCCGGCGGCTGGGCCTCCGCATTCGTCGGGGAAGACGATCTGCTCTTCGGCTGCGGCTTGCTCGACTTCGCTGGGTCGGGCGTGGTTCACGGCCTGGGGGGTCTCGCGGCCCTCTGCGCGTGCATTGTGGTGGGCCCCCGCGCCGGCCGCTTCAATTCCGACGGGACGGCCAACTCGTTGCCCCAGCAATCCGCCCTGCTTCAGGTGTGGTCGGCGGAGTGCTTGCGATCAGTGTTCGTTTTTGGGACAGGTGCAAGCGGTAGAGTTGGATCGGAGATCGTTTTTGTTCTGTCGTCGTCGTCGTCGCCGTGCAGAGGCTACTGCTGCCTTGCTTGTGTTTCTTAACCAATGCTCCATGTTATTCCAGACAGCCTGAGCTTGATCTACTTCTCAGGCCGCTGTGTCTCAACTGCTGACCTTTTCGGTATCTGGAAACGACTTGTTTTTGTTTGTGTGCGTTTGGCGGCCGCCCGACACGATGTAAGAAGCGTTTTCCCCACTATTTCGTACATCCTTGGGGTTGAAGCATCGCGTTATTCTCATCATTAAATGGAGGGTGCTTTGTTTTGAAGAATTTCCATCGTTGGTATCAACACTGGTCGTTTGAAAAGTCTCCTGCACGGTGTCTGTCTTCGTTTGTTGGTTGGGTTATCACCGTTGGGGAGAGTTTGCTTCGCTGGGTCTCGGGTTCATTCGGCGGCAGCGGGCGAACCACGGCGACTATAAACACCGTTGCACGCCGCTGCACGAATTTGTTCTACTCAGTAGTTGCAAGCTCCCGACGCTCTTGGTTGTTACTGTGTTTGATTTCTCGCGAATGCTCGGATTTTATATATAAAGATAACAATCCCGCGTATACCCCCCGCCCGCCGAGTTAGTGTCTGTCTAGGGTTCTCTACCGTGGCGTTCAGTAGCAATGCACCTCAATCACTCGTTGGTATGCTTGTTTCCCTGGCTGCCTGTGCACTGATACATCACATCCCCGCACCAGACGCTTGGCATCCTTATCCTTTGGTGGGGATGGTACGGCTTCAACGGCGTCAGGTGCGGCGCGAATGTACACTAGGCAGCCTCTGTGTGGTGTAGACGCAGACTTAGTCCGCCGTCACGTGCTTCTTCGCTATGCAGTTTCTGCAAGTGGTGAAATAATATTTGACCGGCGCCTGGTGCGGTGTGTTCGAAACGAGGCCTGTGTTTTGAAAACCCATCCTCATATCATCGCCTCATGCTGAGCATCATGCTGAGTGTTCACGAACACTCCCTTCGCTCCACCCGCTGGGTACGCTTGTTCTCTTCCGCGGGGCCTCCAGAGATGGAGATAGGAGGGTTCAGACGGCAGATACCCTCGCCCAATATCTGGCAGAGATTCCGCTTTCTCCTCCGAAAATAGGAGCGGTTTTATCGCCCATCTCTCTGTTCTTCCCTAACGATGGATTACTATTGTAGGCACTACGTTCTTCCCCCACCCGCGCCCGACTGCCCCGCGCCTCCAACCCCCGACACATCAGTACCCTTACCCTTTCCGGCGGAGGCGCTACTATCGCCGCCAAGGTCATGGTGATCACCACCATCTCCGCCGCGTTCGGCGCCATCACCAACTCCGTCATCGGCAAGGTCAGGCTCGGGTACTGGGACAGTGGGGCCGCCAACAACGGCCTCCTCGCCGGTCTCGTGGGAATCACCGCGGGCTGCTCCACCTGCGAGCCCGAGGCCGCGATGGTGATCGGCATCGTAGCCGCCTTCGTGTACACGTACTCCTCCAAGCTGATGTTGAAGCTCCAGGTTAGTGGTTTTTGAACTCTTGATCGCTGGCCGTGCGCGTGGAACAGCCTACTACCACGATGGTGGACCTATTAAGAAAAAATGTTTCATAACCTCCGCCCCGGCCGGTGCTCCTTCATTTTCAGTCGGTTGCAGCTGCCTTCGCCGGGTACCACATTGACATCGCTCGATCTTTTGTTGGGGGACGCTGATTGTTGGAAGATCTCGGATTCTCGCCGAGAATAGAGTGCGTCAGTGAAGCCAATAGGGTTCCATCCTTGTTTAGCCGGGATAGGAGACGTGTGCGCCTGTTACTTGTACGCATATACATGCACTTGCTTGACAACGGAGTGTTGGGGGGATATCACAGCCAAGTTGGCCTTCAACCATCCGGAGGGTGAGAGAAAAGCGTCGCCATAGCTTCCCGGTGCGACGCCACCGAAGCACAGCGACATACATAACTGTGGCCGCGGTATCAAACCCCTGCCTGCAAGAGATGAACTCACGCACGTCTGTTCCTTTCTGGCGGAACAACGGCAACTACGCCGACTACGAGGACGACGACGGCTCGGGGCAACACCCGGCTGGCTGATCAGATCGACGACGTCGTAGACGCCGTCCCTATCCACTTCTTCTGCGGCGTCTGGGGCGTCATCGCTGTTTCCCTCTTCGCGACCAAGGACAACTGTGAGTACCTTACTTGAAAACGATGGCAGGACAACCGGTCAGGTGGGCGGACGGTCTGTCTCACTGGCTGAAGGGTGGATAAACAGATGAGCTTCAAACGTTTGTTCTCCCGGCGTCCGCCCTTATTTCCTACCACCAAATAAGTTGAAGTTGTAGACATATGTAGCATGTTGCGTACCCGGATGCGCGTCCATTCTCGAAAAACAGCGGACAATGCAGCGGGGGGCTACCCAGAGAATGTAAACCGAACATCTTCCCCTCATACAGGAGCCTTTGTTGAGCCCGTGACTATTTCCGACCTCGCAATTTTCTTTCTCCCAAGTGTTTCCCGCATGTGCGGTTTGTATCGAATCGTAGAGTTTACCAGAGCCAAAAACCAAGCATGAATCAATTCATTGCCCGAAGTCGTAGAGTGAAAAACTAAAGCTGTCGATATCAAACTGTCAACTGTCCAGGAACTCGTTCATTAGTTCATTATATTTTTTCGTGTACGGTCCATGTAGACTTTGTTCTGCTGAAGATCAACATTACTTACATCAACATCAAGCAACCATTGCCTAATCTATCAATCAATTTACGCAAAACACAAGAACGCCTTGTCGAACAAAACTCCCGGAAATTCACCTGCTACGTCGACCCACCCATACATGAACGATGGGTTTCTTTGGCGCGTTGCAGGTTGGATACAATGCAAACCCGACGCTCCCCGGCATACATAGCGCGTGGGACGTGGGACGGCGCTTACTTTGATCGTGAAACGTCGCCAATTTTTTTCCGTCAGAGTTGTTGAGTTGCTCACAGCAAGGCCCCGTCGTGTATGGAAATGGTCTGGTCTGGTCTGGTCTGGTCTGGTCCCTCTAAAACCCAATGATGACCGCCCCGCGGACCCTGTTGGATTTTTCGCTGAAGAATATGGATCGTTGGAACACCCTAGAGCAATAATACTTTTGAACTACTGTACGTACTCTATCTGGAACTTTTCCACCTGGAGTGCGCTGTATGTGGCGCGCCTGCTTTGTACGAGCGCGCAAAAGACCGAAGTCCCTTGCCGTACTTGAAGCATTTGACTATCGTGTCTGCCGAGTACGAAACGTCCCGTTAGCCGGTAGGCCCTATGAACCCAAGGCATGGCACAGCAAGCGCAAGGAAGATGACCAACTCCTGGTTCGTCCTCGTGAAACGTAGCCTGGGCCGGCGAAAACCCGGCATTTCGCTCCCCATCCCGGCATCGTAGGGATGCGGGGTCTATGGTCTACCGACTACCGCATGCGCGTGTACATGGGTCCACGTCCCACAGGCTTCGCGGGGGGCCGAGAAAGCGTTCTTCGTGTCTTTCTTTTGCTTGCAGTGGCATTGTACTCGTCCTTACAGCGAATTTTGTTCTTTGGACTCCCCCTGCGAGTTTGGGCTGTGGGGCCTACTTTCCTCGCGGTGTCGTCTGCCTTACCCTGGCTTGATTTCTATCTCTCTCAATACAGCTGCTTCGGAACTTTCATTTTCTGGGTGGAGGACGTACTCTGGGCCTGTTGGACTTGTTCTATTTATAACTATGCATATATCTGAAAAGTCGACCTGTGTCGCTTCCGCCACCAAGGTATTCTGCAAGTTTTGCAATGAAGAGGAGGGAACAAGATTTGAAAACATGAGGCCAAAACAATGGAACTTGTAGACTCCAGCATGTGCTACATGCTTCTCTGTGTACCTGGGGCTCGGTGCGTAGCCACCCCCCTACATTCCTGGGAAGGAGGCCGCATTGAAGCACGCTGAGGTGATCGTCTTCGCGCCGGTATAAATCTGATCCTTGTAGGAACTGTACACATCCCCTCTCGAGAGTGATTCTCTGGTGCAACTCCCCACGCCATGCCATAATCGTCGCTTGATGTCGTTCAGACGCCAACGTCTATTCCGCCGAGCGTGCGGATAAGTGCGCCGGTGCCTTCTACGGCGGTGATGGCAGCACCCTCGCGGTGGGTTTGGTGTTTTTGCTTGCCCTCATTGCGTGGACCGTGGTCACCTGCATGGCACTGTTCTTGGGCATCAAGTACACCATCGGCATCCGCGTTTCACAGGAGGTGGAGGTGAGAGGATGTGCGCGCGTGTTGAAAAACCACACGCGAGAGCCCTTGATTTCGATGTTTGTATCATTCGCTGTTTATTATGGTACTATTTGGATAATTAGCATAGCCCGTCAAGGATGTCAGTATCTCCCCAGAGGTTGGCGTACTCACCACCGAGTCATTGTTGCGGGGGGGGGGGCTTCACAAGCGAAATACTACCCCTAATGCTGCGAAGGTTTAGGCTTCATGAGGCAGGACAAAACATCCACACAACCTGCTAGCACGCAATGTATACCCTTGGCGCACTTAGTCCCATCACAATTAAGGACACGACCCTACATGTTATCAATCAATGGACGAGCTGAGGAATCGGTACATGAGTCTGGAGTGCTATTTGCCAGACCCGGTACGACACCCCCCCCCCACCCTCTCCTTCTTTTGTCCTGTTTTTCGTTCCTCCGCATGCCCCTGCACCTACCCGCCTACGCTCAGCAAATTGGTATGGACGATTCCAAGCACGGTGGCCAGACCTACCCGGAGATGGTCAGGAAGACCCTGGCCTAAACGTTAAGCCACATCAATGGGCAAGCAACGTTCGCTCTGCTGCTTTTAGCGGCGCAATGCGGACCCTTACCACCACCACCTGCACTGCTGCTGTGACTAGAGCTCGTTGACGTTGTGTTTTTGTGGGGCGACTTGTCTTTCGTAAGGGGGAAGGTTCGCCCTTGAAATCATTTAGGTACAGTTTTCGTGGAGACGCTGCCAAGGATAGAACGTGACATCGTTTACGATTTTCGTGGTCCATTTTGTCCTTTGTTCCATTCCGTACGCTACTCTCGCACCTCGATGGTGTGTCACGGGATGATAGGTAGGGAAGGGGGTGGTCTGATCGGCGTCAAACCTGACAATAGACCATTCCCAGCTTGCAGCTTATAGGAAGGGTTCTGTACAGCGTTTCCCTGCCCGTTCTCGTTTGGATTGGTACCGCAGAAACGCACTTCTATACGATCATTGTTGAAACCGCTTCACTTTGTCTTGATTTTCCCAACCCATACATCCGAAAATCGGCTCAAATCATCTGGATCTGACTTGTTTTCAAAGCAAAACCCGGATGAAAGGAACGCTCCCACTTGCGATGAAGAATGATGCTGAGGTGATGCTGAGTGTTGAACGCACACACACATTACCCTCCCTGATGTGGGTTGGCATATATATGTGTTCGGCGGTAGATCCCGAACATACAACCGTCCTGTACCACCAGCAGTGCGACCGTCGCCGTCAAAGAACTCGAGGTAGCATGCAACTCGCCTGTTGTTGTGGACGTCCCTGACAACGAGCAAAGACAAGACCCACTTTTGTCACGATCTCACTGATACCCCCATCTCGCTCTTGATTGTGTGTGTACCACACAGCGTTGTACCAACCAACTCTCCGACCAAGCCCTCATGTTGTGCTGTCCAATGACTTCGGTAGGCCTCCGGGCGTTGTCAGGATGTACTACTACTGTACAATGATGTAGAAACCTCGGCAAGATTGGAACTGTCGAGCAAGCCTTGAAATTACAGCAGCAGACAACATAATATTTCATTGCTGCCCTTGTGCTGCCCCATCTTCCCCACGACAGACAGCGTTCATTGTATGGTTTAAAGGAGGTGAAGCCGTGGGCGGTAGCTTGGTCCTAGAGATAGATGAATGTTCTGTCGTTGACACTCATCTTGTCCACGACCACGTTGAGATGGGAAAGTTGCTTCTTATTGCTGAGAGACGATCAGCAAGCGTCTGAGATGAAGTGGGGATCCAACTTCATCTCAGGGGGTACACAGAATAGACAATTCTAAGAAGGTAGGGGTCTGAAGGGTACCTCCTGGGACCGACCCACATCCTATCAACAATAAGATGCACCCTGTTCTGCTAGCAGCCACACATGGTGCGACAAATATTATCCCGTGCAAACCCGTGGGTGCCACTGACTGGCAAATAGTGGCGAGCAAGTTGGAGCAACCCTTTCGATGCAGTCATCCGCGTCAAGGATTACGTTAGTTAGTATGTACGCTTTTTTTTTCTCACATCATTGGATTCATTCTGTCGCCTGCCCCTCTGGCCCCTATCCTCCACTTCTACTAGCTAGACGATCCAACCGGGCTCACATAGGAGGGGGGGATTGGACCCCCTCCTGCCGTTCCTGCCTGAGATATTTTTTCTCGAGAAGGGTACAGCAATCCCTTCCCTCGCGACTTATATTATGAAATCGACTTAACCTCGCATCCTTACTATCAATAAAGCCACAGGAAGGAGCACGCCGGATTCCGTCGGACCAGGCTCCGTCGCTATACATACGCATAGAACTCGAAACGCCTGGCCACAGGTACATCAATCATACGATGATGACGAAATAGGCGAGTCACATGAGTGAGGGCGAGCTCCATCCTACATACTATCAAAGCGTGTTCCGCCCAAAGCGTACATACTAACAAGCGTACATATGTATGCTGGCAGCAGCAGCAGTAGTAATTAATAAAAGGAATAATAAAAACACACACAGAAAGACTACCCATTCGAGATATTACCACAGTCGAACGGGATGTGGTGGAGTGGTGGAGTCTTTTCAGTGAGTGGAGAGAAACCGTCTGGGTACTGGACTTATTTCGAGTCTTTTTAAGTCTGTCTATACACTGCTGATGATTTATACCAAGTCAGTGATGCCAGCTGGTGCTAAGTACAAAAACTGTTATTCCTTAAATCTGTATAGGTAACTTACATTTTACAATACATCCCCTGTAGTTCTCTACTGGGTCAACGACATACAATATCGGGGAGAATCCCTCCGTTGTGTCGTGTAAAATGTAACCTTCACAGGGGACACGGCGCAGTGTCTATTGACAGCTTGCTGGTTTACTTTTCTCCGAACATCCCCCTGACCAAGTTGCCCTGACTGCTACTACTTACTGCTGCTGCTGCTGTGTCACTCATGCGCCACAACCGCGGCCGCTCTGGGCGCGAGACACGGCGTGCCGCACCTTGCGTGCCTCGGTCTCTCTCCGCGCGAAAGAGCGCTGGATTGGTAGCCGTGAGGTTGTTCTAAGACAGAGACCTCAACGGCACAGCACCCTGGAAGCAGCGCACCCCAAAAAAACGATTTCACCCAACAAGCTTGTTTCACCTTTTTTTTTGGTGTCGCAGAGCCGGTTGCGGCGCCACCCCCGCAGACTCACCGCGCCATGACCGCGGCCGCGCTGGGCGCGAGACGCGGCGGGCGGTGTCTTTTGTTCCTCGGTCTCCCTCGGCGCGCGAAAGGAAAAATCACTGGATTGATTGGTAGCCGTGAGGTTTCTACAACAGACAGACCACAGCAACTAACTGCACACAGCAGCAGCCCCCCCCCCAAAACGATTTGACCTTTTCTTTGGGTACGTATTATTACCGCAGCCGGTTGCGCCGCCACCTCCTCACGCACACTGCGCCACCGTCGTGGCCGCGCTGCGCGCTGGGCGCGAGACACGGCGCGCAGCACCTTGTGTGCCTTGGTCTCCCTCCTCGCGAAAGACCCGGAGGCTGAAACATCGAACAGCGCGTTTTTGAAAAGGGACGACAACAACAACAACAACAACAACAACAACAACAACAACAATAAATAACACAACAACGACAAGGGCGAACAACCGACAAATCTTGAGGCGGCGTAACAATCTTGCCTTGGTGCAGCGCGATCACCGAAGGTCAGTGAACCTGATCTTCCATAACGCCATGAAATCTGCACATACATGGCACACTCGCAAGGGTCTCAAACGCACCCTGGCGTCACTGTGTCGGCGCCACGGGCGCCGACAGCGAACGAAAACGACCGAGGCGCGCGAAAAAAATGCGTATTTGCTGTGGCTCGTTCCACGTGCGTCACCCGTCTGTAGAGGGACCGTTCAAAGAGCACTTTATTTTGAAGTGTAGAAAAATAGAGGAGGAACGTTTTGCCAACACAGCTCTGTCGTGTGCGACGCTTGTATCTCTTCATCGAATCCCCCCACACCCAATCCCTTTGCACCCGAGCCAGATCCGTGAGTGCAGATGACAGCGCCGGAGGTTTGACCTCGGTACGCCTGCCACATAGTGAGATACGTGCACGGGTGTAATCAGCTTCGGGTTGGTGCACTTTCTTGTAAGTTGGACAGCAATGGAACAATTTTATTTCTCCGCTTGATATGAGCTCGTGGGCAACGGCTTCTGTTGTTGCACCCCAGGTAGGCGCCCATCGCTAGTATCCACCCATATTGTTGAAGCAATACAGCTGGGGGAGGGACGATCCTTCTACAACTGCGTCATGGTCACTTTTCGCCACACCTTGGCATTTTCTGTGGACCAAGTGGCCGTTGTGCGTTGTGCCTTTATCTCTGTGCTCGGTAGGTGATCACCGAAAAGCACCGAATTTTGAAAACTTGACCGAAAAAAGTGAGGAATTTGAATCACCGAAAAAATACATTGTAGTGGCCGATCACCGAAAACGGGAGGCGCCTCGCTGATTTTCACCGTTTTTTCCAGGGGGCTCCGTGTATACATGCCGTACCCCGCAAATCCCATCAGATACCCCCCTCAAGCGCAGCAGCACAGCAGCAGAGCCAACAGCACACAGCACACAGCGAACACAACCCAAGCACCGCGCTGCAGACACCACACACGGTACACAGTACGGACACACTTGTGGTATACGTAAAAGAACACCAGAGTTCGTTTTAACGTTTTCATGTGGAGTACTTCCTACGATATCGCCGAACATCGCTGAAGAACGTTTTCGGCAGTCTACTGCGAAGGTGTACCGATTCTGGTAAAAGTCAATCGACGGATACCCTGCGAATCGGGTCCTCCTTAACACTCTCCACCCACAGAATTTACCCTCAACTGGGAACCTCTTGTGGCCAGGACGGGTAATTCGATGGAAGTGTCACAAGGTTCTTTATAGGATCGATTCCAAGAGGTGTTCTCAGGACTGACACAAATTGTGTCCATGGGAAAATGTCCAAGTCAGGAGAAAAAACGTGCACCCAAGGAGATTCGAACCAGTATCCGGCTGACGCCATATGCGAAGGTGTACCGATTCTGGTAAAAGTCAATCGACGGATACCCTGCGAATCGGGTCCTCCTTAACACTACCCTTCAAATTATCACCGAAAAGCACCGAAAAATCTTTCTTGACTCTCATCCTTTTCTTATTTTTGTCGCCGATTGTCCCCGAAAAGAATTTCAGTGCACCTAGAATAATCACCGATTTTTTTGTTGGCAATCGGAAAAAATCACCGAAAAAAGAAAATAAAATCACCTACCGAGCACAGGCCTACCTTTAGCAACTTCAAGCAGAAAAGAGGAACAACTCGCCGCTTTTTCAACATTCAACATATAGACTTATATTCTCCCAATAAGTCGCGATACTCCAAATCTTGGTGGAGACATATTGTGAGCAAATCTTGGGTCATAATGCCAAGATATATTTGCAAGATTCTGTTTCCATAAAGAAGGGTCTTATATAAATTTTTATAGGTACAGAAATCATGGAAGATGGAACGAAGGGTACAGCAGTACACAGCAGTCAGTATACATAACTCGTTTTTCAAATCTACAGATTTTTTTTTTTCTTTGTTCTTTTTCAGACGTGCAGCACTGCTGTAGAACTTCCAAGTAAGAACGGTTGCCGCAGAACCGCAGAAGCAGTCAGTGCTCATGTGCACCACAGCCACACATACACGTCATCGGTGGGTTGTTGACAGCAAGTGCGAAGGAAGGAGAAAAGAGTACAGCCTACTTGCTGGTCCTGTGTAAAATCGTGGTCCAATGTGTAGACTGTACCTACCTACTGCTGAAGGATCTCAAGTTAGACTATAATGTGCTGTCGGTTGGTGTCCATTTTGTTTCCCCCCAGACCCCCAGATACGACGGTACGACCCAAGGACACACGAGAGGTACGCATGTAATTACGCGGAAACCGTTGAACCGTTTGGGATGGGTACCCCCCCCTAGTCCCTACGCGTTCGTGTTTACACATGAGACGTGTGGCTGTTCCGTGTTTCAGGTGTGGTTCAAAAATACGACACGCGGAGTTTCATTTCTGACCTCACGGTAGTATACGTACATGTGTACTGCTGTATGTGACGGAATTTTTTGTACTACAGCAGTACAGCAGCAGCAGCGCTGGCGGGGGAAAACGAACAGCAGTGACCGCTTACCGTTGGTGACAACAAGCTGGGGGTTGGGTTGCGCAGCGTCTCCTCCAGTCCACCTATCATAACGCAAAGGATATTTTCAGGTTTGTTCCCTGGTTCCCAATTTTCTGTTCTCTTTCTCTTTAGGGTCGGTCCGAGACGAAGAAATCAGATCTCGAAATCACATTCAGATAGGCACGATTCCGTGAATCTTTAGCGCGCGAGCCAGCATGCAGCATGCTATGGATAAGTTCGGAAAATGACGTCACGCTTTAACTGTTGTGTGTCTATCCCCCCACCCGGTCCTTCCCCAGCCCAACACAACCCACACCTCGCTGTTTCCCTGCCGGTCTCTCCGAAGACGAAGGCGCTAACCATGACGACCTCCACGATCCCCTCGCTGACCTCCTCGGACCCCGATTATCTCCTGCAGTCTGCAACGCTCGGCGATGTCGCCTCGCTTGCGGGTGACATGGACATCTTTTGGTTGTTGTTTGGCGCCATCCTCGTCTTCTGTGAGTGTAGGTCTTGGTGTCTGTTGTTCTCGCTCTCCGCGCGTGGTTGCTTTTCTTCAAATCGACTTGTCAATGTGATCGCTCCGAGCCTTTTAGACCTAGCGCTCGCCGCGTGGTTTCCTACTGAGGACCCTCGTGCTGGCCTGACGTCGCCATGGTCGGCGGTGTCGTGAAGATAACCGCCCCCAGCGTCGTGTATCCTATTTATGCATAGGTCCTGAGGGAACAACTTTTAGCAGGCTTGAGAGTTGAGGGACAGGAAAAAGGCTTAAATTATCTCTGATGGTGCCCGTCCCGTTGCCGAGGTAGTACTGCCAGCATGCAGCGCGTGTGACACGAGGAGGCCCTGGCATTACAGAGATGGGTGATGTGTTGGGTCGTGTCAAAAGCGTTGGTTCGGCAGCAGTTGAAGCTAGTCTAGTTGAAGTCTCTCCTGCCGGGCGCCGCCGCCGTTGCTACTCTTCCTTCGCTTCTTCGCTCTCTGCTCGTTGGCACATGCGGCACATGAATCACTTCTGGTTGAAGTACTTGTACACCGGCGGAGCAACATCTAGCGGAGCACCCCGCCGTAGTCGGGGGAGAGCACAAGGCGTTGCTCAGCCCGAGCCTGTTGCCGTTATTTTACGAGAAGAAGGCAGCTCCTGCGACGAGCTCGTGTGAGGAACACTTTTTTTTTCTCCCAAGCCTCCGTCTCCCATTAATATTCCAAGAGTTTTTTTTGTATCCACCGATGAACGCTCGAAGCGCTCTTTCCCCTCTTCCCGAAGGGCAACACCTCACAGAGAGCTTCAGGCCCGTCTATTCACGGCGGTACGCCGTCCGCTAGCGTCGGTGCAGCTTCGTGCGGACGCACAAAACTCCTGCGACCCATGGGGCGCAAAACTCTGTTTTCACGTGCACGTAGTGTTCGCAGCAAAGCGCAGATTTTTCTTTATCAAAGCCAACAGCGTCTGGCTGGTGGCGTCATATTTTCCACCTTTCTTTTCGATTCAGAGCCAAACATCACGTCATGTCGTACTTACAGTCTATTTAGTCTGTCACACGTTCCCTCTTTAGGAGCGTGCATGCATGTTGCTGACGGCTTCCTTGCCGCTGCCGCCCGCCGCATGTCCGATGCCGCCGCCGCCGCCTGCCGTCGACATTATCCACCTCGCCTGCTGCTGCTACGTCAGTCATGCAGACTGGATTCGCCATGCTGGAGGTGAGCGAGCTGAGAGCTGAGAGAAAAGGAATTCCTGCTCAGGGTAGAGTCGTACACTACCATTTGTGCATGCAGATATGGGGTTGATTTTGTGTTGGAGGTGCACAGCTTGTGGTTCGAGCAGCGCAGAGGTTTCTCATGTCCCCTACGCCTAGTTTTACAACAGTAGTTCGTCTCTTGTTGTTTCCTTACCGATTACCCCGGCCGAGGGCGCCGAAAATTCGAGGCCCTCTCTGTAAAATGATTTCACGGATCATATGCGTATGCATATGCATATGTACAAAGCAAAGGATATATATCATCCTCGCGTACCTTGCTCTTGTAAATAGACAGGTTGCATTTATGCATATCCATACCAAAATTCCGTTTCCGCGCTTCCAGAAAGGGCGTGTATGTTCTCGTCATGATGCGTGCCTTGTTTTTTTGTACGCTTCAAATCAGCGCACACAGCACCTTCACGGCATCCCGTGGTCACACAAAGGGTTCCTCCGTAATGCCTCCTATCCACCCCTCCTGCGGTAGCTTGCGTTCGATTTTGAATGCGAGAGATTGCAGCACTCTCTTCCCTCTGTGGTGTACACGGGAACTATATTATTTAGCTCTTTGCACCCGCCACGAACGGAAGCGTTAAGAAAAACTCGCTTTGAAAAATGGGTCACTTATGGCGGGATTCGAACGCGTGACCCTTGCCACTTCTGCTGTAGGTGTTCCGAGAATAATACCAACTAAAAGTACCGGGGCGACTGGTAGATCCGAAGGAACAATTCCTCCGCTCTGAAAAAATTGAATTTGAGCACATGCCCTTCGACTGCTGTGATATCTCGAACGCCTACATTTTTTTTTTTTCTCCCATCATTGGACACTGTCGTCTGCCCCTCTGGCCCCCATCCTCCCCTTCTACTAGCTAAACGACCCAACCGGGGTCACATAGAGGGGGGGGTTGGACCCACTCCTGCGGTTCCTGCCTGAGAAAAAATTATCGCGAGAAGGGTACAGCAATCCCTTCCCCCGCGACTCAGGAAGTCGATCCATTTCACTAACAACGAGCTTTGCAGCGCGTCGCTTTCAACTTAGACCAGGATTTATTTAGTAAGAAAGGAACTCACTTTGCCGGGACTCGAATCCATGACCTGGCCATTAGTAGGCTGCGACTGTACTCACTAGACCACCGGGGCGACCGGCGGCCTACATGTTCAAAATTGTCTCTGTGTGTTTTAATGTTTGTTTTTTCTGTTGCGAAATCTCTTGCGCCGAAACGAACGCAAACGATTAGGTCGGTTCCGTGTCCATCAAGAACACCAAGAACATCTTGATCAAGAACATCGGCGACGCCTCCCTCGGCGCCATCTGCTGGTGGCTGTTCGGCTACGGTGTCGCCCTGGGAGATACTAAGGGTGCGTATGTACAGCGTGCGAGGAGACATGTTTCGTGCACACTTGAAGCAGTAGTGTCAGATGTTTTCATGTGGCCAAACCAGTAGGCAGGCGCGTGTCGTTTCTTGCGTCCACTACAGTCTGCTGGGCGTAGTTGGTGACACCTTTATCTGCCCGTGGTCTCTGTGTAGCACGGAAAAGAAAACAGCCGCATCTTGGAAGGGCTGCCGACGGTTTCCAACAGCGGATGCCGCCTGTGGTGACATAATGAACCATACTGACAGTCCCCGTCGTGTACCAAGACCAACGTATGTAGGCCAGTAGGTAGGCGCGTGTGGTTTTTTTCATGTTCGTTGGGTCCACTAATGTCTGCTGGGAGTAGTTGGTGATATTGTTATAGGACCCGCCACGTGAAGCGGTGCCCGCGGTTGCCAAATGGACCATGCCGATAGTCGCCCTCTTTTACCTCTGCGCTACTGAGTGTAAATGTTGGCTTCCCCGCACCCCGCACCCCCCGGCAACCGCAGGTCGTTTCATCGGAAGCAACGCCTTCGCCCTCAAGGGCAGCCACTTCGAGGCGGACGACGGCACCCTCACCAACGGCTACAGTTACGCCATGTGGCTGTTCCAGTGGGCCTTCGCCGCCACCGCCGCCACCATCGTGTCGGGGGCTGTGGCCGAGCGCGTGTCCTTCAACGCGTACATCATCTACTCCGTCATCCTGACGTCGTTCATCTACCCCGTCGTCGTGCACTGGGGCTGGGGCGGCGGGTGGGCCTCGGCCTGGGTGGACGAGGACCTCCTGTTCGACTGCGGTGTCATCGACTTCGCCGGTTCTGGCGTCGTCCACATGACCGGCGGCCTGGCAGCGCTCGCAGCGGCCATCGTCGTGGGACCCCGCACCGGCCGCTTCAACGAGGACGGCACCGCCAACACCCTCCCCCAGCAGTCCGCGGTGCTCCAGACACTCGGCACGCTCATCCTCTGGTTCGGATGGTACGGGTTCAACGGCGTGTCCACTCTCGCCATCAACGGCCTTGCTGGGGTTGCCGCGAAGACCATGGTGACCACCACCATCTCGGCTGCCTTCGGCGCCGTCACCACCGTCCTCCTGGGCAAGCTTAACCTCGGGTACTGGGACGCAGGGGCCGCCAACAACGGTCTCCTCGCTGGTCTCGTGGGCGTCACCGCGGGCTGCTCCACCTGCGAGCCCGAGGGCGCGATGGTGATCGGCATCATTTCCGGCTTCGTGTACACGTACTCCTCCAAGATGCTTGTGATGCTCAAGATCGATGACGTCGTGGACGCCATCCCCGTCCACTGCTTCTGCGGAGCGTGGGGTGTATTCGCCGCGTCGCTCTTCGCGACCAAGGACAACTGTGAGTGTGCCCTTCGCCCAACCACCTTGGCCTTTGTCCTCCTGTCCGGGAAGTTTCATCAGTCCGCCACTTGGTTCATGAGGCCAGAGGTCACGAAGCGATCCATTCTTGCAAGCATATACTCTCGGCGCGAACATCACTAGAGAATGGTCTGTAGCCAAAACGAGCGCATGTGTTCGATCTTGGTACCAAAACTTTCCGAGTTTGGTGGCCGGATGTGTTCGTTTTTGAGAGGTGGCTTTCTCTTGGCTAGCTTCTTACGCCCATCCATCTGATTCTTGCCCCCCGCATAACCTTGGCTCCACGTCATTTCAGATAGCGCGGCTTACTATGGCGACCGCGTGGACAAGTGCGCGGGTGCCTTCTACGGCGGCGATGGAAATGCCGTCGCTGCCAACGTGGTATTCATTCTGGCCGTCATCGCATGGGTGTCGGCTACGTGCATGGCCCTGTTCTTGGGGATCAACGCTGTCGTCGGAATGCGTGTGGACAAGGAGATGGAGGTCAGTCTGTTCACCCGTTTCTTTTTTTTTTATGTCTTGTGCTGCCTTTCTCGTTCGCCTCGCTCCCATGACGAGGTAACTGGTCGGGTACTGTTGCTGTTCCCTCACGTTCTCTTATCTGGACGATTAGTCCCTGTTCCGATCGTTTGGCATCTCGCTTGCACGGGTACAGTGTGCGTGATGTCCATTGGTTGGTCGACGCTACTTTTTAGAAGCCGAATCTTATCACCTGACTAGTGTAATGGTTTGATGTTGGCTTCTATTGCTCAATGTGTTTATCGCAAACGTCGCCTGACCCTCGTGTCTTCCTCGTCATGTTTCTTTTTCTCTCGCGTCGTTTTTTGTTTGTCGGCATCAGCAAATCGGCATGGACGACTCCAAGCACGGGGGCCAGACCTACCCGGAAATGGTGAAGGGGGCCACCGTGGCGTAATTTTTTTTTTCTCCTTTGGTCTCGCCAACGTCAGACGGCGGCCACCTAGCGATCGACGAACGGCCCGGCCTTGGTTCCCGTTTTGTTGTAACTCCGATCCCAAGAGGCCGTCAGTGACGAGCCAGCCGGCTTCGCACGCACTTGACTGCGCGGCCGAACGCCGGGCTTGTTGTAGAAGAATTAATCATATGTAGCTAGCGGACGTCTGATGGTGTACGCTCGGGCCCTTCCTGAGCCCTTCTGGCGTGTTTTTTTTTTTCAGACACAACTTCGTGTTTTCGCTTTCGGTGCCTTTTTTTTTGCTTTTCATCTCGTCAGTTGTGGGTTGGTCCGGTGGTGGAGACGGGGTGGCTTTTTTCACCAGCGGTTAAGTAACGCTTTGGTGTTGGGTCAATTCGTTCACCCGGAGGTTGCTGGGGTGACTTTCTTGCCTTTCGTCTTGAGGAGGAGGGAAATGGGGCGGCGTGTTGTGCCCGTAACGGTAGCATGACATCCTGGACTAGTCCATGAGTCCATGCTCTCTCGCCTAAATAGGTTTTGAGATGCCCTCGATTTCCTCCGATCATCGCGTACTAGCGCTCCTTTTGCGAGCGGTTGAATTGAGTGGAAAACGCCCGGGCATTGCGAGGGTACACCACCCGCCGCCAAGCATGTATTTTTTCATCAGATGTTTCGTGCCTGGGTATATTAGAAACCAGTTTCATACGATTGATGGCGTACGTACGGGGTACTTTCTAAACACCAGTATGACCGCCGCACACGAATTGCGTAGGCCCTCGAGGCGAAGACACACTTGTAAGGACTTGGTTTCCGGAAGAAAACTCCGCTGCGGTGTTTCTATCGTGGTGCCCTTGCCCTTGAAAGTCGGTTGCGTCTGCTTGCTTCTTTCAACGGAAAGACTGCTGTTATTTGATGCATATCAGCAGGTTGCCTTTGCTTGCTTCTTTCAACGGAAAGACAGCTGTTATTTGATGCATATCAGCAGGTTGCCTTTGCTTGCTTCTTTCAACGGAAAGACTGCTGTTATTTGATGCATATCAGCGTGAGCCCGTTGCCAAAGGTACGAGTGATTGATTGCCGTCTGGGATTTCCAGGAGACGAGGGGACGCGTGCTGTTGAAGAGGTGTTGCGGGGTTCTTTTTCATTTTGTTGTACCAATAGGAAGCGGAGGCTCGAACTTATGTGTAGGCTGCACTACCAACGTTTCACGTGCGTTTGAACCCTCGTGCGTGGCGCATGAAAGGGCACAATAATATAACAAAAACGATACGCGTTCTTCGTATCTGCGAAGTGTTCGCTCTGGTTCACTGCCTGCAACGCGGCGGCACAAGAAACTTAATAATAGGGTTAGTTCCGACAAATGTGTGAGAAGCTCCGGGACGCGCGCACGGGGGCGCTCGGAGGGAAGGAACGGTCGTTCACATCACGCAGGGGGGGTGGTGGCACCGCCGTCCAGACAAACGCCTCCCACACAAGCTTAACCCCAAACTTTCCGCGAGGCGTACATAGCCAACGTTGGCATGCGCGATCCAGTAGCTCGGCACAAGCGAAACCTAGGCCTACGTCTGCACACTGATCACGCTTGGGGTGTGGGTTGTAGGGTTCAGGGGTGTGATAGGCCTCGCACCGTGGTGTAGCCTGAGGGCTCGGAGCCTTGCTATATTGTTGCTTTGGTTTCGTGTCTGCCTCTAAGTGCAACCCAAAAACTGTTGTTGAACTGACCTCGAGCAACGTTGGCGTATGTATACACAAATGTAGCCCGAAAAGTTGGTACACCGAAAGTAGACAAAACTCGAAAGAAAAAAACACAACCCGGTACTGCGGTATATAGTCCTCTCACCCGGTCGAGACGTCGAGACCCAAACACGCCAGAAACGCTACCCAGAGCTGTAATGAAACCTGACCCACGAGGGCATATGTAGGAGCATGTTCGTCGAAGACTTACATCACGTGTTTGTCGTCGTACTTGGTGCTCCATGCCTTGATAGCACTACTGCTGCTGTACCTCGGCTTTTGGATCATTCGTCTGGCGGGAAACCATTTTGCGTTCAGACAAAGACAACCAGGCAGGCCGCTCGCCGCCAAGGCGTGAACGAACCACGATGATGATATATATCCTGCCGCAACAATGCGAAAGAAACAAATGGCAGCTACAGCAGTAGTAGCGGTCGCTCGCTGTCCACTGGTCGTGTCGTCGGCAGGAGGCCTCCTCCCTTGGAGACCACAAACGGCGCTCGACGTGGTCCCATCTTACTCTCCACACGGGACACAACAAAGGCCTTCTTCTTCTTCCGTCCCAAGCCCGTCCGTCCCGTCACGTCTTCACGCCAGCCAACCCCAGGCTTCAAGCCTCCCTTGGCCTCTGCGTCGGATCTCGGCCGATCGAAGCAGCAACGGTTGCATTCACTGCCTGCCCCACCCAGAGGTTGCACCGGTATCAGGTGAGGTTGCTCTCTCGCTTTGCCGAAGCGTAGCTGGCCGGCGACTGCCCCAACGGGTTCGATTTCACGTACGCCTGTTGACAGGTCACGGAGTGTTGCACGCGATATGGGCAAAGGCAGGAAGGCCAGGAGGGGGGGTGCGAAGAACTTGTCAGGCATCAGCCGGTATCCACCTCTCTCTGCTTTTGAACCGCTGGAGTTTCTCTAAGCCTACCCCCTACCCTGCCTCTTCCCCGAAGCGCGAAGAGCGCCCGCCGACCTTAAAATATGTGTTTTCCGGAAAGGTGTCTTTATTTAAAGTGCGCCAGTTTTGACCGTACGCGTGCTGCTGCTATGTGGGCGATGATTCGTTTGGAGGGCGATCATACTGCTCGTGAGGAAGCTATTACAGTAGCTGGTAGCCAGGTGGTCGGAGGAGTCGGATGGACACGCAGCAGGCGTGCAGTTTTTTTTTTTGGCACGCAGCAGGCGTGGATTTTTTCCCCCGGGGTTCCCGTTGAGGCCTCTCTCAAAACCACACCGTCGGAATAAGATGGAGATCATTCATTCAGATGGGGCTACGGCCGCCTAAAACAAACGCGAGGCTTGAACAGAGCAATTGGTGGCATACCGCAGTAGCAAGGGTGCTTCATCAAGCAGCGGTAGCGAAGCTCCAAATCATCTAGAGACCGCTGATATAAGTCGATGCGTACGATGTGTGTGCTGTGCTCTGTTTTCTGTTTTCGACAAGGTCGTTTTCGTGGCGATCATTACGTTTCCAGTTGCCGTGACGCAAAATAGAACCCTACCCCCGTTGACCCGGCGACAAAAAACTAACCCCGACCGGACAACGAACGCAGCAACCGCCACCACCTATTTACCGCGGCCACCGTTCGGCGATTCACGGTCCACAGGCTAGAGGCAGGAGGCGCATCGAAGCGCGCGCGACGCCCTTTCGACAAATCGAGCCCTCGCCACCGGTACCTTTCGACTCTGTTGACGGGCAGGCAAAGCGCCCGTCAAAACACCACACACACACAAGGGTCCCTCCCACCCACGCTGGGAAAGGGCTCGGGGCAACGCATCTATTTAGCTGGACCGCCTTCGCGAGGACGGAAGTAGACGGGGCCCTTCGTCTCCCCATCCCTGTTTCCCTAACCTCAACCCCCACCCCGCATCCCCTATCCCCTACTTAAATCAAGCAGCAAGTCCTTGGGGAGGCTGCTGAGCTGCCATACTATACATAGCTGTTCGTCACGCCATATCATGAAAAAATGGATCTTCAACACCAGAAACTTGGACAAACTGGTCGCCCTATAAAACCCCTTTCGGGTATTTGCCCGTTCCCAGAAAACGGTGTGGTGCCTACGTCAAGCCACTCTTGTAGTCATTTTCATTCTCGCAATGCCAGTAGGCTTGTGCTCCAGTAGGCGATGGCCTTGGAGTTTTACCGTCGATTTGGGTTATTATACTGAAAAAAGAGTGGAAGAAAAGATAATCGCAATAAAACTACGGAGCACAAGCCTAAACACAAGCGATGGACCTTTTCTCTTCATAGACCGCGACCCCTTGAACAACCACAGCCAGGACACGACAGCAACCAAACCATTCGCGCACCTGTAACCGCGCCAGCATGGGCGCGTCCACGAAGGCTGGAGGATCAGCGTTGCCGGTGATGAAGTTGAAAATGTCGACGGTTTCGAGATTGAGGATGTCCTCGTAGCTGTCCATGTCCGCCGCAGAGAGCCCGGCCACGTTCCTCTCCGCCCACGTGCCCAGCAGCAGGTCAACCTGGATGGGCACACACCAACAACAAGAGGCGGCAACGACGACGACAAGTAGTCGGCACGAAAACAACGACGGCCACTCGGGAAAAAGGGGACAGCAGTGGTGAAAGTGGCGAATCGATTGATCGAACATGGCGCATTCTAGGCACACGGAGAACAAATCTTGATTCTCCCGACCAATTAATTTTTTGTTACCCGTTCGGCCTGTTGCGGTGTAACCGCAAGTGCAGCGAGTTTCATCCTTTCGCCGTGATTCTCAAAATTCCATTACCAACAGCCAGACTCCGCCGGCCACAATGACAATAATCCTTGCCCCCAAGCGCCCAGCAAAAGGTTCTTCCCTACACCACACACGGAAGAAGAAACAATAGATGCCGTTCTTCGTACGGTAGAGAATACGTACCCACCATATTTTGCTCCTGAACGGGTGAAACGGCGGCGGGGGGAGGAGGTGGGGGGGGGGGGGGGGGGGGGGTTTTTGGAAAAAGAATCCCCCCAAGGCCCCCCCCCTGGTTTGTCCCGTTAAACAACCCCTTTTTCGCTTCCCCGGGGGGGGAAACCGGGGAACCCTCCTGCCCCCCCGGGGGGGGGGCCCCGCCCCGGAAACCCGGCCTCAGGGGCCCCGGGGCCCTTCCCAATTCTTGGGGGGGCCCCCCCCCCCCCAAAAACCTTGGGGCGAAAAAATGGGGCACCACCCTTTCCAATCAAAAGGGGAAGGACCCGGGGGAAAAAGGTTTTTTTCCTTTGGGGGGGGGGGGAAAAAAAAAAAAAACCCCCAAACCCCTTTGTGCCCCCCCAAAGGGGTGCGGGGGCCCCCCCAAGGTGGGGGGGGGCCCCTGGCCCAAAAAAAAAAAAAAAAAATGGTCGGGTTTTTTTTCGGGGGGAGGCCGGGGCTTTTTTTTCCG
>FN649739.1:2378570-2390595 GCA_000310025.1 Ectocarpus siliculosus | reverse complement strand
GGGGGGGGGGGGGGGGGGGCAGTTCTGTGACAAGGACTCACCTCAAGCCAGCCTCGCTGCTTGCTCCTGTACACGAGCCGCTTTCTGCGTACCGCGTCGGGGGACACGGAGGACGCTTCGTGCCCGCCGGGGGGGAGGCTCGCGTCCGGGAACTCGGTCGTCAGGGCCACGTGGTCCTTCCACATCTCTTGGGTGCGCGCACCGACCCGCAAAACCTTGGGTCGATCAGATTGCGTAGCAGTCATTCACATGCAAAGCGGTAGGTACCGTGGTGAGTAGGCTTGTTGTCGTTGGTGGTGGTGGTGAGTACTATAATAGCGCCCAAAGCCGCTTGCTGCCTGCCGAGCGTGTGCAGTGGCGCACCCAAGGTTGGCTGGCTGCCATGGTCTACATAGAAAGATACAGTAGTGTCAGGTTTCTTTTCGGGTGGAGGCCGGCGCTGTTTTTTACTGTATCTTCAGGGGTAACTACCTGGTTGTTACAACGGCAGCAGAAATATACTGGTACAGTAGAGGTCCCTGTTTAAGGCCGCAAATTTAAGGCCGGTGGCCCTTTTTAAGGCCGGTGAAATCGTCTGTCACACTTTCCTTCCTTTTTAAGGCCGCATAGGCCTTAAACAGGGTTAGTCCCTATTTAAGGCCTATTAGGGCATCCGCGCACCCTATATAAGGCCGGTTTTGGTGTGACGCACCCAGTTCTTCGCCAGCATTATTCAAGCCGCAACACAACCACTCCAGAGATCTACACAACAGCAATACCTAGCGCATACCCCTACCGACCCAACCAGTAGGGGCACACATGCCTTGTGCGGCTGGTGAACTGTGCCAACTGCCAGACCGTACGCCAGAAGCCCCTGACGGCCACCAATGTCACGGAGGGTGTGGCGGCAGACTGCACGGACTGTGTGGGGAACAAGACCAAGATGCGGAGTTCGAAACCGCCCGCATCTGCTATGCGTGCATTGCCTCCAAGCAAAAGCAAAAGGCTAGTGATGCCTCCACAGCTGGCAAGGGCTCCACAGCTGGCAAGGGCAAGCGCAAAGGGTCAGCCACGGAGAGCGGAGACACGGCAAGACCAAAAAAAACGAAACCAGCCAACCACCCGGACATGACTGGTTCGCGGACGCGGATGGACATCGGCACCAAGATGGAGATCCTACGTCTGCTGGACAAGGGCACGCGGACGCAGAAGTCGATCGCAGAGCAGTTCAACTGCGGGGAGCGCACGGTGCGTAACGTCAAGGCCGAGCGGGCGAAGATAGAGAATCAGGCCGCCAAAACTCGCAGCAGCGCCACCTCAAGGAAGAACCTTCGGGCGGGGGATTTTCCCGAGGTATGCTAGAGTATGTATTGATTTTTTTTTTGCAGCCTGAATTGTACCACTCGGTGTTGATTTTTTTTTTTTGTCAGCCTGCCGTTTGTACCACACGCGGTTGATATCGCACTTTCAAGAAAAATCGCAGTGCTTCATGTGTGCAAATAGCGACCCCCCCCAAAGCAGTCTGGATTATGCACGGAGATTATGCTTTGCGCGGTCAACTGCATTGGAAGCACCACGAACATTTTTCATCTGATGCACCACCCACACACGACAAAAAAAGGCACAAACATATTTAAATTTATACACATTTTTTTCCACTGCTCATTTTATCTGCATGTGCATTTTGGCTAGGGTGGCGTGAACTTTCGTGCTGGTGCGTAACTTTGTGATATTATTCATCCGTGAAAGCAGTACCGTTCTAACCCGCGCACACCGATTTGAACCCTGTGGTGCTTGCTGCTGACTTTGTACAGTTGGATTCTTTAGTTTTGGACCTCGTCAACAAGGCGCGGATGGCGAAGTACACCGTCACCCGCAACGTTATCCGATCGTTCGGCCGCTCTGCCAAGGCCACCCTGTTGGGCTCGGAAAAAACGACTGACTCCGTGAGGAAGAGGCTCGAGGACTTCAAGGCTGGCGACAAGTGGAGCAAGAACTTCGTGAAGCGCAACGACCTCCACAGCCACAAACTTCATGGGACGGCCGGCAGCGTCGACCACGACCGCATCAAAGAGGGCATGGAGGAGGTCCGCGCTGCTTGCGAGAAGTACCCGGCGAGGAACATTTTCAACGTCGACGAGACCGGCATCCAGTGGAAGCTCATAGCCAGGAGGACGTATCTTGCCGCGTTCGAGGCACTTTCGTCGCACTTCGGGGCTCTGGAGGCGGCAGCGGAGGGGAGCGGCAACCATGACGCCGCTTTCCACATTCAGAAGGCCAAAATGGCAATGATCGCAGCGCATGGTTCGAAGGCAACGAGGCAGACAGACATGAGGCAATTTTTGTAGACTCGATAGGCGCAAGGGGGGAGGCATCAGTTGAGTGTGGTTCTCACGCGTCCGGTGTCATGTCCAGTTTCATCCTTGTATTTCCAACTTTCGTGTGCCGTTGTTAGTGTATCTGGGGGTGGAGAGGTCGGGCTGTTCGATTTTTGTGTCGACTTTGTGTTCGACGGGTAAGCACCAGTTGGTCAGTCGGTGCAACATGTGCATTTTTCCATGGTTGTTGTGTTGTGCAGATCGTCGGACTTTTTTTTGCTGTGGGCGTCCTCTCATTCTGATCAGGATTGGCAGTATTATTGTCGACCTTCACGAGGGTGTCACTCGATGAGATATGTATGTACTTCGCACGTACCAAGTGAAATACTTCTAATATACTTCTACATATTTTCTGTTGACGTCAGCTGCGGCAGCAAGTAATACATATTTGGAAATATGCAACATCATTTTTTGTCACGACTTGTGCGGCAATATTTATCTTTCATGTATAGCGTGCTTCCTGCGAGCCTTCAGACAAGTTGGGGCCCGCCACCGTCCCGAAAGGCTTGAGTGCAGCATCAATATTCCTCAATAAGGCCGGTATCGGCCTTATTGAGGAAAACTCAATCCTCTATAAGGCCGGTACCGGCCTTAAACAAGACCCGTTCCCAATAAGGCCGGGTGCCCTATTTAAGGCCGGTTATTTCGTCTGTCACAGGGCGGCCTTAAACAGGGACCTCTACTGTACAGCTTTTGGGGGCCAAACAAGGAACACGAGGCTAGCCAGGAGGGAGGGGTTGCGAGGATACAAGGATACAGCTGACCAACGCACCACACACAGCAGTATGCACCAACAGCAAATCGCGGGGGGGGGGGGGGCAAGCGCCCACCCCCAAGAGTCTTCTTGTGGTACACCATACGGAGTATACAAAAAAGAAGCAGAAACAGAGACGAGTTTTATTTTTAGAAAGTATACATAACTCACAGAAAGACCATACATACACCAACAACAAGCGTCATCTATAGAGGAGAGCCCAGAGGATAAAACTTAAAAATAGCATTGGACACAGCACAAGCCTTCGCAGTTTTATTGTATCCAGCAAACATGTTGGATAAAGTATGCAATCGGGGAAGTTGGGTTAGGGGTAGGGTTAGGGAATACGGTCTGCGTCCCCCCTCCCTGTTCTATTTCCTCATAAACTTGTTTATCGCGCAAAGGCGGTCCATCGGACACCACCGAGCGCGTGATGGACCGTTACACCCGCGCGATGCAGGCGGACTACATATCTCGAGGTAGGTGTGAAACCAAGCAGAACCGTCGGCAGGGTTTGCTTGCCACCTCGCTACTACAGCAGTAGCCACTACTAGGCACCATAAGTTTGCTGCTCAACGCAAGCCCGTGCTCGTGTAGGGCAGGTCCGCCGCTGCCTGTTTTGTTCCTGCGATGCTGCTGACTCGATACTATATATATATATATATTCTTAATATGACACAACGAATCCATCTCTATCATAGAAAAGAGTCTGAGACAGATAGCAATGAATTCATAGCGTCAGATTTTCTATTTTCATGCCCACGCTTGCTGGCAACTGGCAACTACTAGAAGCGGCCCTATCACTTTACCGGTCGTTTTCGCAGATATGCAGTACATACATAGATTGGGTCAACAGCTTTAGCATTGACCCATGTCTCCACCGAACTACCTTATAACTCCAGCTTACCTCCTCTGGGGTGAGCTCACGCTGCAGCTCATCTCCACCTGACCCCGGTTGCCTCTCTCCCTCCCAGTCCTTCGCTCCGCCGGCGGCGGTGCTGAGTCGCCGGTAGCACCGCACCGCACCTTCGCCTCCTCCGCAGCATCTGATTGTTGCTACCGGTATTCTCGCCGCCTGGGCAACGACCGCCTTCATCCCTGCAATCATCATCTCTCCCTTCCCTGGTCAGTCAGGCGCTGATGTGTTTGTATACGGCGCGAAGTGTCGTGCTTGGCTACACGACGGGACACACCTAGACACACCTCGCCAGCACGCAACTCTTGAAGGGGATACCTGGACGTGATCGCGTCCATTTTGGGGGTGCATGCACCCTCTCAGCTGGCGGTCCCCTCCGCTGGTTTGCAAGCGGAACAGCGCACTCTGTTGTCCGTGTTTGGTCTGTCGAAGGAGAGGCGAGGAGATTACTTCCACAACAGTAGCTGCTCGAGCATCGTCCAGCACACTCCGCGGTTGGGCTGGGGGAGAAGCATCGGCGGGAGCGCATTTGTTTCCGGTCAACCAAGCAGAACCCAAGAGCTATCATACCAGACATCAACCAACACCCCCCCGCAACGGACAAAACGTTCCAGCAGACGCTGGGAGAAGGGAACAACCAAGGTTACTTGGCCCGGCCTGAGAGCGCGCGTTGCGGCTGAGCTGAGCATTTTTTTGTTCTTCCCTCCGAGACCATGACTACGCGACAAGCGGAGCCGTACGACCACCTCTTCAAGCTGTTGCTGGTGGGAGATGCTGCTGTTGGAAAGAGCAGGTAATGGTAGTACCGCCGTGTAGTGAGAGAGCGGTAACATCAGTCTCTTGACTACTTGTTGCGTACAGTCGAAAAGGCTGCCGTCTGTCGCTGTTATTCTGCAGCACCAGCAGAATAGCCGCCCTCCCGCGGCTGCCAAAGACTGGCTTTCCAATCCTCCGGCCTCCAAACTGGAAGGTGCTACGGTTTCGTCCGCTCGCCGTGGGGAACGAACGCGTTGAAGTTTCAATAATTCCATTTTTTTTGTGTTTTCTCTCTTGCCGAGAACTGCTGTCGCCCGGGAAGCGGAAGGGAGCCAGCCCCCAAGCTCTGGTTGTGCTCGTCCGTCCCTTTGTGTGTAGCCTTTGCACTAATGTACTGCTGTTGTAGTGCTCTCTGCGCCACTGTTTTTTGGCCTCGAGGCTGGGACATGTTTATTTCCTTTAAATACGAAATAACGACGGAGTGAGGAAGATTAGGTTCTACTTCTTCACAAGAAAAAGCAAAATATTTCATTTCAGGATGCGTTGTAGCAGCAAGTCAATCGCGACTTTTGGGTATTTGCCCACGCGCAAAATAGTTAACAGTGATTGTGGCGGTGGTTTTTCCCCCCCCCCCCCGCCTTTCTGGCTGGAACAGCATCATGTTGCGATTCACAGACGACACTTTCGACGATCATCTGCAGAGCACCATCGGGGTCGACTTCAAGGTGGGCATCTACGTACGTACACGTTTGATTATACAAGGTGTAGCCAGCCACCCTCTTTTTGGGAAGTATGTATAAATAGAAGAGGATTTGACGAGAGATAGTCAAGGCATGGAATTAGGCTCACCCCCCATACATAAGGGGCCCCAACCACAAATGGTTTAGTATTAATGTTTTGCGCGAAGCACGAAAAAGAAGGGGCAGAGAGAGAGAGAGAGGCAAGCAGGCGTAGATGGATGTGGATGGAGCCTATGCCATCACACAGAGGCCACCGCTGCCACTGCACACGCTCACACCTCACCCGCCACCACCAGCCAGACGTGAACGCAGGACCTCTGCTCTACAGCAGAGCGGGGACGAATGAGTGTTGTTTGATGGTGTGGACGAGAAGCTCTCAAATCTGCTGCTGCTGCTGCTGCTGCTGCTGCTGCTGCTGCTGCTGCTGCTGCTGCTGTCTGCGTGGATGTGCACTACTTGCTTCGCTCGCTAACGATGCCAGCAGCAGGCAATAGGCTCTAAGAATCGCCCCCGACGCCCCCTATGTGTGTATTATTTGGTCGCCCTTGGCCTACAGCAGTGCGCACGTCTCATTGTCTCTCTGTTTTGGGGTGTATGTCTGTTGTGGATCCAAAGATCGGCCTGCCGGCAGACAACGACGAAGACAGATCGCAGATTGATTTGACTTGTGTACACTTGACAAACATTCCAGGGCAACCCCCGCCTGCTGAGCCCCTTCCTGAGCCCGCTGCACCTGGCCACCAAGGCTTCGCCTCCAACGAGCACCAGCAATGACGTCGCGCCTGCATCCGGGGAGGGATACGGCGAGAGTCCAAGTAGTCCGGACCAAATCTCTCTTTCAAGCAGCGTGCTCGTGCTCGTGCTCCCTCAAATACGCCGCTTGAAAGAGAGATTTGGTCCGGACGACTTGCACTCTCGCCGTATCCCTCCCCGGATGCAGGCGCGACGTCATTGCTGGTGCTCGTTGGAGGCGAAGCCTTGGTGGCCAGGTGCAGCGGGCTCAGGAAGGGGCTCAGCAGGCGGGGTTTGCCCTCTGGGAGTGTTTGCATTGTGTTGGGTAAATGAGTCCCCAATACTGTCTGCCCTGTTGTGTTGTTTTCGTCCAATAATGTATTATGGCGACAGTCCCCCATTTTTCGTGGTGAAACGCGTACTGCACAGTTTCAGTGTATGTAGAGTACTGCACTTTTCTGTGTATTTTCCGTACATCTACAACCATCCAGGGTCACACAGGAGGGGGTGAACACCGGGGCTTTTTTCTCCTTTCTACATAATTTTCGTGCCCCTCCTTCCTCCTGCGGTGCGTGCTGAGTTTTTTTTTTACCGCGAGAAGGGTCCTGCCGTCCCTTTCCCTCGTCAAAGGTGCTAACGTCGAAGTTTGGTACTCACAAGCTTTTCAGCTTTTTCTCTTTCTTCACCCAAATTTGTAAATTTTCACCCCATAGGGATTCGAACTCACGACTTCTCACGACTTTGCCACTATTAGCGGTGTTACCACTAGACCACCGGGGCGAACGGGTTCTGAAATTACAGAAATACCCGAAACAGAACACTATTCCGATGATCCGGGCGACCGGGGAGAACTGTCGGCGAGTCTGCTCTAAAAGAATTTGTGATACCATGACATACGTTTGTCTGACCGGACGTGTAGCATTGATGGGGTAAAAGGGAAAATAATTTTGAGCCACCTTTGGCAAAGTAAGAAGGAACAATTGGCCATCGGTGATCGGTCCTGTGGGAACAAGGAACAATGCTCCGTCCCCTCGAGAACGCGCGGTCAATCGTCTAACAGCTAACAAGGCTACAAAACATGAGTCTCCCCCTCCCAGTGGGAACAATGTTCCGTCCTCTCGAGGACATGGGTTCAATGGTTTAACAGCTTGGGCATGCAAAAACTTGAGAGAACCCCACCACCACCACCACCATTTCGGCCGACTATTTTGTGAAGACTTCTGCGTTGATTTTTTGTGTTTCTCCGCAGGAATGGAAACACTTCCAAGGACATGTCGACCAGCTGGTACGGAGGGGTAGAAGCTTCGAAAGCAGTCCTGTTTTGACGATGGTTAAACGCTTTGGAATGGAGAGAGGCACCTGTTTCTTCCCCCCTCTCCGGTCACACGCATGGTAGTTGTTGACGAGACTAACTCACAAAACGATTCCTGAGCTGTTCTACCGAGACACAAATCAAGGGACGGGTCATGTGTCCGCTGTGCGGAGCACGTGTATGAGGTTTTGAACCATTAGCAACAATAGCCACATGAACAATACTTAAGAGCTCGTCACGCGAGCATCCACAGCAGCAACCACCACCACCACAAACAACAACAACAACAACCGCAGCAGCAGCAGAGCAGCGACAACAAAAACAACCACAACGATTAACCACCTACTTCCTCTTCCCCGTCTACAGGTGAAAATGGTCGATGCGGGGGGCAAGAGGATAAAGATGACGATCTGGGACACCGCTGGGCAGGAGCGGTTCCGCACGTTGACGAGCTCGTACTACCGAGGGGCACAAGGGATCATGCTCGGTGAGCAAGGACGATCGACTGTCTATAGTGCTGTACAGAATGCATGCAGAGCTGTCGGGGCGCCACAGTTCCCTTTTTCTGTACGGGAGGCGGGTGCCTCGCGGCTGGCTGCTTCCGTGCGAGCTAGAGTTCATGCACTCGGCCGTTCACCCGTAGGCATCCAGCCGCGTGGCACCCACTCTCCCTACAAATAGTAGGAGCAGGGTTAACCCAGGACCTCTCCTCCCATTCGTTGGATGGGCATGGCGACTCTCACTGCGGAGGACGCCAGGTTGCTGCTGCTGGTGCTGGTGCTGGTGCTGAAAGGCAATCCTAGCCCGGGGGTCAAAGTCACCTCGCTGTCGCAGAATTATGAGCCGATCCCTAGCCGACGGAGGGCTGTAGGCGTGGCGTGAGGGACATACGCGGGAAACAAGGGGAAGAGGGCGGGGTGCAGGACGTCTCGCAAAAGAGCGAAGTGTATTGTAGTTCGAGTGCGGCAGAAAACTCTCTAAATTTACATGTGTAATATATTCATTTTTTTTCTAGGCTAAGCGTGTGTTACTATTTTATTTTTTATTCTTGTGGGCATGCAAGTTGTGTGGTGGATGGCCTATTATAGTGCCTCCTCAGCGCAGAACTGTTTTCATCCTCAACACACGTGGATTCCACCTCCTGTTGCGGATTGGATGACATCGCCTGCTGCCTATTGCCTGTTGCACATGAACAATTCAACCACCTAACCACTCTATTGCGCCCCATCATTGATTCCCGCCAAACGATGGGAGTTCCACCGCAAACCACGCGCCACGTACCCGCTTATCGTGAAAGGGTAACAGTTGCGTCAGCTCTCAACTCCGGCTCGGTCTGTGCGTCGCCACCCGCTCAAGATGTGGTTGCTTTCGTTCAGCATGACACCGTTGGGGCGAGACTGTATGTGCTTGGCCGCTACCACCGTGATCGCCAGCGTTCACTGACGGCGAGGGACATGGCCGTGGTATAGTAGAAGTCCCTGTTTAGTGCCGGTATGTGCCCAGAAATTCACCGGCACCATACCAGACCGGTACTATTCAAAGTTTTGAGGATGACTTGGAAATGCAGTACATACGCAAATGTACCCGCCGAAAACATCGTATGGCACTCTACCGGGCACCCGCCCTATTCAACCGGCAGTAAACAGGGACCTCTGCTGACTGTATTGTTTTAGGGGTGGTGCCGAAAATAACCACCTTGCCTCTCCCAATCTCTCCCCCTAGCGTTCTTTGATGCTGGACGTGACCCTTGCTGTGCTTTCCGCCGCCCCCCTTTTTTGTATTCGTCCTGTTTGTTTTTTTTTCAGTGTATGATGTAACGCGACCGGAGACTTTCGACAACTTATCCAAGTGGCTAGAAGAGGTGGAGACTTACCATCCTGGCAGGGGAAGGGAGGTGTGTTGATGTTGCTGGGTCTTGTCGCCGTCGTTGATTTTGTGATCATTTGTTGCTGTTGCTGTAGCTTTGTGTTGTCGTTGTCGTTGGTTGTTGTTGTGGTGATTTGTTGCTGTTGCTGTAGCTGTGTGCTGTCGTCGTTGCTGTTGCTGCCGTTGTTGTTGTAATTTGTGGCTGTTGCGTTTTGCTGTCGTTGTTGCTGCTGCTGCCGTTGTTGTTGTTTTTTGTTGCTGTTGCTTCGTGTTGTCGTCGTCGTTGTCGTTGTTGTTGCTGCTGCTGCCGGTGCGCGTATGGCTTTTGCAACCCGCCTCCCTTGGTACCGTATTTGCTCTATGGTGATGTTGTCGTTGCGTTAGCACGGCGAAACAAGCGCAGTCGTGAAGTCTACAGTTCCATTTTCTTCGACGACAACCAGCCGGCAATTTCTGTAACCCGTCGAGTATAATGGTTGCGTGCGCTCTTTTTTGTGCAAGTCTTCAGAATATGAAAATGCACAAATTTTGTTGATTCGAGACTCTCGTGTGCGGGTAATGTCTCTTGTCAACCCCCCCTCTGCATGAAATTCGAACGTCCAACAGGTAGTGAAGCTGCTAGTGGGTAACAAGGTGGACAAGGAGAGGGTAGTGACGCGGGCTCAGGCAGAGGAGTACGCGCGCAGCAAGGGTATGCTGTTTTTGGAGGCCAGGTATGGAGCACGGAAAAGAAGAACGTCATGGTCCTGCCACAACAAGCAATACGCAGAGTGGGTGGGGTCCCTGTTGAGTGCCGGCATGTGCCCAGAAAATTCGCCGGCACTATTCACAGCAGTACTGACAATGACTTGGAAATTCTGTCTGCGCCCGCCGAAAACACCGTATACCGTATGGCACAATACCGGGCATTGGCATTATTCAACCGGCACTAAACAGGGGCCCCCTTTGTAGACCAATAAGTTGCTTGGCGCATTCATGGGTGGACAAACGACAAGGGATAAGTCATAACATGCCTATCTACTTCGTACTTGGCTTGAGTTCGTTCTCGTCTCCTAGGGAAATCAGCACACTCGCGGCTCAGTGACCAAAATATACGTTGTATTGTGTGTTGTGTGTGTCTTTATTACTGCGGCATCGACCGCTCTTACCCGCAGACCAATGAAAATGGCAATCAGTGCCGCTGAAAACAGAAAATTACCATCATTCTCACCGTCGTTTTGACAGCAATTTTTCAGCAGTTCTTCTCTGGCCCTACGTCGTTTGTTGCGGGGAAGGTCATCTGGTTCGAAGCTCTTGCTGCTGCTTCCACGCCATGATCCCCTCCTCGATTGGTGTCTTGTTGGTCCATGTCTTTTCCTCCCGTTTCCCTCTCCTCCTCCTTCATCGCTGCCAAACGAATTCCCCTCATTGCCATCATGATCGTATTTATTTGTGCGTGTTTTTGTCGCCGAGATGCACGTAGACGTTATAAGGTGGCATTTGTGTCGTGACGATTGCTACCACAAATGTGATATGATTGATTTCTTGCTATCCGCCAACTCCTTGGTGCCGGGGATCGTTGAATCTGCATTGCTTGCTGGTAGATAGATGGCCCGTGTTGCGTGCTGGCTCATGGTCATGTCATTTTGTTGCTATGTATCCGCCCGCCAATTATTTGGTGTCGGGTCGCTCAAGCTTTGTTGCTTGCTGTCTGGTTACCGTACATTGTACGACACAAGATAACACACCCCCTGGACCGATTTTCATAGCTCGACTACGCCACGACGAAGAGGATGCATTAACCAAACGATATATATTTCGGAAAGCTCTCGACGAGACGGATTGAACGCCGCCGTTTTCGACGCTGTGACTCTTTCTGCTTCGAGAAATAGAGTTTTGAAAATCGATCCAGAGGGTGTGTTATCTTGTGTCGCATACGGTACTGTTTTCTGGTCTGATGGTCTTGGTCATGTCCATGGAATCAGACCCAGCAAGAGGCATTCACATGTATGTCCACGGCCATCAACCAGCCGGGGACATGACCAACGTCATCCGCCAACAAGCAGCTCGGACATGACCACCACCACGGCCACCTATCCATCTACCAGCAATGTCTCCAACGACCCGACACCAAGCACTTGGCGGATTAGCAAGAAATCAATCAAGTCACACATGAACCCCATGACACAAATGTAACGATAACAACTCCTCGGTGTGTGACAGGCTGAAGAGACCAAGACGTTGGACCACGGATGTCGAACCGCTCGAGCTAACCGACCGTCTTGATTGGCCTACCGGTTTTTTGTCGTCTACGCTTGTTCCTCCAAGGAGAAACCTCGCACGTAAATAACTTTTCTTCTTTTTTTTGCTGTCAGGGTTCACGCGGATCGGAAAATGACCTTTGTTTTTGGTTCTAGCTCTTGGCGCAGTCGTTTTCGAGCCCGGGCCATCGGTGATCGGTCCTGTGGGAACATTGTTCAATCGCCCTCTCGGGGAGACATTCAAAACCTGAATATCCCCCCCCAGCTCCGTCCTCTCGAGGAAATGGTCTCACCGCTAAGGCATGCAAATCATAGGAGTACGCCTCCCCCCCCCCCCCCCCCCCCAAGGCAT
>FN649739.1:2354695-2377525 GCA_000310025.1 Ectocarpus siliculosus | reverse complement strand
GGGGGGGGGGGGGGGGGGGGGGGGGTCGCTTCGAATTGCGACTTGTAAAAAGGGGTCCCCGCTTTGGGGTGACTTCCTGGACAGATGTAAAACTGCTGTAGGAGCCCCTAAATTTTCTGAGATAAATAGGGTTTTTTCTTGCTGAGGGATTGAATAGTGGTTGGGAAAATCCGTGGTCGGCGGCTGCTGGTGGTGTCACCCAGGGCGGAAGACTACAAGCCCGCAGTTCCCTTTTCGGTGAAATTTGTCTCATGATGGTAACGCTCTCGGTACGTTCCGAAATATCCGATTGGCCGAAGAATCCTTGGCCTGTGAGCGATCCCAGCCAGACGTCGAAAACTCCCAATTTTTGCGTCGTTGGGATGGTCGTTGTTGTTGTTCTTGCGATTATTGTTGCTGTTCATGTTGTAGTGGAGAGTCGCGTGTGCGCGTGCGTGAGTCGCGCGAACGGCCCAAAACGGGAGAATTTTCCATCGATGTTGGCGTCCCGCTATGTATAATATCTTACGGTATGTACCTTGGGTGAGACGGAAAGTGGATGTCGGTACGGTACAAAGCTGCTGTGCCGTGGCATGCCGTAGATGAGACGAATGTAGAACCGGGATTACGTGAAAATGGCGGCACCATTGCGGGACGAATATGGATCGGGGTACACCAGGAACGGGACCATTCGTGGCAGAAAGAACACTACAAACCCGCAGCTTTCCCGTTGGTCAACGTTTGTGCCGCTGATTTCTGGTTGACCGAGGTTCCGTGGGCGGGCGTCGTGCGACGTCAGCCATGGTCGAAATTGTCATCATTTCGTTCCAGAAGGATCCATCCACCCGTTCGTGCGGGTGTCCTGAGATTCCCATGGTCCGGATCCAGACGGTATTATCAGTGTACCGTGAGTTATGATGTACAGGCTCATTTGCGAATGTCATCGTTGTTCGACCAGTGATGTCGGATCGGACCTTTTTTTCGTTTCTGCGGCGGTCGACCACTTCGCCCTACAACCCATTGGCCCGTCCATCCGTTCAGTCTACCGCCCCTTTGTGTCACACTGCATATTTCGTTTAACCATCACCAGCTATACTTCGCCAACGGTCCACACACATAGCCGTTGCGTTGTCTCTTTGGTCGTACCTCGTACTTCCTCCAGCTGCTCCGTTGACAAAAAAATGCTGACGGTGGGAGCGTTCGGGTAAGCACAACATGTACAGAGAGCCCCGACGACGACGCGTGTTTTTTCCATTTTTTCCTATGCGGAGATGTGTGACGGGGCGGGTGCACCACGTGTGCATCCCGTTGTAACTGTCTCGATAGACTCGTCCACCGGTCGTGTGATGGATGGTGCGTGTGTATGCCGTCCTCTCTGCACCCATCTCACCTCGCTCTCTCGAGACGGTAAAACTTGACAAACCAAAGCCAATGGCGTGGTACCTGCCAGCGCCAGAGCTCTTTGCCCTCGCCGATGATTCTATCACGACGGCGTTTTCTACCCGCCAGTGCTTTCGCCGGCCCAATTTCCCTCCGTGCCTCCGGCGAGGAGAATGTAACCGTCGGCTTGCACCGCTACCGCTTGCACAGTCATATGGCACAACACTTCGTGTCGTTTCGGCGTTCAAAACACATCGTTGGAAAACTCCACTCAATGCGGTCCTGTCCTTGAACGCGACGCGGGGTGCTCGGTAAAAAAGCGCCACAAAATACAACAAGTTCAGCATTTTCAAGATCCTTCTGTTTCGATCTTTCGCCCTCCCAACGATACCTGAAGGACGCCGCTGGTATCTCAACATGGTTCTAATCAAGCGGGCTGAGTAATGGTGCTCCTGTGTCGTTTCGCAAACGCATAGAAACCCAGCCGTCCTCGACCTCTATTCGCTCCACTGCATCGTAAATTTCCGTCTGGAGGTGCAAGGAGGGTGGGCGGGGTGGGGTATCAGACGCGCGCCAGGTCCATCACGCGGTTATAAAATTTTCCAACAGATTCGTTCCAAGGCGGTATGAACTACGTACCCGAAGTTCTGGAATTTCCCCCCCATGCGAGTATTTGGGGTTCTTTTGCCCAAGGAATCGCAAGAGAGAATGAAGGGCACCACTGTTGCCACTACCATCACAAGCGTCGGTTCTAACAGCGATGGTACCAGCACCCCCATCGAGCGACCGAATAGGAACTTTTGAAGGAACTGAGCTACATCTCCTGATCTCCAACCGTCGCCACCAAAATAGCGAAGAAAACGAGAGGGCAGCCGCAGAACCAACAACACCACTACATATCCCACTGCCAGTAGAAATCATGCAGCAGTAAACACAAACATATCGAGCATCAGTACAGCCAACAGCAAACCACAGCAACCCCCACCTACCCCCTTATCTCTCACCCTGCCCGTAGCCTTCAGAACAGTCCCGAACGGTGCGATTCTGGCTATCCGGCTTTCAAGGGAAACCATACGGCGCACGAATATTCCTTCTGGATAAATCACCTGCGCAGGAGAAAAAAAGGTGCGGCAACAGATGAAGTATACACGGACGGTAGTCACAACTGTTAATAAAGGAAAAATAAATACACGCACATAAAGACTACCCTTTCGACAACATACATGAGGGTATTGTGCCGACCAGCCCCCATCTCACACGTGCGGCGGGTCGTCGGCGTCTGAAGTACTTTTTTGGGTTGGTGTTGACGCAACAACTGCAGAGGTCAGAAGCACCGCCAAGGTGACGTTTTCTGGTCGTGGTTCGGCACATTTGACGAAGGGGCAACCATGCGCTGGGGGACTTGCTGTCGCCGTCTACCGTTTCTGGTAAACCGTGCAACAAGAAGAAAAAATCTCAATTCTTCTCTGGGTCCCATGGAGACGAGAGGACAGGATTCCTCTGAAGAGAGGATTCCTCTCCCTGACGCCTCCTGCTTCCTTCTCTTTCCGCGAAACGGTCTACGGTGTAAGATGTGTCGCGCCACGGCCAAGATCCTATGAGCAGCGCACGGACGGCCCAACGCACTGGGTCGTACAGCGCACACGTCGAATACATATTCTTACGCTATTAATATTGTAACAAATATTACAGCAGCAGCAAGTGCCCGGTCAGGTACAAAAACACACACACACCTTGTACTTGGTAGATTGCGTGATCGGCGGCTCTAAAATGCGGTAACTGCTCACTGTCGACAAGCTTGCCCAGCCGTCTATCGGCTTGACTATGTGTGCTCGTCGCGACCGAATTTGTGCCACTTCCACCACCTGGTGAGCACCGTAGAGTACGGGGAGGGAAGACAAGGATAATTTGGCAAATCACGCTACGAGTGTGCTAGCCGGTGCAGGACGTAGCGCTATGGAGTTATGGACAGGCCCATGTGCAACGCAATCGCTGTTCATGTCAAGGGAGTGGCATCGGATGTAACTCGGGGGAGGGTACCGACTACGAGGGTGCTTTGCACAGCAGTAGCGAAGACAAACGGTGCGGTCTCGCTGAACATAGACACTTTTTATGTTCGACAGGTTTTCGATTTCCAACCTCGGAAGTAAGAACATTTGTGATGGTACGAACGTAGCGTGTATTTATATGTTTTACTCAAATTTGTGTCGGCGGTGAGCTCTGTGGCGTGAGGCTACAGTGCCACAGGCGGAATCCCAAAGCACTCAAGTTGCGAATCGGCACACGGCACTTGTCTGTTCCGTACTGTAGCACGTTCTACAAAATCGGAGATCCAAGCGGAGTGTTCTAGGCTGTAGGTTCCCTTGCTGTATTGTATGGCACGCGTGTGTGCTCAAACATTGTGTATGCGCGTGTGGTGGACCTAGACACGCCAGATGAGCAATCAGCTTTCATGCTCTCACCGTTCCCTTCGGCAGCGTCCTCAAAACCGGCGAGTCGAGCCGCTTGCTCACTCTGACCGTCGCTCCTACTAGCCCCACGACGACGTACTTGTTTCTTGAGGCTGTAGAGGCGAGGTTACAAAAGTAGAGAGACAGAGACAGAGAGACAGAGGGGGAGAAGGAGGAAGGGGAAGGAGGTCGGGGGGAGTCACGAGAAAGGCTAGGAAGGGATCAAAACAGCGGCAAACGTGTTAATAGATTTCGATGTCTCTATCTCACTTGAATACTGTGGCTATTTTCTGGGAACAAGGCCTCGATACGATCGGGCCCCTCAACCAGCGAGACAAGAGTCGATTTTTGATGATCCAACTAAATAGTTGGCAATTGTGCTGCAACAAACTTATCGAGGAGACGGTAACAACTGGGTCGATGGGGCACACGTGAGAAAAATAGGCTCATCTGGAAACGTGTCCACGCATTGATGGAACACATGTGTCTCTCTCTGTGGAGAAAAGGCACCGAGCACGGCCACACCTGCGAGTTGAAAAAAAATCAACAATATGTTGCTCTCTTTGGGCAGACACCAACCAAGATCACTGTATCTCGCCGCTTTTGGACTCTCTACCGTGTAGACGCATATATGCATTGTACCGGTCGTACACGTCTCACCACAAAAAATGGGGGCACTGTCGCCATGATAAATAGGACGAAAACACACATACATACACACCGGTCGAGGGCAAGGATTTCGGCTATGGTTTTAGGTAACAACAAGACAAATAACGTGAGGATATATGGCTGGTGTGTGTGGCCATATCGAGAGGTTGCCTGGTTGCCGCCACACACGTCCTAGACAAAAAACGAACAACAGGGTGTGAGGAGAAGGTGTGTGTTCTTACCTTTGGGAATGAAAACGCGCTCTGAGGCCGAGTCGTCGACGAACGACCTGCTCTTCCGTCCGTCTACCGAGTCGCCCACGGCGTCGTCAGTAGCGCAGGGAAAGAAACAGGACAGAAATGGGTTTTCCAACAGACTTTCGAGCCAAAAATCAACAAAGTTTACGGGCTCCTTTCCCATCTCCTTCAAGATCGCATCAGCACGTCGCTGAGTCACTTCGGCTTCTTCCCACCTTCCTGACATGTAAGCGCTTAGATGCAGGGAACGCAGGGTCTCCCACACAATCAAGCCATCAGATGTGACCGTTGTCTCTTGAAGCTTCAGCAGTTTGGAGAACGTAGAGCAGGCGCCCTCGCCGTCTTCTCGCACCATGTAAAAAAATCCGGCTAAATGCAGGGCCCTAGGGAGCTCCGCACTCGGCATATCCATCGCTTCCAACGCCCTGTCATACGGCCGCGGATCTATGACGTCGTCTTGATCGCTCGCCAAACTGTCCCATATTTTCACCAGATCCTCAGGTTCGCACGCGAGGAGGGCACGGACACTTGAGATGTACCTCCGCCAGCGACGGAGCACCCTGTCCTGGGTGTCCTTGTTCGTTGAAAGGCATCCCCGAATGAAGTCACTGTGCTCGTCATGGACGCGATAGTTTCCGCCACCCATCCGAATGAGAATCGACCAGCGCTCAAGGGTTGCGGCAACTTCCTCGGCCACCTCCAGATCTTCAAGATCCTCTCCGGACAGTGCGTCGTCGTACAGCAAGGCCGCCGCCACTTCCGAAGGGAACGTCAATCCCATCGGTAAGACCGCCAGGGCGAGGTAGAGTTCTTTATTCAGTGGGTTGTCAACTGCGAGTTCTTCCAGCCCAGCCCGCAGCACAGACGCGCGCCAAGACAAAGGCCCCACGCCCTCGCCTCCCGCCTGAGCCTCCAAGATGCGATCCAAGGCCATCTGCCAGGCCTTTTCTTTCCTCCTGCCACGGACCACGCCCCACCTCCCCACGAAGGCTATGTCCAGTACGACGAACTCGCACCGCCTCATCAGCTCGTACCCAGCGTCCGGAAGGACGGCGCTCTCATCGAGGTCCGCTGCCCGCCTTAGCACCATGTCTGCCCCTTCCTGGAAGATCTCATGCACTTGTACTGGGGGAGCGTCGGGAAGCAGACTGGCATGGCGAGTGGTGTAGAGGATGCATGTCCCCACCGTCTTCAGCTCCTGCAGGACCTCTGCCTCCCGAACGTCGTCGGCCACCACGAGAACGCGCTCTCGGCCCTCGTCCTCCACCATCTCCGTAATATAGGCCACCCCCGTCGTCTATGCGTTTGCCGGCTCTATGGTTCTTCTGAAAGGGCGGTCTTGTGCACCATTCCGGCGAGATCGAGCATGGGGGAAGGAAGGCGGTCCTTTGCCCCCTGTCCCACCGGCAACCATAGCACCCCTTTATGGAACGATGCTCTCACGTCCTCGCGCGTGATCACCATCGAGGCGACCGTGGACTTTCCCGCGCCGCCTGGTCCGGCAAGCCCAAAAACCACCCGTTGGTTTTCGGCGGAATTATTACGTTCGAAGGAGTCACGGCTGCTGCTCGTGATCTCGAGGTGATCGCAAGCATGGGCAACCTCCGCCCTACGCTGGACATACCAGTCTCGAACGCGAGGAGTTCCGGAGGGAATCTTGACCCTGCTCGCCAAGTCTGCCATCCTACGTTGATCCTGGGCAGCCGAAGCAGAGGGTCCAAGAGGGACAGCAGTCAAGAGATCTGCCCCAAGTCGAAGCGGGACTTCAGACAAAAATGTAGCCTAACCGGCTGGCATGTGCAGGTTGCCGCAGCCTCAGTCGTTTGCGCCCTCCTCTCTGGGTCCTCAGTTCACACCGGGCGAAGCTGGTAAAGCAAAGTACATGTACCGCGTAGTCTATGCACAAGGGGCAGGTGGTTTTCACATCGAAACGCTTTGCAAGTGTCTCGATGGAAAACTCTGAGAGATCCTACGAATAGATCTTCCTCAAAATCGCACGAGAATGTACCCCCCCGTGTACCAGGAAATTTCACCAAGGTTGTTGGTGGTGAAGTCTTCGTTGAGGACTGCGCAGTGTCGTTATGCCGGGATTTTTTTCTTTTTATTGCTGTTCGGGAACGGTGTCCCCAAATATCAGAACGCCTTGCGAACCATCACCAAACAATAGGGCCACACTACACGCCTCGATTGGCACGCTGTTGTTGGTAGATATCCCCAACCACAGAGCTTGAACACCAGGTACCACTTACAGCGTGCCTGCACCAGGTGGGAGACACAAGGATTGTTCATTGTTACGGTAGCCGGACCTGCTACGTCAAATGATATCAGGCCCCAAACCTCTCTCCTCTCTGTCTCGCTATCGCTTTCGCTATTTTTTTTCGGTTTTTTTTTCCCTCCCTTCCGCCGCCCTTTCGATGTCTTCGGAATGCGGAGCAACTGGAAGACGACTCTTTTGGTATTGGACTGGAAAGAGGGCCCAGATCCACGTTTCATGTTTGTCGATATCTCCATCCACAAGGGACGAACACCTAATGTCTTGAATGCTACAGAAAGCCAACGACACCAGCTTGTGTGCCCACCGTTTGGTTCAAGTTGCACGGCCCAGCGTCGTTCACTGATGCGTCCTCCAAATCCGAATGTTCAACCAGATCATCTGTCTCCAAGTCAGCGCGTGTCTTGTGACCCTCGCAACAAGCACAGTCTGCAAAACAATCTCGGGAAACTGGTATACAGCGTCTAGTAGGATGTATAAGTACTGTGTGGTCTCGTTTCAGTAGCCCACGTAGACCCAGGGTGGCGCCAGGTGGGTGTAAATGCGCCAAACCGTTTGCCCGGGGATGATCATGGGAAAAAGTCCACACATCGGAAAAAAGTTGAAAAAAGCCTGACTGAGTACTGGGTCAGTAATTTTCCAGAGCTGTTTTCCCTACCCAGCACGCCACAAGCCCCCATTTCCCTTCGTCTCTTCCGCTGGAAGACTTGTCAGGACTAAAGCTACTCGAAGGTGCCTTCATGCGTGACGGTGGTGGCTTGTAGTGGCGGCGGGGCCGGAAAAGGTCGAAAAAAAAAAATCTCGGCATCCTCTGGACCTGTTACCGCAACATTCACCTGACCTTGCCTTTTCGAATCCGCCGGAACACGCACGGATCGGTTTCGCATTGCTCCATCGAAGGGGAAAACATTAGGGTTGTGTATCGGAGCCGATATGTTTGATATAATCGGACGATATATATCGTATCGAGTATCTATTGTCAGCCCCGATATGTTGGGCGATATATTTGAGGGGGCTCCGTGAATCAAAAAGGGGGCATATGTTACAACAGTTACACGTTTGGACCCCCTATGAGGCCTCGCTGTTGCGGCGGCTGTTGCTTTGGACCACAGAAGAGCAGACCGAACACCGAACACTAGCCGAACACCCCATGAGTACCCCACCAGCAGCGGACCAGGATGGAGGGTCCTCCACGCCGGTGGTTGCAGTAGAACCAGTTTCAGACACAGAGACAGCAGAGCGTTCGAAGAAAAACGAGCGGGCTGCGAAGGTGGAGAGGGTCAAGATGGAGCCGAAGCTGCCCAAGCCCCCGAATGCCTCACACCCGGTGTGGAAGCATTTCAGGGTGTATCGGAACCCATGCCATTCGGGCATCGCGATCTGTCAGTTGTGCGTGGCAAACGGCGACTTTCACTGTGCAGAGACCAAGTTCAAAAAAACACGAAAAACTTAGGCTGTGTTGTAGAAACATGACAAGATTCAGAGAGAGAGGGAGGACGAGGGAGGTGGGAACGTGTTTTGGAAGCAGCTTCGTGAAGACGTTCAAACGTGGTCGTGTTGTACCACCCAACCAAAGCTTCGAAAGAGAACTGACTAATCATCTGTCATTTATTGTCGATGGTTTCCAAGTTTTAGCGTTTTTCGGTAGTTTTCAGGATATCACCCACCAAAAAGTGGCATGGTCGAAGTGCCCCAAAATCACCCAAAAAATATGCTCTAGTGAAGCCAAATTGCGTAAAAAAACGCCTCCGGCGGGGCGCCTCCAGCGGGGCCCCTCACCAGCCGGGGGGCCGAGGGGGTGCTCGCGAAGCGAGCCCCCTAACCACGGCTCGCTTCGCTCGCCGATATTTTTCGATATATCGGCGAAGGCTGCGCCGATCTCCGATACATATTATATCGTTCGGCTGCGCCGATACACAACCCCAGAAAACATAGGACGGGGGGACCATTTCATTTAATATTTATTTTATTTAACGGTGGGATTTACTGCTCATCGCGTTTATCCGCGTTTTGTACTGCTCTGCTGCTATGCTGCGTGCATAGAAGAACAAACTGTCTTGTTGAGCCTGTTACCCGCAGGGGAGATGTCCCTATATGCTGTCTGGGAAATCGTAGACATACAGGTACTTTCTGACGCTATGAATCCATTGCTAATCTGTCTCAGACTCTTTTCTATGATAGAGATGGTTTCGTTGTGTCATATTAAGAAAAAAAAAAAAAAAACAGATTACTTGCTCATCATGCGTATGAATACGACGTCGTGTGAACGTCATGTAGACTAGAGGGAGATGTGGAGCAAGCATATGCCGGTACGCAAAAGAGACAGAAACACACACCTTTCTTCCCCCAACGAGTGCCTGCGGATACCGGATGAGCCTCTTGCTGCTGGCTTATGTCTCCGGGGTGTAGGAGCGGTGGGCCGCGTTATCGGGCGCGGCGGTGTGCTTCACACGGCGCGGAGGGTTCTAAAAACTTGTTGTGTACACTCGGAAGTTTTGCGGTGCAACCCTCTTCTCGTCTTCTTGCCGACTTGCCGATGACCTCGTGTTTAGTGATTTGCGCGACAGATGATACCTCTGAAGTGTTGCAGGGTTAGAGTGCATTCCCGCACGGTTGTAGATGCCCATCTTTTGTCCTGGTATAGGCACACTCGCTGCATGCGGTGTACTGTTCTCAGAAAGGCGGTGATTGGCTGCGCTGCGTTACAGCTGAGAGCTGCACCTTGCATGTTGTTGCAGAGTGTGCGTGCATGCGTGTACGCGTCTGTGTCGCTCCCTCTGTCCCAGCACACAAAATTGCACCCAGCAATTACTGGCGGGCAGCCTCTAGAGTGCTATGTAGCGTTCCAAGTGTTCGGGAGAGCTCTGGGGGGGGTTGGGAGGGCGGCACATCGACGCTCCCAACTAGATATATATCTCGAACGGGTACACAGCAGTACGTAGTAGTTGCGGCGCGCCGTTCAGAAAAATCTACAAGACCCTCAACTTTTGAGGAAAAATAAGAAAAAGTGATAAAACAAACACACCTCAAAACGGACGCAAAGATAAGAAACATCCGAATAAGAAAACACGCACCCACAGAGGCATGAGACATAAGAAACTACGGTAGGGGACCGGAGCTCATGGCAATAATAACTTGATTGAGTGTCTTTGTGCGTTTCTTCCGAACAATGCGTTGTTTCGATTGTTGCACAGGGGGGGGCGGCACACCTCGGCACCTTGGCAGCACGAGTTAGACGAGGCCCCGGAAGTGGTTTGTCCATTTAGTTTCTGTGTTTCGCAATCATCTGTTGGGAGACGTTCGTGGACGGAGGGTATGGTTGCCGAAAGAATGGGTAACACAAGACACGGTAACTAACTGACTGAGTGGCGTATACATTTATACAGGCCAGGCGACAGAGCCAAACAATAAGAAATTCACTGTCGTCGTTGTTGTAAGAAAAATCATGAGTATTCGATCAACAGCCAGAATAATAAGACTTTGAGCCTCGACCCGAAATTGGTGCTTCTTATTTGCGGGCCCCAACTGTAGTCTTTCTGTGTGTGTTTTTATTTTTCCTAATAGAAGTAGATAGGGACAGCAGAGATACTACTACTGTAGATACTCTTCTTGCGCGTGAAAGACTCGCCCGTGTTAGCCAGCATCAAGTCGAAACTGGGAGGCCACTTCATTCTCTTCCTGTTTGCTGGCGGTGCTGCCAGCACCTCCCACGTCACCGTTGTCTGCGCGGTCGGGAGGGGTGGTGATATACATACGTGTACCGGGAGGGGAGAACAGCGACGGGGGTCGGATTCTGAGGTCGAACCGTCCGCGTCTGAAATGTTGGCTGCAATGTTCCTTTTGGCTGTCATCGTTCGCTCAGTCAGGCGTTGGGCTACAACAGTCTCTCTGACAACAGGCCTCTCGCCGACGTATGCGCATGAGTGTCGGATCTCCGTGGAACGCTCGTCCTAATCGACTTTGTACAAGTTGGCCGTAGTAAGAGTCTATGCCTATGATCTTCGCAGCGGCTCAATAGACTACGCTTGGTTTGCTACTACTTTGGTCCTGCACTTGCGTTCTTCGAGGCCGGTATTGTCGGTTTTGTTTTTGCGCTTGGTTTCTACCAAGTGGCCGTTCTGCGGGCCTCTGCAGCGACATTAACAACAGCATATCCGCGGATCATCTGCCTTTTCTCTGAACACAACACGAGAGAGAGCATCAGTCATGCACTTCGCCAACCGTTGCACTTCGTCTATTGGGCCCTGCACGGATGTATAAAAACGGATCCGTTCTTCCCCAAGCGCAAAACAAAAGCATCCGCACCGCGCTGCTTGAGCCCCAACTGCGTCATGCCGGGTCTCAACACGAACTTCGCAGGTTGTTCAGCACTATTGTACTACCGTAGTCCTCCCTCGATGTCGAGACGTAACGTACACAGCACGACGAAATGATTAATATTATTATCAATCGTGGAATAGCTTTTCCCTTCGGCGAGGGCTGTCTGTCAAGCGTCCGCACTCGTGCACACAGAGATCGCTGGACCCTTACTAAGCTGCCAGTTACCATCACACCACGCCCACCCAAAAAAAAAAATAGATTCTGAAGCAAAAAACAATCAGGGATGGCACATATGCCCTGTCGGCACTGCGCTACAAATGACAGCGAACAGCAGCAGGGCGAGGGCGGACGTACAACAACAATACGAAACTCAAAAACCCGAACTTTTGTGCGGGGAAACTCGGGACCACCTTACAACAAGGAGATGCAAAAATCCAAACTTGCTGCTGCGAAGAAGCTCGGTGTGCTGTACTGCGCTGGTACACCAGATCATAAAAAAAGATTAGTATCTAGAAGAAGCTTCTACGGCGGTGCACAAGATTATCAAGAAGAAGTTCTGGAGAAATTTTCTAGAAAAGGAGCTTCTAGAAAAGGAACTTCTAGAAGTCTTCCCAGCCGTCAGGCGGGGCGATGTCCATGAGCTTCTTCGCCACGACCACCGGTTTCGCTTTCGCCTTGCTGCTCTCGCGTTGCGCCCTGTCAACGAATGACCACAGACCAAGAACCAGTAGTTCAAGCGGGGGGTTACTCTCATGTAAGCGCATGCCGTAGTCGTTGGACGGTTGATTGGCCTCGCATGCTGGGAAGGAGCGATATGCCATTTTTTCGCCGGCCCAGGGTACTGTGCTAGATAACGGTGTGTGGGGACTAGGGAAGAAGAGGGCTTTGGGTCCCTTCCCAGGTCGATTTGTGCCTTCTTGGCAAGCATGAACATCAGGACAATCAACTGAGACGTGTTTCAGTCGCGTGATGACTTCACGAGCAGAGGCAGACAAATGTCCGTGCAAGAAGAGGGAAGGAGTGCCGCGAGAAGCACGCCATAAAAGAGGGTCACCGTGTATCATTGGTGTCCCCACCCCCTACAGTAGCTCAAGACACAAGACACACACAACGGGCGAAGAAAAAGGCCAAACTGGACGGACGAAAAGCAAACAGCCGTGCCACGACAACAGTTTACGCATCGAGACAGACACTGTAACCAGGGCCCCTCCTGCCTGCTTTGCTCGGTGCCGTCGACATCAGGAGGCCCCGCGGATTCCAGGGGCTCCGCAGAGTGCAGAGGGAGTGCTAAATGTTCTAGCTGTTTCTCTGGGTTTAGGCTTTATCCGTTCATCTTTGGTCTGCCCGTTTAGCCCCGTGAACGCAAAGCAAAGAAAGCACACAAACACAGCAGACCAAGAGCAAAAACCTTTTGACAACACCTTCGGGCCTCCCGTCGCTTCTGTAAGGCTTCTCTCCGGCTCGCGGCGTCGCCCGCCGCCCCCCCCCCAGCAGCACCAGCACCAGCCCCCGAGCCCCCCCCGCCGCCGCCGCCGCCGCCGCCCAACCCCAACGAAACGACGCGCTTCGGTGGCGTGGGCGAGGGCGGCTTAGGCGGCGGCGGTTGCGCATCGTCGCCGACACCGTCGAGGCCGTCCCAGTCCCACCCTTCCCCCGCGCCGCCGCCGCCGCCGCGGCCGGCCGCAGGGGCGGCAGAAACCCCTCCGGGGGGGCTGGCTTTCTTGAGGCTGAGGATCGACGAGGGCTTCGAACCCGCGGCGGCATTGGTCGTGCACCCGTTTGTAGACCCTGGTGCGGGCTGGATGTCTCTTGCGTCCTGCAATCACCAACAGGGGGATGGGGGGCACGCGGAAGAGAGTATGACCAATGTGTCTCCATTTCGGAACGGAGCGCTGTTACTCTTTCCCGTTGAGAGAGACATCTCCCGCAAATGCTCTGGGCCGGCGCGGGGGTGTGTGGCACAAGGCATCTTGGTGGGCAGCGTGGAGCTTTACAACTTCATGTTGCTTGTTGCGTGGATTAGGGAGCATCCAAGCGCTATTCGTTTGCCCTTGCTGTTCAAATACGGAACTGTTAACAAGTACGCGATGGTTGATGTCGGTTCGCCGTGTGGATATGCACTGCGTCGAGGTGAGAAAAAAAATGTTTGCGATGCGTGAACCACCACCACCAACAACAACAACAACAGCAAAAGCAACAGCACCAGCACGATCAACACCAGCACCAGCACCACCAACATCACCACTGTCACCACCACCACCACCACCACCACCACCGCACCTGCCATTCGTCTTCGCCGCCGCCATCACCGTCATCCTCCCCCTCCTCCCCGGGGACATAGCCAAACATCCCCTTCCCGCTCGCACCGCCTCCTCCGCCGACGGGGAGACCCGCAGCCACCGCCGACGCCACCGAACCGGGAATGCTCGCCGACACGTTGCCGGCGCCGTTGAGGTTAAGGCCTAGGGCCGTGGTGTGGTGTCTCGGCACCCCCGACGACGATGCCGAAGGGGGCGGAGACATCGCCGCCGATGCCAACGAGGTGCTGCTGTTGCTGTTGCTCATCGTGTCGGCACCACCTCCTGCCGCCCCGACGGGTCCGCTGCTGGGGAGGGCCGAGCTAGCGAGAGTCTCGGAGAGCTTCCCCAGCGCCCAGCTGTTTTGGGTTGGGTTTGGACGAGAGGGCGACGGCGTTTGCGTTCGCCGGGCGGGGAGGGGACGGGGGGGGGGAGTGTGTGTATATATATATAGCGTGAGAGCGAAAAGAAAGACAACGATGCAATGGTTGCGAAGGATTCTTATAAACTTCTGTAGGAATATAAACAAAACGAAACCAAAAGCCATGACACCAAGGGCGACAACTCAACCCGATTACCAATAACCGCTGTCTGCTAACTTCTGAATACAAAAAAAGAGGTTCGATGCCCCACAAGGCCTGCATTCGGAGGGCAAAGCGACGCAAGCAACAACACAGGTATATATGCTTATAAGCAGTAGTAGGCGAGAACTCCAACAACTCAGCGTCACTCCTCGAAAACGAATGTGCCACCGTCTGAACAGGGTTAGGGTTAGGGCTAGTCGTGAGCGCGCACACACCTCCCCCATTCAGACCCAGCGGAGCTCCTCTTCGCAGCCCCCGCCGAAGATGATCCCGCGGAGCCCCCTCCGACACCACCACCACCCGCCGCCGCGTTCCCTCCGCCGCCGCCGCTGACGCCGTGGGCCGCTAGCTCGGCCGCTTTCTCCTCCGCCTATCGTGCGTGATCGTGATCGCAGAGGAAAACATGTCGCTAATGATTATGTGCTGTTTCGTGCGCGGCGGCGTGTGGCTTGGAGGCGTAACAAAGAAGAGGCCGTGACACCTACGTGAACACCATTGGTAGCTGCACAGTTTCGTACGTATGTCTTGTCGGTAACAGTAACGGTACAGCGGAATGTGCCCGGCGAATCAACCCGCGCTATTTAGAGACCGGCGCCATTCAAAGCACAGAACGACGACTTGGTGATTTCAGCATGTGCCCAGCTGCAATTTCGCTGGCGCTGTACAGCAGGGAAGAGAGTGCCGCACTATTCTCGCACGAAAAATCGAAGGCAGAGTACGCAGGAGGGGTGGGCAGGGGGGGTTCGTGGAGAAGAACCTTTCTGTGTGACCACGGGTTGGAGAAACCGGCGCGCAAGTGCAGTGACCGCCTGCTTGAAGTGACGACAAAAAAAACAACACTTACAGGGGCACTGGCGGTATTCTAGGTCCATAAGCCTGCTGCCCAGCAACGGCGCTACCGCGGGGATTCAACCACATTGTGGGCCCCACATACCTCTATCCTTCTTCGCTCCTCCTCCTCCACCTTCATCCTCTCCGACACCTCTCGAAGCTTGCAGAGATACGTGTCCACGCACGCGAAGGCGGCCTCCCGTACCGCCTCTGACCCCGGGTCTATGAGGCACAGCATCACCGTCGGGAGCACCTTGGCGCAGACCTGTTGACGCCGGCGGCAAGCGGTGAGGGTGGTGGTGGCGGCGGCGGTGCAGTGGTGTTGCTTGTAGAAGCCGAAATCAAACCAGAAGAAGTAGTCAGCGGCTTCGCTTTTAGAAGCCGAATCAAACCATTAGACTGGTCAGCGGTGTTGCTCTTAGGGGCCGAAATCAAACCGTCAGAACCAGTCAGCGCTGACTAGCTTACATCGGCTTCAACAAATGTTTCATGGCACGAAACAAGCGGTTGATGAAGTACTCATTAGTTGGGTGGTGGTGCAGTGTCATGCCGTGGCTGTTAACCTTGTCGAGTGTTGGGTTTCTAGAATACCATGAGACACGCAGGGTATGGTCGTTGGCACGTACCACGATCGTCTGCAGAACTGTGGGTCAACATAATATTATTAGTACGCACGACCGATCAGCGGTTGGAACTGAGGAAACAGAGAGAGAGAGAGAGAGAGACCACACACACATACGCTGCAGGCAGGCAGGCAGAGACGCAAAGCGGGGACGCCTTCCTCCGCATCCACCTTCTGTGGTTGAAAAAGACACCAACAAACTACTTGGGAAAGAGAAGGGGAGCCGGGTGGAGAGAAAGACACACAGAGAGAGAGAGAGAGAGAGAGAGAGAGAGAGAGAGAGAGAGAGAGAGAGAGAGAGAGAGAGAGAGAGAGAGATGCAGAGCGGGGACGCCTGTTGCCGCACCCACCTCCTCCGCCCGAAAGTGCTGGTGGCAAGCCGCCGTAGCCCTGAGCCCCGCCAGCCTCGTCGCCACGAACGGATCCTTCACCCCCCTGGCAAACGCCGGCAGCAGCACCTTGTCCCTTACGGCCGGGCTCAGCTGCGCCGCCACCTTACCCAGGAAAATAATCGCGTTCGTACGGATGGAGTCTTCCGCGTCACCCTGAGAAAGAAATGCGGCCGCATAGGTACCGTTTGGGGGGGGGGAGGGGGGGACAATGCCGTGAGGTTCGCGAGGATGTGCTGAAAATAAATGCAAGAAAGCAGGGGGCGAGGGGAGTCGGTAGTGTACCGTTTGAGGGGGGGGGGGGGGGGGGGTACTCATAGTCGTGCATGCCGTAGTCGTTAGACTATTGACCTCGCATCCCTACAAAGCCGGGACGGAGCACGCCGGGTTCTCACCGGACCAGGCTCTCACATCACCAAGCGCGAAGCGCCGTGAGGTATTCGGCGAGTCGCATGAAGGGTGAGCTGCATCCTGCTAAGGGTGTTCGGCATCTTGTGCTTACTTCCTTGCGTACGGATGACAGCTATGTATGACTTAATTTATTTTCTGGTGCTTTCACTTCCAGAGACAGTTGTAAGCACTGTGTAGCTGCCTCGAGGATGCTTGACCATTTTAACACAACGTGGTGCGATCATCCCCCTTGCGCGGAGTGAGGCTTCTCGACCCCGCACAACATGATCTACTCGACCACCATTCATGGTTACCGCAAAAAAAAAACAGAGGAAAAAAAAACCCGGTAACCTGGTTGCCGAGTTCATGAAGTGACTTGGCTTGTTTTACAACGTCGTTGACAAGCGACGAAAACCCAATCCCGATGGCAAAACACCGGAGGGGGGGTAGGGGCGACGCGGTGAGGTGATTCTTCGACGGAACAGCAGCAGCAGCAGCAGCAGCAGCAGCAGCAACAACAACAGCGGCAGCAACAGCAGTAACAGCAGCAGGTACAGCATTCATGCATCATTCTCACCTGCAGCCTTGCCAGGTGCTTGATGAGCTTGTCGTTCATGTTCTTCTCCGACAGCTGCTGCGTGAACGCCACCATGCTCTTGAGCGTCAGCTCACGAAGCGGAGCGGCCGCATCCGTAAAACCCGCACATAGCGGCTCGAACACCTTGTCGTTGGGAGGGAGTTGGTGCAGATAACAGCGGCAGATCGTCCCATGAGCGGGAGGGCAGACCGGCACGCGCGCGGGGGGGGTGGGGGTGGTACTCATGTTCTTGCATGCCTTAGCTGTTAGGCCATTGACCACGCGTCCTCTAGAGGACGGAGCACAAATGCGCGCCCGGTTTCCGCCAAAGTAGGCAACGTTAAGACGAGCGCCGTAGGTTGCGCAACATATCACACACACTGGCCCGATTTTCAAAGCTCAATTACTTGAGAGGGAAAGCAGTGACGGTGCCGAAAATGGCGGGAGGCGTTGGGACCGTCTGGCCGAGAGCTTTCCGACAACGCATCCTTTGATTTCAGCACCCTCTTCGTCGTGGAGTAACGAAGCTTTCAAAATCGTTCCAGGGGGTGAGGTATTATTATGCAACCTGCGGTAGGCAGACCTGAAAGCGGACAGGGGGCAACGGGTGTCCCTGTATCCGCTCTCCCTGCAATGAAGAGACGAATATACAGACCCCAAACCGGGTAGGCAGGCTGTGTTTCCAAAAAAATAAGCAACTGCTGTTACGTAACGACGAACAACACACCCCCGCAAGCTGAACGGGAGCAACGTTGTGGCCGTACCCGATAGCCCTGCCTGCGCAGCACCAGCCTATGGGGGGGGCGCTTCAGCTCTACCGGGGGTGACGCAATATACCACACCCACTGGATCAATTTTCACAGCTCCACTACTCCACTAGGAAGAAGGTGCATGAGTCATACGGTACGTTTGTTGGAAAGCTCTCGACGAGATGGTTCGACGCCGCCATTTTTCGGCACCGCCACCGCTTGTGCTGTGGAGAGATCGAGCTTTGAAAATCGATCCAGGGGGTGTAGTATCTTGTGTCACCTACGGCAACTGGCTTGCGAAGGAAGTCTGGATTCGCACCCGTTTGTGTCCCAGCGGGACAACAAAACACCGACATAACCCCCTGGCGAGGCGAACCTAACCCTAAATACCTGGTCGTTGACTACGGCGTCCTCTAGCCGTTTCCCGTACGACGGTATGCTGGTGAGGAGCATTACTCGCACTCCTCGATCGTTCACGGCGAAGAGACCGGCGATGGTTGGCTGGATGGTCGAGCGGAAGTCTTCGTCTGGCATCTCCTTCGAAATCTATATATAGGTGGAGGGACGTTGAAGCAAAGCGGGGCAAATGGGTTTTGGTAACAGGAAGGGGAAGTTGCTCTCCTGGTAACGCCGGTTGTGTCTGCGGAACAGATAGAGAATGTCGTCATCACGGGTAACCTTCGACCCGGCAACAACGACAGCGACAGCATCTCATCATCATCATCAGCGGCAGCAGCAGCAGCAGCAGCTGCAACAGTAACAACAACAACAACAACAACAACAACACAAACAACGATAACAATAACACCATCACCACCACCAACATGACACATACAACACCATTACACAAACGACAACACCGACAACGAACATCATCAACACCCCGACCACGCTTCGCTTGCCTCGAGGAGCTTCGGAAAGCACAAGTTGACCGTCGCCCTTGCAGCCCCTTGAGCCAGCGCGCCTGGTGCTGTGTTCGATGCTGTCGCCAGCTCCCTTAGAAGCAGCGGCACCACCTTGTGGATCAACGCCTTTCCCCCAGAAACAGAGGGGGGGGGGGGTACTCATGGTCTAAATAATGGTTCACTTGCGCATCGTGTTTGCGTGTGTGTCTTTATTATTAGCATGGACCGGTCTAACCGTGAGTGTGTTTCCATTACACGGCATCGACCGCGCGAACGGGCGGGCCAATAAAAAGATGCAAGTCTTATTTCAGTCGGCTAAGAACGGAATAAGCTTCTTTTTAAGGGCCATGGGCTGGGGGGGCGTATCGTATGTACCATGATCTCGGGGGGGGGCAAGTGTGTGTGCCTACTCGTAGCGGTTCTAAATGCCAACACAACAAACGACAATGACAACGACAACGACATCGACAACCGCGACAGCAGCAACAACAAGAACGACAACAACAACAACAACCACAACAAGAACGGTAACAACAGCAACCACCACAACAAGAACGGTAACAACAACAACAACAACAACAACACCACCACCACCACCACCACCACCACCACTACTAACGACGACGACAACAACAACAACCACAACCACACAACAAACAACAAAAACACGCCCACCTGTTTCGAGTGCGATTCGATCGCGAATCTCTGCAGAAGCTCCGCCTTCTCCTCCGGACTCTTGACCGAGAAAAGCTGCTCGGGAAAAAAAAAAAGAAGGGAACAAAAGCGAGAAAGCGTCACAATATTACTTGTACGAGAAAACAAGCAAAAAATAATTGTGATGCGACATCTGTCGGAAGCGAAAAACACAATCGTCGAACAGACCCACGCGCGGGCGAGCCAAGGAAAAAGAAAAGGCCATTGCACAACCGTGAGCAAGCATCAAACAAGGCGGTAGGGTAGATTAACGCTAATCCGCTTGAACATTGTAGTAGTACTCTGACGCCATCGCCTAGCCGACGGGCTTGTGCTGCTCATGCGCGTGCACAGGCCTCGACAACCACTGTAGAGCGGACAAAGGAGGGAAATCGCTTGTGCTAGCTGCTTGTGGACCCGTGCATCATCGCCAAGAAAAAAAAAAAATAGGGGTGCGCGTTCTCCTCAAACACGCCTCAAGAACCACTATAATACAGCAGTGCGGACGAAAGAACCCTGGCTTTTATAAACTTGTTTTCGGACCCGTGCATCACCCGCAAACAAACAAAAGAGTGGGGGGTTGGTTCCTCAATGTTAAGCTTTCCTTCGGCGCTTGTGCGTGTGACGTTCACTTCACCTCTAACGCCGTGAGATCCTTGACGGTCTGCTTCCTGAGAAAGGCGCACCGCAGGTACTGGGACGCCGTTGGTCTCTTCGTCGGCTCTGGAAGCAGCATCTTGCCAACGTACCTGTGCGACATTCACGCATTTTTTTTGGTGTTGCGACGGGTTGGACAAGCAATGAACGTGACGCCCCGAGAGTGTGCTGTAGCGATGTATGTTTCGAACCCGCCATGGGTTTGTCTGCGGTACTATTACGCAGAGCGCAGTTCCGGCGCGGTAACTATCGGTCTTCACCACTATATTGTATTCAGATCGCACTAGTGGCACCCGTGTCTACTACCCCTCGCGTACGAGTTCCGGCTTCAGGCCGGACTCCAGGCAGGAGCTCAAAGAAGCGTTTTCGTGACGCATGACGTAAGATAACACTCCCCCTTTCGATTGCACCGCCCGACGAAGACGGTGCCTGCCGTAATCGCTCTCGGACAGGGCTCGACGCCACCCTATTTTCACTCCGGATAAATTGAGGCTGCAAAAATCGGTTCATGCGGTGTGGTGGTGGCGGTGTTTTCCAGTGCAAGCTGCGGTACAATTACGCTTGTTTCCGTCCTCATCACCTGTCTAACCCTGACGGGGTCCCCTCGGGATAAACTCGCTCCAGCAGGCGGCCGAGGGCGTAGACGTCCATGCAGTGGATGGGCATGTGGACCCCTCCTCCATCCAACGTCGGCTGCAATATTGTGAACAGAAATATATTAAAAAAACGGGACGGAAAACGGCAGGAGGCGTGGGGAAAAAGTTCGCGCTAGCGCTCAAGAACCTTTCAGCTTGCACGGGCGTTATCGTTATCGAGAAGTGGAGAGGTGGACATAAACTTACACCATATTGAGAGAGGGAGAGAGATAGAGAGAGACAGACAAAACAAACGAGACAGATACAGAGACAGAGAAAAAGAGAGGAACGGAGAAGAGCGACCCTACCCAACTTCACACTCACTACAGGCGAGCGACGAAAGTCAACCAGGACCCGTCCCTCCCATCCTCACCGAATACCGCCACCAGTCGTCATTGTTCCTCTCCGCGGATTGAAACTGTCGAGGCTGCAGCCCCCGCCTCTCTGCGATGGAGTAGTCCTTCCCTCCAAGCGGGGACAAAAGGTCCATCCCCCCAAGTTTCCAGTCACCGCCACTGCACAAAGCAGTTAGTTCAGTCAAGTGACCCGACAAAGGAGTTCAATCACCAAGAGAGGCGTTAGCGTGGTGCCGCCTTCGCGAAGGATTGTATTGTTAACCTACACCTCTGTTCGGAATCTGTATTGTGAACCTACAACCCTTCTGTTCGGACTCTGTATTGTTAACCTACAACCCTTCTGTTTCGGAATTATAGGACTATTCAGACACAAATGTGATTGTCCCAATGGTCCCTATATTTCCGGGCAGAGTAGCATGAAACACAGAGGGGGGTCTCGTATTCCCTATCCCTAACCCCACCCGGCACCCCCTACAAAAACCAAGATTGGTATCCTCGCGATGGTTCCTACTGCTCAGAGCAACGGGTCCATGGACGTCTTATATAGGCTCAGGAAAAAGGGCATGTCTCGCGACTTCTGGCCTGTGGAACGCCCAAGACTTGTCAGCGTTACGTTGCGCTCCGACGTGGTGTTGGGGAAGGCACGGCCGGGGGCACCGCAGACAGAGGAAGACGATACCGGGGTGCTGAGTAACCATGTCAAAGGACAGACAGGACAGTTACCAGTACGGAGCAAGGGACAAGTGGCTGCTACATTCCGTGGGAGGTGATGCCACTGATGTTTGATCGCATACCAATATGAGGAGAAGGACTGACATGAACATATTGACGGATTATGTGCATATAAAGAAAAAAAGATGGGAAAAATATGCACTTTTTCCTAGCGTTCTAACGCAAGAAAGGGGAGAGTAGTGCCATGGACCAAGCCAGGGCACGCTCGATCGATCAAATCAATCACCTCGTGACGAAGACAGTGTCGGTGCTGATGTTGTTGTGGTAGAACTTGCAGTCCTCGTGCAGGAACTTGAGGGCGCTGCAAAGGCAGTGCATCCCCCACGCCACCTTTCGAGCGAAAACATTAAAAAAAAAAATATATATATATATATAACAGGCTCGCAGGTGAAAAAAAAAAAAAACTGAAACCGTTTTTATCCCCTTGCGTCGGCGGGGAGCGGATGAACGACACCCTCCAAAAAATAAACGTGACCGACAGCCTCAAATATATCTACAACCCTTTCTATAACACGCCATTTCTTGAGGCAGGTCGACAGCAGGAAACGTTGTTCTTTACATGGCGCCAAAATTGCGATCTCCTATGTGACGTGGTCTCGCCGCATCCCCCACACACGTGTGCTTGCTTCTTGCCGTCGGATACCGCGACACCTACATACATCTATCTATCCTTCACAAGCGCTTTTGTAGAAAAGAAGCGACATCGACATCGTTCGTTGCGCACCTGCTCGTCCTTCTTGCCCGGCTCGCAGCATTCGCGGACCCAGCGCATGAGCGGGATAACTTGCTCTGAAACCAAAAGGGGCACAGTAGTCCAGACGAGGACGGACAGGGGCGGGTGGGGGGGTTGTAGGAGGAACGACACACGCAGCCGAAGAATAGAATAGCGAGTGCCGAGGAAGGCGAAAAAGAAAAACAGGTTCCATCCCTACAGCTGATCCACCTCAGCAGTTGTGTACAGTAGGCGGGCGTGCGCCGGTGCTGCGCTAGGCGGGTGTGACGACATTCTGGAGTTGCTTCGGAGAAGCGGCTGCCCTTGGGATGAAACGACATGCGCATCGGCCGCACGTGGCGGAGACTTCGACGGTCTCTTGTCTGCATTTTCGT
>FN649739.1:2308911-2347991 GCA_000310025.1 Ectocarpus siliculosus | reverse complement strand
GTCGCCCCGGACGCACTTGATCGCGGTGCCAGCCTTGTGGGCGGCGTCCACGACCATGCGCTTGAAGACCGCCAACGCCTCCGACTTCCGCCGCATGGCATAGCAGACGATCCAGCCCGTGGCGGCGTCCACACCGAAGAGCATGTAGTGGTTGCCGCCGATGGTCGCCGTGTACCCGCCGCACATGTCGATGTGGAACATGTCGTTCGGCGCCCTCTTGCCGCGGTATCCGCCCCCCTGCTTCGGCACCGGTGCCCTCGTCCCCCGCGCCGGCAAGCACCACCGGCAGCTGTCCATTGTGCCCGTGAGGGTGATTCCGTGTTGTTTTGCGGATAACCTCAAGATTGGTTCGGACAAGTGGCCGGCACGGTTGTGGAACGTGTTAATATCCATAACCTTTGTTGCATTGCCGACATGGAAAGGCGTCTTACCCGGACCCAACACAGCCAAAGCACGATCACACTCAGCACCCTCCCAAACATCTATCATCCTGGCAGAGGATTCTGCCGAAACATCCGTCACGCGGGGGGGTTCAAAATCCGAATCCAGAAGGCAAGTCAACACTTCAGATCTCTGGGCATGCATAAAGATGTTCAACATGCAGGAATGGGCCCATTCTCTCGAGGGGTCACTACTCTCGGCAGTAGAGGCCGGCTTCACCAGAAAACTCTCACGCGCAACATTCACTTGAGACACATCTTTGTGGGGAAGGCGGGAGGCGAAAAGGGAGTCACTTGGGGGGGGTTCAAAATCCGAATCCAGAAGGCAAGTCAACACTTCAGATCTCTGGGCATGCATAAAGATGTTCAACATGCAGGAATGGGCCCATTCTCTCGAGGGGTCACTACTCTCGGCAGTAGAGGCCGGCTTCACCAGAAAACTCTCACGCGCAACATTCACTTGAGACACATCTTTGTGGGGAAGGCGGGAGGCGAAAAGGGAGTCACTTGACACTCCACGGATGAATCGTAGTTTACCGTGCAGCAGTTGAGTTCCGCTAGGGTTTATGCGGACTTCATGCTTGTGCGAAACTTTCCAAACCGAAAAAAGATTGAATCCACACCCGGGCACAAACAAAACTTCTGGCACAGTAATGTCTATGTCTTCCTGTTTCCCGTCGGCTCCGATTTGGTGGAACCGAAGGTCTAAGCTTCCTACAGCTGCAACCTTGATGAGAGCCGAGTCTCCAATTTGAATAAATTGTTCATCCTGGCCCAAGTGGCGAATGTCGTACATGTGATCTATCTGGTTCGAAATCATCGCGCTCGCTCCAGAATCGGCCTGCCACTGCTCGCTACCCTTCGGATTCGGCATGTACGGTTGGCATAGAAAAGCTTTGTCTACTGTGGGACGCTTGGTGACACGAGCTACAATTAGCATTCCAGATACATCAGAGGCAGCAGGCACAATCTTATCCGGCTCAGCAGTCGCGATCACAGCAGGCATAGAAGGCACCCTCACATCATGGACAGCATGCATTATCCCATCAGACTCAGTACTCACAACCACGTCAGGCACAGCGGGCACAATCGCATCAGTCTCATGAAAATCGGTCTCCTTCTCATAATTCTCGAACATCGCAGACAGACTCGGAGAAGCAACCCTGTGCAAATCTTGCTCAGAAAAACAGTGATTCCTATCGTGACTCGCAAGCATTTCAGGGTCAACACCGGGTACAGCAGGTACGAAAACGTCAGACGCCTTAAAACCAAACGCAGACTCAAGAAAAGAATCAAACTTGCCTCGAGGGCACACACTTCGTGCCATGAAGAGACGAAGAGGGGCGTCGCCAGCAGGAGGTAGAACGTCGCCTGGATCTGGAGAGGGAGAGGAGGAGGAAGAGGCCGCCTGAGGCACGCCGTGGTACTGCTGCTCCTGCTGCTGCTCAAAACTCGCCTGCTGCTGCGGGAAGGGCGCCGGCTGCTCCGAGACGTAGAAGGCCTCGTTGTAGACTCTCGGCTGATACGCGTCAGGACCTGCAGCAGAAGGGCAGTATGTTACGTTGGCCTCCTGCTGCTGGTGCGGCCCGCCGTCTTCGGAAAAATAGCCGAAGCCAAATCCCCCGCCGGCGTTGCCGTAGGAACCGCCGCTGTGGTTCCCCCCGTGAGCCGCGAGCCCATACCCGTATCCCGCCTCGGAAGGTGATGGGGCCCAGCTTGGCGTGGGTGCCGGCGCCGACGTTTGCTGCCATCCCGAGCTGCTTTCGCCACCGAACGAATCTCCGCCCCCGATGGCCAGGTGAGCCGGAAAAAAGGGCCGCGGGACGCTGGCAAGCTGCCCTGCAGGTACGTTGGCCGGCGGGAAATTGCCCCCGCGGCCGCCGCCTTGCCCACGGCTTTCGTAGGGGCGAGGCCCGTAGCCGCCGTAGCCCCGTCCCCCATCGTTGCGCCCCTGCATCTGCCCCCCAGCTCCGGGTCCTGGCCCACGCGGCGGCCCCTGAGGCGCATGAGGGTGGCCCTGACTCCAGCCCGCACCGTGTTGGAATTGGTACGACTGCTGTACTGATGGACCACCAACCCGCCCCAGGTTCTGCGATCCGCCTCGTGGATGAGCGGCCGCCTCGGCGTCCCTCCTGCCGCTCAAGTACGCGCTGATCTCGTTGTAATTCGCCAGGAACTCGCTGCGCAACTTGTGACAGTCAGCGGTCGCGTGCGAGGTGTTGGGGCCCGTGGTACTGGCAGATGTACGGTCCCAGCTGCTGCTGCTGCTGCTGCTGCTGCTGCCGCTGCTGCTGCTGCGGTGGCTGCATCGACGCCTGTGGCTGCTGCTGCTGCTGCTGCTGCTGCTGCGGTCCGCCGTGACCCATGCCGACAATGGCTGGTCTCCTCTGCCCGCCGCCCCGGCCCATGCCGGCAGCGACGAGGGCGTGCCTCGTCTCCTCTCCTCTCTCTCCAGACCTCCGCTCGTACCTCTGCTCGTGCTCAGCCGTCCTCAACGCCTCCTGCATTTGTGCACTCGACAACATGGGGTGAAAAAGGACACGCTCTTTAATTTTCTCAAATTCTGGCAAAAAACCCCGAGCGATGTGCTTGCACATGGACACTTCAGCACGATTATCACCGTATGACACCAGTCTCATCCAAAGCGCCTTAGCTCTACCAAAGTAGTCCATCAAACTTTCTCCATTCCTCTGACACAGCACATTCCACTGATCATTAAACGTCTGTCTTTCCTCGTTTTTACTGCGTCGGTAGTAGTCCAAGAAAATTTTGTACCCGGCTTGCGGACTCTCCGCTGCGAGCAATTGCCCTTGAATAGATTGTGCCGTGATCTTCGACAGCATGAAAATCCATACCTTCCTAGACTGCTTTACTCTCTCCTCACCAAACGAACGTTTCATCCAATCCACATTCACTTGAGCTGCAGCTACAGGAATCTCTGGGCCTCTCATTGCGTCAACCACTCCCTCGTTCTCCATCCACGCTTCAAACGCACTCGTGAAAATCCGCAACGCAACCTCCATCGATCGATTTTTGAGGAAATCATCACTCCAAACAGGGACCTCGACTTTGTCCCGCTGTTTCAACTCTACTGTCTGGGCGCTAGACGTGCCTGAATGGGCACGATGCCCCTGGTCCTGGGAGTTTGCCGTGAAAGCATGCTTGAGAAGGTCGACCAGCTGACGCATCGAGTCTTGCTGATCTCCCCCCGCCGCCGCTCTCCCTCCCAGATTGTCTTGTTCTTCTGCATCGGCGGTGAACGAATAGTTGGTTCCTCCATCGCCGGTGCCTTCTCCCGGGGAAGGATCACCATGACCTTGTCCCCCCGGAGGCTGTCGTCCGTCTCCATCCGGCATCTTGCGCGCGTAGACACAGCGGCCACTCTCTTGATCGAAACGCTAGCGTGTTGAGTAGCTTTGTGCGTGGGTGCCTCGGCGCGGGGTCCCGTAGTGGGAAACAAAAGGTGCCAGCAGCTGGGTACTGCCAACGGTCAAAATGTAGAAACTATCCGCGGGCGTGAAAGCCCTTCTACGTGGTGGAGCGTGGAAGCTCGTGTATAATATAGTTGTGGCGTGGAAGCCGGGTGGCGTGGTGGCCCTGATGTAAAGGTATATTTAGGGACGTGGGAGTCCTGAAGGCGTGGAAGCCGGGTTGGCGTGATAGCCGGAGTATGGGCGTGGAAGCCGGGGTTGGCGTGAGAGCCGGAAAAAGGACTTGATTATACACAGAAAAAGGAAGTGAGGAACCACAAGCCACGCACACAAATTCCGTTGTAGACACCCATACCCTCAAACCTGCAATATGTGATAAAGTTGGTACCACCAAATCTAATCCATAGCAACCATTGAACCCCCAAACTCCCCGCTCCATCTGCTCGGGAAATTCTTGCTCGCAATAATCTGTTGATGCTGTGAGTACATCCAACAAGCGGCTTGCCGAGACTGGCGCCGCAGTCATTTTCCTCTCGAAATGTACATCGTCGGTTGGGTGGGAAACGTCTTCGCGGTACATTAACTTGACAGAAGCTTGCATGGTTACAGATAACAGCACCGGACCAGCGGTCTGCTACACTGTGCATCCCAACAGCACTAAGGAGTCTGGAAGTCACCATGGGACGTCCCACGGAACGGATCAGAAGGTACGTCCAAGCCATATCGCTTGAATCAATTCCACTTGCTCCTACGTATAAATTCGTGTTTTAGGGTGCTGAAGGGACCAAATATCTGCTGTACCTCCTCCAAGATCTCCAGGGTCTCCGCGGACAGGACGATCACCGCCCCTTCCTTGACCATGGCGTCACGGTCCCCGCCCAGGCCGACAACGAGGTGCTTTCCGGAGGGAGAGAACGCGAGGGACCGCGCCGCCGAGTCCACCTTCATCTTGAGGGTGGCCCGGCGAAGGCTCAAGCTCCAGACCTTGCACGACAGAATATTACGTGTTGATGATTGATGTAGAGTGCACGTTGAGTAGGTTCGTCGGCCCTCTGGATAGATGTCCCGTGCACGCTTGATCGAATAGACCGAAAAATATTCCGACGGCATTCAAGGCCCACACCGAGCGACCCTTTGGACACGTCCGGAAACAGCCGACGTACGTGGGTCCTACGAAACGATCCGAACGCCAAACTTACAGTCAACATTAAGGACAACAACATACCCTAACAAAGGCATCATCTCCAACAGTGGCGTAGACGTCCGGATCCGTGGGGTGGGTCGCCAGCCCCCTCAGCTGGCCCTTGCCGTGCCCGTCTGCGAGAAGAAGGAGGCGCCCACTGTGTCGCGCCACGACCAAAGCATTCGGAGTTCGAGAGGGGGTCTTGTTGGATCCTCAGAAACCCAACGGCGTCTAGATATCACATGCAGTAACACTGCTAAGAGCGGTACAAAACGCCTCTTTGTGTACGCAGCCGAAGTGAAAGTGTTCGGATCGGGTCGCGAGATAGAAAAACGATTTATCACGCGTTTGCGCATATGATGGGTGACGTTGTCGAAGCCAATGTCCGTGCTCGGGTCGACGCCGCATTCACGAGAGAACGTCAAACCGACAGTTCCTCCTTACTTTGAAACACCGATCACATACGAAAGAGGCCACCCTGATGGCCCAATAGGTGGTGGCTCGGCTTGATGGGGAACTCAAATCCCGGCATGGCGTGTTGAAGGGGACATGCACACGCAAGTGAAGAGCCTCTCGGAAACCAGTCCACCAACAACTCACGGCTCGATTCGACTCTTATTCTTGGACGAGGGGGGGCAGGTTACCTACTTCCTGAACTGTTTCCCACCAAGCGGTCGGCCGCAACGCCGTAAACCTGTGTGGAGCTTCCTGCTGCCGAGAGTTCCCGACATCCCACACACACCCATTGATTCATTTGCAGACCCATCAAATGTACCTGTCTTTCGAAATCTCGTAAACTTCTCCCGCGCGGGTGCACGTGACGAACTTGCAGGCCGATCCAACCGAGCAGATCGAATGCAGCATGGCACTTGCCGGGTGACTCTCGAAGACCCCGTACTGTCCAAAGAGAAGAGGGTTGAGACAACGGCAGGCGGACATTCGGATGGGAAGACGGGGTAGGTACAGCATTGGGCAGGCAAACGGAGGTCGTCAACGAGATGACCGCGGGAGAGAGGCGGACGGAGAGAAACGATACAAACGAATATTGCGGCAATTACATGTACTGTAGAACATATTCCAAATTGTCTCATCAGTCAGAACGTACCTGAGAAGTCGTCAATAAGGCTTCACGCCGGCATGGACGGAGAGAGATAGTGGCAAAGAAAAACAAAGGGGACGAAGTTTCCCGTATTGACCCATGGTTATAGTTTTTCAGACTATTGACCCACATGCATCGCCCGGACTGAGAACACTCTGGGTCGCTCGAGAGAACGTTTGGGCAGACACAGAAAGAGGGGGGTGGGCGGGGAAGAGAGATTGAGAGAGATTGAGATTGAGGGTCGAAACGCTACCGCGAACAGAGCCAGAAACGTCAGAACTTGCCTGCTTCAGCTTTTGCAGCTCTGCGTCCCAGAGCATGATGAAGCCGTCTTTCCCCGCCGTAAGGTATCCCTTTACCCCGGCCCTAGCGCAGCAATAGACCGGTCCGGCGTGGCCGGCACTGCTCCGGTGCACACGGTGGGCCTGGAAGCATGCATTTGTGAGGGGGAAATATATTGCTCTTTGTGGAGACCGAATAACAACGCAGGAGCAACAACACTCCCACCGACACCAACAACAGCAACAGCGGCGACAGCAAAACAACCCACAACGATAATGGCAAGAACAGGGAACACAATGACTACGCAAATGGCAACACCAGCGACAGCTGAAACGCGAAAACAGCCAAAACGAGCACAGGGGTTCCTGCTCGTGGACGCGACATGGGTTCTCATGAAGGTGACGGATGCGGGTCGAACAACATGGAAAATAACCACCGTCCTGAGGAGAGCGCCTGCTCTTGCCTCTCTCGCAGGACGCAAAGCACGTTTGGACGCCAAATATATATCATCCCACAACAAGACTCAAGGTGTGCCCAAAAAGGCTCTGAATAGGCTCAGCAAGTACTTCGGAACCGAGTGGCACGGTCTTCTACCCCAAAGAAGGTGACCCTCACCTTCCAGGAATAGAGATTGCCGGTCACAGTTCCCGTCAGCGTAGTCTGGTCCTCGCCCATCTTCACAGCGCACAGAACGGGCTGGATCTTTTTCCGGAACCTGCCCAATAAGTGAATTAACAATGTAGACTAGATTGAGAGGTTCGGTCAACGCGGAACAAAGCTATGGAGGACTTCCGCTCGATGTCCTGCCAGGGTCGTGGCCAAAAAAGCAGGGTGCTCAATCCACATCACCGTTTGGACTGGATGTCGGTAGTCGAGCCCAAGTGGACCACAGTACGGGGGGGTTACACGCCACTCTTGGAGTGAACTCCACCACCGGCTGGATCTTCTCCTAGCCACCGCTATATTCAGTCACAGGTCGTCACCGCTCTAACAACACCTGCACGGAATAAAACAAGAACTTGGGGATCCATGCTATCCTCCGGGTGCCGATGACGTACCAGGAGGCACCTGAATGGCGCTCTAGCTTACATGCGTCACCCCTCTCGATGTTGCGTTGACTCTGTTGGTGTGGAAATTGCCGTGTACGTCTGGATCGCGAATCTTGTAGCCAAACGCAGGGTGTTTGGATGAAACTTTACCCCTCAGTACCTGACTCGCCACCAATCTTTGTGCGTAAGAACCAAATGGGCCCAGTATGGACTCACCCGAACACGCCTCGTTTGCGTCTCAAGCCCCTGGAGCCATCGGTGTGGTCGAAGAAGGAGACGGTCTTGATCCCGCCCGCCAACAGCGGGAACGCCTCCTGCCCCGTGAAAACCAGACACAGGAAGCGGGTGAAGCCGGCCTTGGCGGTTGCCACCGGGAAAGCGTCCCACCATTGCCCGGAAGGGCTCCTGAAAAACCAACCAGCGACATGAAGGGTGTTGTTATTGAGCAAGCAGCAGGGCATCAGGGGGTTGCTTGATGAAGTTGTGACGCTCCTGAAAAACCAACCAGCGACATGAAGGGTGTTGTTATTGAGCAAGCAGCAGGGCATCAGGGGGTTGCTTGATGAAGTTGTGACGCCCTGGGACAGAAATCAAGAGTGCGATAATGTATCCCTCATTCTCCCACACAACGCCCACTATATAATTCATCATAATTCCTCCTCTACCCGTTCGCCGTTGAAAGCAGGTACTTCAACAGCCGTCCCGCTCGAGCTGTGTTGGCTAGTTGCCCCCGCTTCCTCCATCCCACCCACCCCCGTTCTCGGTTACCCTCCCGCACGTTCAGACCTAACCTTTTTGCCCGCATCAGTGGCAGTGGTGTACACTACTGAGCGCGGAGCTCAACGTTTCCTTCCTAGCTATGTATTTGGCACATTTGAGGATCTTCCCTGCAAATGTCTCTCTCATAGCACGTGTCATTTTCGGATCGACAGCTCACGTGTAGACGGCCAGCGTGTGCTCCGGATCGTGACCCATGGATGCGAGCCAGTGACCGTCGCAAGAGAACGCCAGCAGCGCGACGCCAACCCTGTGGAGGGAGGGCAGCAGGCCGGAGGTCTCTCCTCCCGCCCCCCCGCACACAACCCCTGCCGATTGCACATTGCGTCGTGGACACGGCGCACGAGTAGCACCACGGGTGGAGGTACAGGAGGTTGGCGGATGATTGATTCGTGTGAACATCTGCAATTGACACCAACCAACGCAAATACTCACACGACGAGACCGTAGGCCTATCGGATTGGAAATTGGTGGTTTCGAAGGTGTAAGAAGTAAGGCACCGGCAAAGGTTAGCAGTCTTGCTTCGCTGAACAGCGAAACCGAAGTGTGACTTCAACCGCATACCTGAGGCCCGTTTCGTAAACAGTAGTGAACGATAAGTCGTCGAACCCCCTCTTTCAACACCCTCGTCGCTGTATCCCTCACCTGCCCCGGTGACGGCGTCCCAGACGTGAACCAGGGGAGGATCAGCCGCGTCCCCTGATGCGGCGAAACGCCTGCACGAAGAAACGGTTAGGCTGATGACATCACCCAGGTGACTCTCGTGGTAAGACTGTCGGCCGGTGCGGGGGTCGTAGATAACGCAGAGCGCCGCCACGGGGTAGACGATACCTGGTGTCGACGGAAGCGAGGGTGACAAAGAGAAACATTTTCATTAAACGAACAAGAAGACGGGGTGAAAACAACCCACCACGCAGGTTGGTCGTGCGGAGTACTCCGCGTACGAGCGATGAACCAGCATCACATCGAAACGTCCAGGATTCTGGATCTGTTCTGGACCGGCCGCCAGAACCCACGCTGGGAAATTTTCACTCAATTTTGACCCGTGGGGGTACGTTTTGCCATTGATTCTCTGTCTCGGTCTCACGCAGCTGTACTCGTCGAGATCGAAGGTTATATACTATCCGCCAAGTTGCGAAAGTGGGGAGTTGTAAGAGACTCCCCACTTGGCCCCAGTGACCCGCGACAGGCACAATCCCGAAAAGGGCAGGTTTGTTTAAGGCGTAGACAAAGGCGTAGACAAAACAAACCGAGGTTTATTGAAACAACTCGAATTGCCATACTGTTTATATTGGGGTACCCGGAACGCATTGCGTACTGCGGGGCCCCCTCGGTCGAGAGGAGGAGTCGCATATGTTACCATTATGTTCAAGCCTTGTGTCCACAGAGTCTTAGCGTGCCAGAGAGAGGGTATCGCAGAGACAACTAGCGAGGTGGTGACATAGAAGGCTTCTAGTGGTGTGCCAGCCTCTGGAGCTGACAGGAAGTGGAGACAGTGCTGACAGGGTTTTCGCAGTGGGCGATTCACGCGGATATATTATGCCGACAACCAAACACATGAGTCGTGAATGGCGGCCGTGGTTGTGGGCGTGTTCCTAGCAACAACAGTGCTTCCCGCGGTTGTCGCATTCGAGCGATTCTCACTATCCAGTAGAATCATGAACATGGTGTGGATTTGTCAGTATCCGCCAGGACAAAGCAACCAACATTCGTTGTTGGTTCTGTGGTAGGGCCGCCTGTTTCATACAGTAGTGCCGTTCCTGCGGCCGCCGAGTTTGTGCGATTACGCGGTTGGTCATGTATATCGTGCAGATGATGTGCAATCGGTATGTGCCGGGGCGAAACACATCAATCGTGTTTTGGTGGCCTGGTTTGGGGGGGCTTATTTCAACAGCACTACCCACATTTACACAGTCGGCATTCGTGCGATGTACGCACGAAATATTTAAGTGCCAATTTTTCCGCTATTTGCGTGGACGAAACGCATCAACTCGTTTCGTTTTGCTCTGTTGCTTGTTGTGAAAGGGAGCGCTTGCACACTCGCAGATGGCGATTGAATCGAGGTCACGCCTGGGCAGGGCGGCAGGACGCGGGCGGACCGGTGCGTGGGGATCGTGGCCGGCAACGCCAGGTGTTTCCTTTCAGAAGCCATGACGGCGGATATGTCCGCCGGGTGCCCCACCCCGCGACCACGCCGCGACCGTCTTCATGGGAGCCAGGGCTTACGCCCGCTCGGGGAGCAGCAAGGCGCCCGTGCCGTGCACGGTCTTCTCCGCGGACCGCAGACCGCGGCCCAGGGGCGGCGGTGGAATCAAAAGGATGTTATTGAAGGGGTCGCCGAGAGCTGAGTGAATTAAAACACACGGCCGAATGAGGGCGGCCCGACGGCATGGCAACAAGGGCTGCAGCGAGATTTAAGGCACAAGCGAACTCAGACCGGATGGACGACCTCATCGGGTCCTCAATCGCGGAGCGGGGCAGCTGGTAGGAAGCCACCCGTATCACCGCCGGGTGCCGATTATTCCTGCCGTCGTCACGCCGGAGTGGTCGGGGTTCTCCTCGTGCATCGCATCAGGCGACCCAAGAATCGGGATGAGGTTAACGACCCATGATCGGGATACAGAGCAGACGGCGGAGCAGTTGCTCTGGTGGTGGCGTCGTTGTCATGTTGTGCAACGTTGCCCGATGACGCGCCGTTAACATCCTGTCTTAGTTAAAGGTTGTGCAGTGCAAGTTCTGAAGTATGCCCAAGCCCGCGGAGCTTCGAGGCAAATAGTTACGAAATAGGGGTGAATCCCAGAAACTAACGCGCGCTGCACCATTTAGCTAAGGATTTGGGAATTTGCTGTATATGGCTGTTGGGGGCAATACATTGGACCGAGTATCCCGAAGGGGGGAAAGATGAAGTCAGAGGAATGTGTAGGAGCCGCCCACAGTAGAGGACTCGCAAGGGGTGTCCCGTTCGGTACGACATAGCGAGTCGGGAAGCAATCGGGGGAAAGCACTGTGTGCGGTAGGTAGGCAGTAACAGGAGCTAATCCCACTGCACGAGTAGTGTTATGATGACCTCGATGTTGGCGAAGAAAATGGTAGGGTACCATTTTAGGGACTTGGTCATCTGAGACTACTGTGTGCAGTAAGATTGGTTCCCTCCACCGCAGGAGAGGGCACCCTCAGTTGCTGTTTGGAGGGAAGAGAGAGACAGTCTTTATTGGGAGAGAGGCAGAGGCACGATAGAAAGGCCGCAGAAACGTGTCTGCGGGAAATGTGCTCTCTGCCAGTTTGGTATCTATCTCTTCCCTCGGGCGGTAGAAAATATTAATAAATGCGATTCGAAAGAAAACAATAAACCCCCCACGTACCCCCAACTCACGTCCTACTCACCCTTCTCTGGGCAGGCAGCACCCGCTATCACTTTTACATTTCGCCGGGGAATACTCTCACCTTCTTCGTGGTTGTACCAAACACATCCCCGAAGGTCCTCCGCGCGGCAGCCGTGGACAGCATCAAGCCTCGTGCGGAGTTCCGGAGCAGTCGTGTCTGACATCTGGTGTCGCACAGAGCAAATGGCAAACGAAGTAAAGGCGCACGGCGCACGGCACAGAATCGGGGAGCAAGCGAGCAAAGCTTGCAATGAACATCATTAAATGCGTGAGTTGCGTTTCGAGGTCAGAGTCAAGCCATCCACGCCCCAGCCACGTTGTAACCAAGTGGACAGAGCACTCACGCTACAGGGCGAGTGTGTCAGGTAGGGAGGGGTGTTCAGCTCGGTTGGTGTGTTGCGCTCCAAGTCTCACACTGAAACGGGCACAATATTCATGAAGAATTGAGCATAATGTGACTGTGCACTGCTAAGGTGTTGAAAGTATACCCGCCTTCATGTTAGAGGGCGGGACCATCGCTGCCACCCACGGCATCTTCGCCTTGGACGGGCTCACACCCGCCATTGCCGCCCCCACGCTCGCCGCTGCGGTTTCACCACCGCCGGCCGCCGCGACATCGCCCCCTGCCGCCTCCCCGCCGCCACTGGTACGAGGGTCGGCAGCATCGGCTGGTTCCTCCAGCATTGCCTGACGAGGTTATCGATGAAGCGCGGTCGTCTTACACATGTGGAGAGTGAAATCACTGGGGGGGTACTGGGTTCGTTTGGGCTTGGGTTCCTGACGGGTGGGTGCTCTACATGGCCCCTCCCACCCTCACCCTCCACAATATCACAATAATCACACGCCACCGCGGTCGTGTCGCTTTCTGTCAGTCTGTCAGTCTGCCTGGCTGTCTGGCAGTCATTTCTATTGCTGAAAATGGTATCTTTCAATATATGTACCCACGCGATCAGCCACGCCATGCAGCTACTGGTTGATCATGGTTTATCAGCACTAGAGCTCATCCACTGCAGTCAAGAGAGATGGACTGAAACGACAACCGGCCGGAAACCGAAAACAAGAAGATGGTATCGTCGACACCGCTAATGCCCACCGCTATGCGCTACTGATGCGATGCTGCTGTTGGCCATAGAAAAAACACCCGGCAGCGAAACCGTACAGTGAAGGAACGTGGAGTACGCTGCGTAGAGCGGCGCACCGTCTGTTGCTGCGGTTGCTTTCTGCTGCTGCAGCACCGCAAGCCACCGTCGCCCTCCAGCTCGCTGTCCTCGCCGCTGCGCTGGGCCTCGTCTCCGCTATCGATCGCATCTGGCTCTGCTATCATCCTCCACTGCATCACGCTTCCATCCACCCCGCAGCTGCAAATTGAACACGTAGAAAACACAAAAGACAGTCGGTTGGGAGTGACGGCGGAATGACGAATTTGTTGTGGATAGCGATAGAGTCCACATTTCAACAAATTCATTGGTGAGAGCGTTGCTTGGGGTAGATTCGTCATGGGTGAATGCGGTCCAGCCAATAAACTGCCAACGAGTGAAACCCGTGTTCAATTAATATGCGATGGCGGCGCAAAAAGTCACATCAGTCCAGCGTCCTTCCCCATCGAACCTCAAGAGATGCGTGTCTCCAGCGGACCAGCACACCCTCCGTACTGCAGCACAGTGACCCCGGTACTCGGAGCAGCATGATCCTGGAATGGGCACCGGGTACTTGAAAACCCGCAGCCGCCTTTCATTTCGGCAGTGAACCAAACAGGAGAGGCGGAGGGGATCAGCGGAAGAAAAATGTGGCCACCGAGCATTGCGACTTTGATATTGTGGTGGCCGATCTCCCATGCTGTTGTTGTTGCGAACTCCGTGCGGGATTTATTCCGTGGAAAGTCTGCGTATATTTTCGTCAAAGCAAACGGGAGACAGCAGCACTGAAACCATCGATATGACCATTGTTCAACATGATACCACCAAAGAGCTACGAGTTGTGCAGAAGTTTCAGGGCACAACTTTGTCCAACGTCGAGCTTCTTTCGACTGTTGGAGAGGCTTCCAAAAGAACGTATTTCTCTTGACGGTGCATTTAGAGACGTACGTAGCCACGTGAATTCCGTCAGTCAATCGTGTCCTGAACTTATGAGTTCGCTGCATATCGCGTAACCATGTGATTTTCATAAGTAAATCTTCGTCCTGAACTACACACTTGTGTTTCGTCGCCCGGAGGGGAAGCCCGTACAAACGCCCACACAAGTAGTTCAGGCGACATCTCACCCGAAGTTATCGCCCGCCGCGAGAAGGGAGGAGTCCCCGGAGCGCCTGGCACAGGAAATCTCGGTCCCGGGGTCATTCCCAGCTATCGGCCACACGCCCCTCGCCGCCCACCCGAATGGGAGTGTCCACGTGCCCCACTCGATGTCCTTCATCGCCGTCGCACCTGTGAACGACGAACGGAGAGACGAGAGACGAACAAAAATTCTAATTTGATTCCCTCAAACGATGTTCATGAATTATGTGCGTAAAGGGTCGAGCCTGCTGTTTGGCGACGGACCGAGAATGAGCTACAGCGAGCTTCTTCGCGGCACTCTCTGCATGAGTGAATTGCCGAAGCACGGTTACGACATGCCACAAGGATACGAGACGCGTGGTGGCGACATCACACCGGAGAAACACGACAAGGCTCGCGCGAAGCAAGCTCCGCGCACTCACTTGGGATTTGAATGCCTGTAGCGGCGTCGGCGAAGAGAAGAGAACTAGCTCCGTCGGCGCTCTGTACGTAGTTGCCGTCCGACGAGAAGTCAACGTGCGTCACGAAGCTCTGGTGGGAGGCGATGGTGCTGAGCTTGGTGAACCCGTCCTTCGTTGCATAAATGTACACCTTGCAGTGACAGCATGAGTTTCCGGAGCGAAAGGAGGTCGGGGTTTTCAGTGGATACTCTACCATGCGTGTCGGGAAGAGGGGCTGGAAAAGTTGTCTTTGGGCAGCCGGAAAGGGCTCAGGAAGGTCATCGGGCTTTACTCATGAAGTGTTGTGCTGTAAATATTGGAGTGGAGAAGCAGTTGGCTCGTATGGTTGCCTGCGCCAAAAACTAGCATTCACAAAATATGGGGAATCGGTGTTGGGCAGGTTATTCGAGGCATGCGTTCTTTGTACAGCGTCTTATGGCCCTGGCTAAAAGGAAAGTTTTTACGACACTTCAGAACGAAGTCCACGTGTGCGCAGAGCGCACAATGTTACCCACCGTACCTTGCAGTCATTCGAGGCCACAGCCAAACGGGCACCATCTGACGAATAATTCACATCCCTAATCCAGTCATCGGCATCCTGCTTTCATGCAACGGGGAACGTTCGGATGTGTTGTTCAGGCATCGGAACACTTTTTGTCTGGCAGTATCAGACCCAGCGCGCGTGATACAGAAACAAACGCGGCGCTTGTACCAGAAATGCCGAAGCTGTACGGAAACCATTCGCCATCGCAGAAGCTGCAGATCTGATCTCCGTTTTTTCGCGGCTGTCTTTTGATTGTAGTACTCGCTCTCATGCCAACCGTCTTCAGCAACAACAACATCAACAACAACATCAACAACAACAACAACAACAACAACAACAGCAACAACAACAACAACAACAACAACAACAACAACAACAACAACAACAACAACAACAACAACAACAACAACAACAACAACAACAACGACAACATGATAACGGCACGACAACGAAAACGACGACAATTCCCACATTTTCTCATGCCTCACCTTTCCTTCGTGGCGTAGTGATAGGTTCTCCGACTTGAGTACCAGGAACGTTCCGGATTTGGTGGCATCAGCCTTGCCCTTGCCACCACCGCATCCCACCTTTCAATAACGCCAAGTTTTGTATTGCGGCGGGTAGGTGTGGACAAGGACGAGAAGAACCCCACATGGACAAATTTCTGCCCTTGGGGTGCGAATCCTATTCAACTCACAGCGGGAATGGGTAGACAATGCAATGACTGCCTGGAGGTGGTGCGAGAAAACTAGGATCCACTCGTTCACGTTGAAGCCAAGGGCCCGCGAGTCTCTGCGTGCGAGTGCGTCTTGTCCTCTGTCTGAGCCCCTCCTTTTGCAAATCTTCTTCAGAGTCGATGGCCAAGCGAAATATGAACTCCAAAACCAATGCCACTCGACAAGCGATAACCCATGAAGAATCATGCTGCAGTGAATGGCTTACCGCAAGAGCGCTTCCATCAGGGCTGTAACAGATCGCGCGGCACGAGCAGTCCGTGGAAATGCTCCCGACCACCCTCCGGTCATCGAGTGACCATATCCTCACGCTGCCATCATCACCGCAAGTGGCGTAAAGCCGTTCCGTAGGGTGAGCCGACAATCCCCACACCTTTATTTCCGTGGGTTATAAGGTGGCCGGAAGAGGGAAAGATAAAAGGCAAACTTTCGGAGTCAACCGATCGTGTCGTGTGGTAGTTCCAACCAATCGTTGTGTAGTCCAGCGTGCATGCGGGTATTCCCGTGTTGCTACAGTAGGCGTGTGTAGCCTGGCATTACAAACACAATAGCCACTTGTTCTGACAGAAAAAACACCACGTCCAGCCTCTCCCAGCACACCGCTGCTGCCCACCATGGAAGGATATCATTGGCTACGGTGGCACACTGTTTACCACTACCATTGTCAAGGGGTCGAACGAGAACCATGGGATTCTTCTGCCCCAGGGCGGTACAATGCAAGCGTAAATTCAATTCAATTTCATTCACTTGTCCTCTCCCGTGTCCTGCGGTTAGTGGCCCGCCGCCGCTCCCCCGCCCCGACGCTCCGCCGGCACCAACGGCAGCGGCGTCGCTCCCGTCTGCAGTGCTCATTTCGTAGAGCTCCCCGCCCCTCGTTCCCACGAGTAGCTTGCGGCCGTCTCTAGATGTGAACACGCTCCGAACGGCGGGGTCGAGGCTGACGCTGGAGCCACCCGCCCCAGGAAGGCGTTTCTTTCCCATGCCGCCGCCACCGGCGAGCGCCTGCACGCATGAATGGATGGCGGATGGGAGGTGGAATCGAGTGAAGTAACCCGGCAAGAACATAAGGTGATGACGCTGAAAAAATTGAAAATACATTAGGCGAAAGCCATCTTTGACGAAGGCCACAACGCACTCAACGTTTCGGTAGGCAGGAATTGCTAGACGGGGGTGCACCCTTCGCCTGGTGAATGCCTTGCAAGTTCTTGGAAGGCGACGCGACAGCTTTCGGGGAGACGCCGGTCCTCCGTTCACGAGAGCTTCCTGTATTCACTAGACATCTAATCATTCTCGCCGCTGCGATCGCAAGTGCGAAAAATGCCTACTCGTCACGCCAGGAATCTCGTTCGACGACAAGAGTACTCCCCTCGTCTCAACCAAGAGAGTTCACGAACACTCACAACTACATCATTTTCTCCTGCACGGATGGTAATGATACGAGCAAAGGTTGTCAGTGATACCCTTGGATCCAACTACCTTCAGAGCTCCCGCTGCACCACCCGGCACGCCGTTAGAAGCTATCGTGGCCACGCTGAACTCCTTGACGCCTTGCAACTACAGTGGGGCCATCGGAACGAAGAAGGAGGGAAGGCCGACGAAGAAGCAATCTTCGAATGAGGCGTCGGGGAGTGAGGACCATGAAAATGGTTGGCTCTTTCACGATGTACATGCCTGCAGGTTTTGCCCTTCGAGAACGGCAAAGAAAAAGTTCGTCCCGTGGTATTATTGTCTCGTCCGAGACGTGACTCATCACCCGTTCTTCGTATCATAGCTCGCTGCAACCTACACGAATAAATAAACGCTGGGCTGCCATGTGTCTGTCCAACTATAATCAGCTTACACACAAGAGCAGCGATTTTACCGCAGGACGTGGGAAACACATGTGCTACATGTGTACGCAATACAGTGATGTTTGTTGTAGACCACGTGTCAAAGATGTAGGGTTTGCAGCGAGCAACAGGTAGCCTTATCCCCACGCGAGCCTAAACCCAAAGATTACTCAAGCATTTGCAACATTCGTGGTACGATCGGCTTTCGCTGCAGGTGTAGTAGCCCTTACGTGCTGTTCATTTAGTTTTACTACCATCCCGTTTGAACGACCCCGATTGCGTTGTAGTACAAAAGCTACAGCAGTGTCCAACCCCCGGTTGCGCGTTTAGTACTCCGTAGTACGCAGGAGCCCATTTCGGTGGTGGATTGTTGGTCAACTTTGTTGGCCTTAACGTTTCTGCAGCACCAATGTGGCAACTCCCCGGCACTTGACTACAACCATGCCAGCGCCCAATTCTCAATTCCTTCGGAAATCCAGTACATTCATTTTCTTTCTGAATGCTTCCTAGTCGCAGGTATGCCGTGCTCCTCCTCCCTCCCGTCCTTCTCGCAATTCCTGCACAATCCAGATCAGGCAAGACACGGACGGATAGACAGACCTGGCCATTGTAGAACTTCACCAGCCCGTCCTTGCCTCCGCTCCAGAACCCCTGCCCTTCGCTTCCGTCATAGCCCAGCTGCTCGTCCGACGCTGCCGCCGCCTTGACTGGGGCGGCGGAAAAGACAGGATGGAGAGTGTACACTGATCCGGTATGGGCCTTGACCGAGCGGGTGAGGGTGGTGGCGCCATTCTCGAACACGTACAGGTGGCCGTCGCCGGTGCCGACCTGTTGGGTAGGGGCAGGGTTTGGGCGGGGGGGCAGCGTGCTGGCGGGATGACGAACGAGAAACCGTGGCAACCAAACTAGGGTTTCAACACGAGATGGAACTCACCCAAGTCCATGTGCACGATGGAGTCCTTGCAGCTGACGTGCATCTTTCCGCGCACTTCATTGAGAAACAGAGTGTTTTGACCAGTAAATCCCCATTTTTGCCAAGACGCTCAACTTTGCTGTTGCTCGGCCTTGAATTCGATACCTCTCGTATGGTGCAATGAAAAAGGGAGGGGCGTCGCCTAGGGAACGGTACAATAGTACGAGCCTCCCAAAGCCAACACTCATCTTCGTTATGGAGCGGAATTTGAGTTATCTATATTGTAGGGTTGATTCTACATCGACACAAATGTCAACCAATGGGCAAAAAAGACCACGATAAGCCCATATTATTGTCTATTCACTTCTCATCATGGAAGGAAATACCAGATATTACACCAGCCGCACGAAGTGTTTGTCGTTCTGTAGCCGGCCCCTTTCACTTCCTGAAGTCGGGAAGAGCCTCAAAACCATAACGGCGGCTTACGATGGAATCACTAAAGGCTCCGCGGGGGGGAGTGGGATGCAAGCAACAACTGGCCCAAGTCTCCACAAAGACGGGAAACCCACCACGGCGGTGTCCCCGACGAACACGCAGCAGGGTAGCGTCTGCTTCCTCCCCTTCCCTCCGAACACCCCGCGGCTATGAAGGAGGTTCCGACCCCCGGCGAAGTTCCAGAAGCTGACGTGCCGAAGCCCGCAGGTGACCAGCCGTGTTCCAGCACTGTTCCACGCGACATCGAGCGCCTTGCGCCGCCCTCCTTTGGCAGTGGCCTTGAAGATCGTTTTTTTTTTTCATGTTTTGGTACGTTTGCAGATGTAGCATTGTGCGCGAGTGTAGTGTCAAGCATCACAGGTTTCTAGGATGTGGGTCTCGGTAAGGAACACCTCCTCTACAGTGGTGACCCACGTCTAATCGAACCAAACTCAAGGTTCGCATTTTTGGCAGAGAGCCTGGAAGTAGCTCCAGTTCATACAGGAAACCTGCACTCCATTTCTTTCTGCGATGCCTTCGGCACCCTCCTTTGCATGCCAACTTTCCTGGAAACGCAGGGCAAGAGATAACCTTCATGGAAACCCAGTGCAAGAAGACATGACCCTGAAATTCGGATAAACTTGATGCTTATCGTAGAAAAGACCCAGGTAGGTCGCCTCCTTCACGCTGACGCCACCGCTCCCACTCTCTCGCTCTGTGTTGGGTCCGTTCCTCACCCTGAGCAGGCTGTTCTCCCAGTCGTAGATGGCAAGGCTATGGTCGTCATCGCAGCCAAGTGAAGCCAGGTGCCGCCCGTCCCTGGAGAACGACAGCGCCGTGATTGCCCTCCTGTGGAACCCCGACAGAGTCTGCCAAATGGCGGTGCATCCGAAATAGACGACAGCACGATGTGGCACACGTCGTCGCGACGACGTGGCAATTGTCAGGAAAACGGATATTGCCGCCAAAAAGAGGGGTCAGGGTCGGGGATAAGCTTCTTTGAACGAAACGGAGACATGCTCGTTCTTCATTTCCGGGAGGAGGAAGGAAACGGTGGGCTCAACGATGACAGCAACCACAACTGGGAGGATAAATAAGTTGTTCAGATATAGGAGACGAAAATCGTCTGACAATCCCGGCACCATGTCGAAGGCAGCGAGATCGCCTTAACATGATCGCAGGCGAGATAAAAATGTGGTTGGGTGGAGAGCAGCGACGGGGGGAGTAGCAGAGCACAAAACCCGTGAAGACTTCACATAAACCTCGAACCACATAGGCATTTGTGCATGCCCCATAGGCGTTGGGCAGTGATCTGAGCATTTTTTCGGCAAGTGGGGTAGGCGCTTCCAAAATGATGGCGCAGGCTCTCGCGGAGGGTGGCATTCTTTCTCTCTACCTTGACCGCCTCGCCAGTGTCTGGCTTCCAGACGATGATAGTGGGCCGCCTTGACACGTCCCCAGTGGCCACCAGGAGCCCATCAGGCAACGCGGCCAGGCAGGTGGCGTCCCCTGAGTGCCCAAGCTGGAAGTTCTGCTTGTGACAAAGATATGAAGGTGTGTTCTGTCAAGGCAATGCGTTCATTGTCCTGTGGCCGCAGGTGCTTCGATCATATCCCTAGAGGAAAAAACACGGCGGCTCTCACCACGAGGGGGTGCTCAACGGCTACATGCCTCCATTAGTCGACCATTGACCGTCCATCCCTTTCGACGTGAAGATCATTCCAAGAACCCCAACCAAGGGAATCGAGTAGTATTCAGGGTCCCAGTACCCGTGGTACCAAGGACGACATCAGCGTGCAGAGGCCATGCGCCCAAGCACTCAAAAACGGGGGTTGATGGGGAATGAGGCGTCGGCGGCAAAGACGGTCACTTCCCGGATCGAATTTTCCTAGATTATTTTCACGGCAGTGGCTACTGAAGATGTCCAGTAGCCCACGCACCCGACGCTGGGAACTACTGCCACACCAAGCACAACAACCATGTGACAGTTTATCGTCGGCGTGACAAGTCGATTCAGACATTTAGTTTACCTGCGTGTGGTTGGTCAGGTCGAGGCTAACCCCCGCGGCGGCCGAAGTGTAGACTGCACGGTTGCAACCGCCGCCACCGCCAACCTCGTCCGCTCCGGCGTAGACCGCGTTGCTCCTCGAGTCTCGACCGCGATAGCTGCAGAATCGCATCATGGAGAGGGACGAAAGAGTGAAAAATGAAGTCGACAAGATAGGTTTCACTAATATGCGTGGTTTTCGTGTTCCCTAGTTGGCCGCGTCGAGAACCGAGACGACCAATATTGGGTATTTTCTATATATACGATTCCTTCACCTTTTCGACGATCTACGATACAAGCATGTTCATCGTCCTCGAAATGTAATGCATACCGCGTTTACATTCTGCTTTGCTCTCTCTCCCCTCTCTCTCTCTCTCACCCTCTCCCTCTGTCTAGCTCGGTACGTACCCGTGAATCCTCTCGAGCTCAACGCCGTCAGCAGGTGCACTCTTGTCGGTGGGCGGCGGTCTGGATGGTGCCACTGTCGCTTGCTCCCATGGTCGTGGTGGAGGCGGAAGCGATGCCTTGCCTCCGTCAAAACCAGTGCCTGCGGCAGTATTGGTCGTTTCTGTCGGCCCTTGGTCCGATACGGCCGCCGCTCGTCTGCGCTTTCGTGCTCCCCCGTAAGCCTGGGAAGGGGTTGAGACATGGGTGTTCCCGGTCAATGTCAGGCTAAGGTCCGAGTCCACAGAGTGAGCGAATGGCATCTGTCAGCAGGCTTAACGGGGTGAAACTTGCTGGAAGTTAGTGCCGTTCAGAGCGTCCGCGCAAACCACCCCCGTCCTACAATTAGACTCGTCTTCTGAGTCCGGAAAGCTTGGCTAGGTAGGTAGCAGGCGACCGTTCAAAAAAGTTTCCATCTCCCTACATCTGTCAAGCACGGTTCCCTCTTTTCACGTTGGCGCCGGTGAAAGAGAGTCTGGACATGCTGTCAGAGAACTCGGGTCCAATCCCACCGTGTTATCCATATTTCGAAAAAAGACCACGAAATATGAAAGGGGGCCGTGGGTGCAGCACTAGACCATCGGCTCCGTGTTTTTACGGCACAGAGAATTGCGAAGGGAGTGAATAATTGTGTGAAAGCGAATTGACTGCCCGTGAGCCGGGCGGGTTCTGGTTACCCTGAAAAGACCGTCTTCCTGTTTTCTAAACAAGCTATCGGCCCCTAGATATCATGGGGACGATGTGGAGGGGACCTTTAAGAAAGGCGTTTTCTCCCCAAAGACTATGTAGGATAATTCCCTCCTCTGTAGTACTGGAAAAGCAAGCACGCATCTGTACTGGATTTTGTGGCACGACTTGTGCGCGTGGGAGGGAAGCGCCTCTGTTGCTGGTTGGACCACAGACAAGGTCGTGTTGGTAATACCCACGGAAAAAAATGTCAGTTACGATAACAATCACGCGTCTCCATTAAAGTAAGACTACCCGCTTCCTCTCGTGCCCAGGTGCGAAAAATATTGACTCCATCGCCGTTATCTATGTGCGCGGACTCCAGTCTCGCCTATTCTGATCCTTATCATTTCACTCTTTTGGCACGGGAGTTCGCCTCTACCACGCTCCGCCGAAGCAATATACACATAGCCTAACATCCGACGGAAATGGTCAACATTATTTTTCCAGCCCCTGCCTCTTTCTCTAACGTTTTCCCCGTCACACTGCCAGTCCCGCCTTAAAGTCACCAAGACAGCAGTTGCGACATCAGCTGCAGCAAGAACTTTGTGAATTTACCCAATGGTGACGAGACGTTCTGTTCGTTCTGCGTTCTCTGTCTCTTGCTCACCGGCACTCTCCGTCGCTCTTCCGCGGCTGTCTCGAAGTCGCTCCCTCTGTCCAAGTCACTTCCGTCCTTTAGATCCAATATGTAGCCGTCACTCTCCTCCTCGGCAACAGCTTCCGCGCTGTCCTTCAACTCTCCGCTGCGGGAATCTCCAGCTCCTGCTCCGCTCAGCTTCCATTGCAAGACACACCTGGTGGTTGTGAAACGATTGATTCAAAGTGAATGCATGAACACTCTACGGCGAGAGTCAACCTGAATATCCTTCGAAATTTCCGTTTGTTCACGTTGCTTCAAACAGCACACGAGAGTAGACATGATGATGATTGAAATCACAAATGAAGCTGTTTCGCGTACGTGAATTTTTCTGAAGAAAATATTTCCGAGTCCCGCCGGAATAGTTTGTCGGTTTGTTCCCCGATGGGCATCACCGAATTACATTGAAACCGTACGTGTGTACCCATTGCAGCGTCAGCAACATCGACGGCTCGAGCAGCTACGTGGTACACGTGCTAATCTTAGTTCTCCTAGAATGGTTCATTCTACCGCGTCATGAGCATGGCTAGAGGAAAACAACATGTTTCATCCTTTCTATGTTGACAGAGTACGCGAGCAACCATCTTTTGAAAATGAAGACGGATGTGCACAAAAGTTCATATATATGTTATACCGTTTCTGCTACAACCAGTGAAATTTCTCAGAGAGGGTGCTTCTTATGCGCTGCGCGACGAATGATTTTTCTCACCGCACTGCTGAGGTCGCAGTTTTGTCTATTTTGTCCATTTGCCTCGGTGACTGCATGAGAATTTCCCTTGGTTTTTTGTATACTGTGAGTGCATCAGCCGGGCATCACAGAAGGGAAGCTTCCGGCGGGGTAGCTTTATCCATCTTTTACATCGTAGGCAAATAGGCAAATTTTTCGAGTTTTTTGGTGCCCGTGGAGCAAAGGAGTTGGTTCTCATTGGTCCGATGGTGGCGGTTTAGGAGTTCTTAAGTATACAGGGAGACTCTGGGGCCAACCTGCAGTAGAACCACCATACAGAAACTCTTGTCCACCAGCCGTGGCAAATCCTGCCCAAGAAATAAATGTATCACACAGTTGTCTCAAGTTTTTTGTCTCTGTCTCTATCTCACTCTCTCTCTCTCCCCCCCCCCTCTCTCCGCATACACATCTCTCTCTCTCTCTCTCCCATTCTACCTGGAGAGCAAAAGTGAATGGTCAGGGCGGGAAGGCTTCTGCACCTGTCGCTTTCCCCGAGAGTGACCAAAACTTCTCCACCACGCAAGAACCTCGCCCTGCTCACTCCTCCGGATCCATGGCCCCTGAGCTCGTGGAACAACGCGGGTGGCGGGCGGTCTCCCGGGCACGGGTGGCGATAGAGCCGCAACCGGCTGTAGCCGTCGCCAACAGCCACGACCAGGCCGTTCGGGGAGCGATCGGTGCAGGAGATCCTCGCGCCGTCTCCCTCCGTCCCTGTGAAGATGCCCTGGGGATGTAAAATGAGAATTTTGTCACCTTTGTTGTTGCTATCGTGCTTGCCACGAGCGTTTGCATTGATTTGTTCTTGGTGTTATTGGGTCTTCCGGGCGGGAGAGATTCACGGGACGGGCTCCATGGTATATATACCTCGATGTTCGGCGTGCATGCGTGTCTAGTCGTGCTCAATAACCACATGAGGGTTAATTTATTTCAGCTGCGACGAGCATGAGAAATACTGTTGTGGGTTTTCCACCCAGCATCCAGTCATTTTCGGTCTTGGGGGCGCACTCTTCGCCGCCCTCATTCACAACCCCCGTTTGCGTCGTTCCACTTTGCGGCATAGTTGCTCGAGGACATGGTGCAACACGACCCTACCAATGTCGTCTGCAGTTGGAGTGCAACAAGCAAGCTCTTCGTTTCCAATATTCACCTAGAAGTAAACGACACCTATACAGGCTGCTGTGGCATCCAAACCCGCGCGGTACCTGTTTTAGGCCATGTTAGCCTAGCATCATGAGAGGCCCGCTTGCTCCGGCCAGTCTCGTGGAAAGGAGACACAAACGTAGTGCGACCTGTTCGTTTGTGCTCCATTAAAAAAACTACCTTTACCCTAGCCCAAGCCCTTCGTCCCACCCTTACCCTGGTCGCCCAAGTGAAGGCGCAGGTCTCCGTGCTCCATTCCACGTCCTTGTACTTTGTGATGTTGCTCTGCGGATCCATGGAAGGACCGTAGACACCGTACGTGGAGTAACATTGACAAGTGTTCGAGCGGGAACAAAAGTTGGTGCATCGGAAAATAGGTGTTAGCAAATGGGCGGGCAGGTGGACGTTGTGTGAAACCTTCCACAATGTGTCAGCTATTTTGTTGGCGTCGGGATGGTCGATTTCTTCAATCAAGTTCGTCCTGGCGCTGTCCGTTAATTCATTTTCTGGCGAATCATGTAGTACGGGGCCAGTCTCGAGAACGCGGCTGCCCCAAGGGCTTAGACGAAGGGGAATGAATGACGCACACATTAAAACTATAGAGCACAGCCATCACAGCGCGGCAAACAAGAAACGGCTGCCCTTTCGGCTAAACCATTGATGCGGACCGAACGATCGCACCGACACGTGTTGTTATATCGCCCCAGGTAGCAGCAAATCGATGATAGGGCCAAGCTGTTAACATTCGACACCAGTGTGCGGCAGCACGTCGCCATTACCTGATGATTTCCCTTGTTGGTGTCCCAGATGTGCAACTGTCCGCCCTTACAGGTCGAGCGAATCCAGTCACCGTCCTTGCTGAAGTCCACTGATGTCACCTGATGAAACCAAACCAGTGTGGGTTCCTTGGAGGGGTCACACCCACCCATAGATCGCGTGATGGCTTGTCGCAAACACGATTAATTGTGTGCGTGCGCTTGATGGTCCCCCTTGACTTGGCAGACTGTGATTGAAAGAAGGGTTGCCTATCTCCGCACCGTGACAGAGTCGAACCCCGTCTACAGCAGTGTTGCCTTGGGAGTGTCTCTAGTATTGAAAAAAGTTATCTACTAGCCGCCAAGAGCAGAAGTTCAACATTCTTCCCACGCTTCACACCACCATATCTCTCTACCATCCCCTTTTCCTCGGTCTTTCTCACCCCTCTACCCCGCTACCCCTTTTGTGCTCCCTTCTTACCGGGTGTTTGTGCTTCGCCGCTGTGGCGATGAGGTCGTAGTTTTCGCCTGTCGCGTAGAGGTACAGGTTGGAATCCTCTCCGCCCAGCACGACCGTGTCTCGATCAGGAGACCAACGAACCTCAATAATACCCTGGTTGGTTCGTGTTTGTTGGGGGGCAGGTGTGGGAAAATTGATGTCGTAGTTGAAGTTCTTGGGAGCGACAGATCGACTACAGAAAAGAGATTGGGCAGAAAATTAGACCGTGAGTTACGGTATTAGTGAGGACTGACTCCGGCGCTTAGACCAATCAACGTTGGGGCGTGATTGATTTCGCGGTTTCCAGGTAAGCCAAGTGTACTTGGCTGAAACCGGTAAGGGCAAGGTAATACCGGTAGTGTTGAGGGTTGTTGTAAATAATTTGGGTAGGACGTACTGTGGTGGGTGTTGGTAGGGAGGCCAATGAAACTTCAAAAACGAAAATGTGGAAATTTTCGTGGGGATGGCGGGACTGTGGCGCGAACAAGTGCCAGGCTTAGCCTTTTTCGCCCCTCATACTTGTCAACCATGACACCAAACTAACACCCACATTGATAAACAACAATGTTTGCTGCATATTTGGTCGCGACACAAAGATGATGCCGCAAGGTCTGCCCTCCGTCAAGAAGGAAATGAAAGCAGTGTACCACATACCTGCTTTGCATCCCTAGCCTCGAACACCGTAATGAAATCAGCCTCATTCAGGACGATGAATCCTCCAGTCTTGGCATTGCCGCCGCCAGAATCGCTGCTCCCGGCCTCGCTTCCTAGGCCTTTGCTACTGCTGGTGTTGTTCTTGCCCGAACCACCGCCAATGCCTCTCCGACCTTTGCTCCCGCTGCTGCCGCTTTTTGCTGTTGAAGACTCGGTTGTGCTGCTGCCGCTGCGATTGTCGAGAGCGTCAAACCATTGTTTGAGGGAGGGGTTCGAGTACAAAATGTCAAGTTTACCCTCCGGATGCACACATTGGCGCACTTGCACTGTAAGCCCCTGCTGCCAAACGCCCCCCCCTGCTCCCCGCTAGCGAAAATATGCCGCGCTTTCTCTTGAAAATCATTCGAGTGTTACAGGTGCGTAGTTTACAGGTTCTTGCCTCGATGGCGTCGTGGTAGAGCGGTTGCGGGCGCCGAAGCCAACGATGAGAAGCTCGCCGTCGGGGGAGTAGTCCACGCATGAAGCCGCGGAGTCAAGGCGCGTCATGCGGAGGAGAGACCGCGTCAAAGCGTCCCAGATTCGCACCTGCTCTTGAATTGTGGTTGTCGTTGGTTGTCGCAACAGCGATAAGCGCCAGAGTGAATAGTCTTCGTGATCTCGATATCGTTGTGTGTTGTTCTCTTTTAGGTGATTAGTTTACATTCACCAACGCTTTGCAACAAGCGGGGGGTTGTTCCCTTGACAGGTTCGGGCGTATCCATGGACCGTGCGTCATCCGTTAGGCCTATTGTTGGTTACCGCTCAGCGCGGACCAAGCCTAACCAAAGGGATCAGACGAACTGCTGCATTCCCACACCAACGAAGCATCAAAGCAGCTTGTTTGATGCTGTCGGGGAGCCTCTTCATCCGGTAGGGCGGGGAGGAACATCACGATGACACCCTTGCCACTGCACACACCGTACAGGGGAGCCCGATGATGATTGTTTTGCTGAGCGGCAAGTCCACTACCATATTATATCTGACCACAGCAGTGCAGCAAGTTCAAATTGATCGTCGATCCCTTTCTGGACCCGATGACGAAATGTGGGCTGAAAAAGCCCTTACCGTGCCGTCAGACCCAGCGGTGGCGTATTCAGCCCTCTGTGGATGCCTTGCCAGCCCCGTAAGCTGCCCGTCGAAGTGCGAGGTGGTCACGGGTCCGCCGGCTACGTCTGAACCGTCCGCAGCGCTAACTTCGTAGATCTGACAAAATGGGAGGAGCTTCTACGTGAGCGGCAGAATGACTGCTGCGGTTTTTGCGACGGACTGTTCTGAATGCGATCCCACCGGCTGATACACTCTGATAGCACAGATAAACATCAGCAACAGAATGGTAAGAACGACAACGCTCAAGAGTCGAAGAAAATGAGACGCTGGACCTGCCAATGTAAATATCGTTTAGAAAACGTTCAGGCTGCCGTTGTGTCCGTTTCAGACCTTCGCGATAAAAGGGACAGGCTTAAATCTGGTGCACGTCGCGCTACACAGTCAGAAACCGATTTCTCAAGGACTGAACGTGGAAGCAAACCTGGCGGAAGTAAGATCTTTGGTGCGGAAATTTTCCCTCCAAACCCCTTGCTGCCCGGGCTTTGGTCCTACCACTAGAGTGAACCCAACAGTCCACCGATTCAATATTCGCCGGTGTACGATCGGCCTGTGTCCTGCCCATACTGGCTGTGGCGCACCCCTTTCACAACCGTAAAGCCCCCCCATCGAACGTTGCCATGCACGAGCATTTTCTTGGTGCATGCTGGCCCTACCTCTCACCTCTCTAGCCTTCGCTAGTCACTATAATGTTCTTCTCGTGCCTAAAAATTAGGTTGTGAACAGTGGACGTGAAACCTCGTGCGTACCTCGCATCCCTTGACCCCCACGAGAAGCTTGGTCCCGTCGTTGGAGAGGCACAGGCTGTGCACAATGGGGCAGGGTCCGAAGGCACTCATGTCGAAGGTTGCCCCAGGTTCCATCTTGGGGCTCCAAAGCCTGACGCGCATGTCCTACCGTCATGTGTAGCATCGTCCATTATCATATTGGGTGTGGATTTGAAATGATTTTCACACGCAAAAGGCAGAAGCGCCAGCGCCAGCAGCAGCAAGAGCTGTAGCGATGAAGGAGATCATTTGTTACGTGTTGGCGGATGATGGATAAAAATGTAACACGGTCAGAGGTACTCAGAGGGTTGATTGTTGAAAACGAAAACCATCTTGTCAAGTTGAATCATACTCCAGTTCGTGTTCATTTTTGTTTTTTGTGCCTGCAGGTTCACTCGTCACTTCAAAAAGCCCGGCTGGAACTGTTTGTCATTTTGGACGACACTCGCCCTACGCATCTGCAGTCACCGGCCACGTCTCTCCGGGTCAATTACCTAGCTCCACTAGCCGTATGCACATGGTACCGTCCTGAAACAGCAAACCACAGTATTGTACCACCATCAAACCAAAGCCCCTTTCTGGGCGCGCACCTTTCCCCCCGAGATGAGACCATAGGGACCCGAAAACATGGCGGTCACCGAGCCGTAGTGGCCGCGCACCGAGCGCACGCAGTTCCGGCCGGACCAGACGTACAAGTGCCCTGACGCCGCCCCGGTTATGACCTAATCAACGTTTTTGGTTGCCGACATGGGGAAGAAAGGAAGTTGTACAAGAGGATGAGGTATGTGCTCAACGGGTGCCGTAAATGGCGATAGTTGTATCACGAGGCTTTTACTGATACTGTCGGCAGACCCTCTCCCGCAATAGGCGTGGACATTTGATTTTTTTCATTTGCGACCCATGCTACAATAGGCATCAACGTGGTCAGATATGTGTGGAGGACATGTTTACAAACCTTTCCCTGGAGGCGGGAACAACAGATGAGCATCTGCGCGGTGGCTTTACGCCCGAACACGCCCTTCTTCTTGACGAAGCACTGTCGTTCCTTCTTCCAGAAGAGCGCGTGCTTGTCCCCGCACGTGACGACGCCCCCATCGGCTTCGAAGCAGCACCCTAAAACCTGGAGTTTCAATCATTCGATTTGATATGCAGTTGGGCATATGAAACTTCGTGGGGCAAGTTGGTCGTGTTAGTACGTGTGATAGTCAGGCAACTCATATGATGTCATCGCCATAGTGCCCCTCTCCTCTTGCAACGTTTTGCCGTACGGCGGTTGTTGCTGTCGGCAATCGTGTCATTTGCGACGATAGTGATGATGTGTCGTCATCGTTGTCGGTGTTGCCGCCCCTGTCCTGTTGGGGTGCGGGCTTGGTCTGCTTCACTATACCATATCGTAAAAGAACGATAGTCATACTTCTCATGGCTGCACTCGTACCGCTCTCTCACCGCGCGCATATCGGTGGGACCGGTGTGTTGCAGCTTGCCCTTTTCCCAGTCGTGCACGGCAAGGCAATGGTTGTCGTCCTGTCCCACACTCGCAAGCAGAGCTCCGTTCTCGCTAAACGCCTTAACGTGTGTTGGTACCATGCGAAATAACGGAGGAGGTAAATGGAGGTAAACGGGAAAATAATAATCCGAGCTGGCAGAGGCGGTATGACTCAAAAGGCGTGTCTTGGAGTGCGCCATGAAGACTCTACGGAAGAGCCAGATGAGAAACAAACAGATGCCGTGTTGAGGGCGCTTATCAGGGCCGAATATTGTTCCCCTTGGGTCAAGGTGTAAAGCTTGAAGGCTACGCAGGAAAGAAGTGCCAGCGCCGAACAGAGCGGGGTTGGAAACATAGCATTGAGAACCTTTCTAATACCCAACGTTTGGCCTTGGCACCCTACTGGTCGTGGAAATCGAGCATTGAAGGTTGCCCTGTGCGGGTATGACCGTATCCGTCAAAATTGGTAGACCGACGCGTCGATCAGACACCATGGTTGGCACAAAAAGTGTTACTCTTGTTTGCCATCGCGATGCAGGAAAGATTTTCGAGGGTGTAATGCATCTCCCGAATAACATTGATCATAATGATGAACACATGCTCGTTGCTCTCCGTGTTGTATCCTGACCAAATCAGACACATTGGGCCTGAAATGTCAACAATATGGCGCCCGCACCAGCAAAGTCACCGCCCGTCGGTGGAAGCCTTTGATGACCTTGACCGTCTGCATCGTAGCCGTGTCCCAGATGATGATCTTTGGCTCAGTGCCCACCTGAAGACCAGCAAATAAGAACGATATCGGCCAACGGGCGTCCGATCGTACCTCCAAACACACACCTCAAATGTGACCATCATCGCAGCGTGAGTCGCAACAACTCCGTTCCCCCCTCAACTTTCGCTCGGCGTTGGTGTGGCGAATGTCGCCGTCGTATTCGACAAGAATGTTCCACCCAAGGTCATTGCGGGGCGCAGTTACAGCCGAAGAGACAGGTCGAAACTATGATGCTCTACAAATATTGGGTGATACCGGTTTAACGTTCCTGTAAACTAGTACAGATGCAAGAGGAAGGAATGCTAGAACAGTATGGGCTAGCTGGTGGGACGGGCGAAAAAACAAAGTTGGACATAGTGCAATCAGTGCAGTGCAGTACAGTGCAGTTGGAATGCCATTTCCGAGGGAAGACTGTGCCCTACTTGCATCAAGGGAAAGTTCTGAGTAACCTAGACGGAATACATTCAAACTTAGGCACGCAAGGCTCCCTCTCGATGCACGACAAGACCCAGGAACTTGGGCATTCCTCACCTCCCCCGTGGCGGCCAGCCGACCCGACGGGTGCATGGCAAAGCTGCAGATGTCATCCGTGTGGTCAAGGTTAAACCTCTGCCGGTGGTCGGTGGCGTTGTAGCTGACGCATGCCCGACACGCGTGGTATATGACCTTTACCGCAGAGAAAAGGATGAGAGCGACCAAGAAGAAGAGAAACCAACCAAAGGGGAAACGAGCGACCCATGTTCTCATCACAAGGTCGGCTGGACCATGGGAGAAGCAATGTCAAGCACTCGAGGCACCAGTCTCTTAGAACGACGCTTGGCTGAAAAGAGCAACCTGTATACACAACAACAGGCAGCTGATAAGCTGTTCGGTTGAAGCTGGCACAAGTCTTCGCTGCGCGGAAATGTCGCGCGTCGTTTGATATGGGGTAGTCGTCACATAGGAGTCAAACACGCATTTCGGGTGGCTGAAAGAAAATCCTGCACAACACACACGCACTCAAAACACCCCAAGAAAAATAGCGAACGGCGTCATACTCACGCTGTCTTTAATGGATTTAGTACTTGTTTCGTGTTTTCAGGAATCATCCTAATCATCGCAGCCACTATGCACCCCCCAGGCAAACCTGTTGTTGGGAACATGGCAGTGAATACCCACCTCGCCCCCGGCGCTGTAGCGCACGTTGTTGCGGCAAGTAGAGCCGTTGTAGCCGTGGATCCACTCGAGGCTCGCGCCTATGTCGGGCGGGGTCTTGTCAATCGTCTGGTTGTAAACATTCATGCCCGAACGCAATGAACTGAACGTTTGAGGCAGTTGGGTATCGCACGTACCATGGCTTCATGGCGAAACGGAGCGTTGTCAAATGGCCTTCTCCCTCTCCAACTCCCAACCTCACGAATGGAACTCCCTCGGTGAACAAATTTCCATCTGTCGCTGTCCGAACAATGTTGGGCATTTGAAAGTCTATCGAACCATACCACACGCAGACAACCAATTATTCGACCACACACCCCTTCTGTTAGTCAGTTGAGACGGAGGCGGTGTTTTCTTTCCCCACGTATGGTGTGTAAATGGCCATACGGCGCTCCAAGAACGCTGGCACCAGGGGCGTAACATCAACTGGTGTGGCACGGTATCATGACCAGCCACAAGTCTATGGCACTGTGCAAAACCTCACTGAAGCAAAGAACACTGACGTTGGTCTTCAGGTTGGAGGGGGTCAGGTGCGTACTCAGCCTGCCGTGTACAGGAAACCTTTCTCTCTACATAAGACCACAATATAGCTCATACCTGCCCACTGAAAGACGCAGGCACAAGGCTTTTCACCGTCTCCATCCAGGGAGGTGTCGCCGTTGCCGATTTCTTGCCTTTGGCAGTGCCGCCGGCTGTGGTTGTTGTTGTTGTCGTCTCTTGAGGAGCCCTTGCCGACGAAAAGGCGTTGTCCTCTGCCACGGCGGTCTCGTTCGTCGTGCGCACTGGGAACCATCCCTCGCTGAAAAGGTTCATTCAAAGGCCCGGGGTCAACGCGGGTACGCAAACCACACATCGGCTTCGAACAACTTCGGGCGAGGCACAAGTATAGATTCGCTTTCTATCCTTTTGCATACGCTATTGGTAAACCGGGGTGCAAGGAGAACTCGAAGTAGTCAATGATAATGGCGGAAACGGAGGGCAAAGCATGTCCCGCAAATGGATGGGTTCAGAGGGACCCTGACTAAGGAGGCCACCACAATGCGGAAGATAGAAACCGAGACCGACGGCCAACACCTGGGGCGAATGGATCACCCAAGGAAGGGGATATGTTTGTGCATGCACACTGCCGAAACCTACCGCCGGATGTCGTTGTCCTCCCCGCCTTCCTCTCCTCCCTCCTTCCCCTCCGACCCCGCTGCTGCCAGGGCTTCCTCCTCAGCCGGGTCGTCGAAGTAGTCGAGCCATGACCTGATTTCGGGCTGTTCCTGGCAAAAGTCGATCACCTCCCGCATCTGCTTGGTCGGACACACGACCGTGAATTTGCACGCCGAAAACAATCAGTAGCCACCAGTCCATCATCTTGTTCGAGGCATGCCAAAAAAACTTTTTCGAAGTACCGCATGTGAACAGAAAGGAAATGCCCTCGGCCTGAGGGGAAGAGGATATCTACAGTGCCTACTCGCAAGTGTATGTACGTGATGAAACTTGATTTGTGTAAAAAGCAAATCCGTAAAACGCGCCCAAGTGTTTCTGGAAGAGCTGCCGAATACACCACGGGCACAACCCTAGCAAGCTCCGGTTTCCGCACGAACCTTGACCTTGAACCGGTCAGACCCCTCAGCCCGGCGCTCGAAGGCGTTCATGGCGGCGGCTTCGAAATCGACGTCGCGAGGACAGGCCTTGAGGCCCGCGTCAGCGCCCGCGCCGGTCCCCTCTAGCTTGCACATACCGGTAACGGTGCTCTTGAAGGCCAGGGATATCTCATCTATCGTGAGGCGACCGGTGCCGTCGAAGTCATAGCAGTTCAGGACAAACTCCAGAGTGTCGGTCACGCTCATCCCTGAACCATGTGCGAGGGCGTGCGAGATACAATGGAAACAGGTATAGCCACACTTTGGTTAACTCTGTACGCATTTACAGCTACTAGGCAATGACGGGGTCGGGTTGTATCAATGCAAGAGCCATGAACGGGCGTCGTGGGTCTGCCGTCCAACTGGCAGCAGATGAGCTAAGGACTGCAATACCATAATTTATTTTCCGTGTGACGGTACCTTGGTAATCCTACTCGCGGTCTACTTTTTCTCTTGAAAGAACAAGCAAAATATCGGAACGAAGAGATTACTTCGACTTAATAGGAGCCTGCAAGAAATCGCCAACGGCGTATGTAGACTACATGTACTAAGTGTAAAACGCTGCCGTTGCCCAGGCCGATCCCTAGCGTGGGCAACCACATTCAGCAATGCAACTCTCGGCCTGACATGCCAATCACAGCAGTGGGACGTACAACACTTTTACTAATTGCTTTGTTCCTTCGTCTTACCCGAAGCGCACGCCATGGCGCTGACGAACTCGATGGCGTCTATCAAGCCGTTATTGTCGGTGTCCAGGAGCTTGAAGAGAGCCGTTGAAAGCTGCCGTTGCGTTGTCAAAGCGCCAACACGCACATGTGGAAATGTTTGCAACAAAATCGTGTTTGGCATTAGACTGAGCAATGACGTGTACCAATTTGCGACCTAACGTGTCAAACGAATAATCTTCCTACAGCTGCATAAGTCCTACCGACGACGTGGAAGCACGGAAACACTACAGTTCACGGCACCATTTGTAGGCCACACCAGGAAACTGCATGGCCTACCGCACCCTCACTCTCTGGCCCCAGCATGCGAACCTACCGGGTACGACAAAAACCCAGGTGTTGCTGCTGTTGTAGCTTTACGAGAGGATGAGCCGCAGTCCAACAGACACCCGCACCCGTACCGCACAACACTGTGCCGTCGAGTCCAGGCCGTCTTCCACAGTGTGTACACGATATGCACTCTAGAAAACCAAAGCGCGGTATATGCAAGAATCTTCACCTTATCCAGCTTGGCCCTGTTGAGCTGCAGCTCTTCTCCCAGCTCGGAGCATATCTCTAGAAACTCATGCAGATTGATGCCGAAGCCATCCGCGACGTCGTTGAATGTCTCCCATAGCGTGCCAACGGCCGCAAGGCTGAGGTTGAGGAAGGGCTTTGCAGCGCTGTCATACACGGCCTTTCCGTGCCTCTGGCCCATCGTTTACCTCCTTCAGGAAGCAAGTGACGAGTTGAGAGCTGAATATCCAAGGGTCATCAGCTTACGAGGTTGTACGTTCTCTCTATGGGGGGGGTTCTTCGACTCCGGACAAGATATGCCCACACACTGGGAAGTCGCGCGTGGGCTCAAGAGATGCCTTTTCACTGACCACAAGGCGCGACTTGACTAGGATATAGCTTCAGCGAGAGGGAAGAAATAGAGAGGGAGGAAGGCGAACTCACACGCAGTGTGTGCAGTAGGATCCCACGTGTGTGCGCAATGATATGGATACCGGGCGCTGCCAGCGCAAGCGGGCCGATCTTTCAGCTTTGGGCAGGCAGAATCTACGGTGCCACCAGCGAGCGGGCCGATCTTTCAGCTTTGGGCAGGCAAAATCTACGGTGCCACCAGCCTGCCCTATATTTTTGTGCCAATCGTCGTGCCCCCCACAGGCAGACCACCGGTGCTGGGAGGAGAGCATGCTCACCTGTGACAGAGACTCACACGAGCAAACCACAGCCGTACAGCAGGTGAACAGAGAGACAATGATTGCCGGCGCTCCCACCGCAACGATGCTCCTGATGCTCTCCCCGGCAGCGCGCGCTTTCGTGCGACCGGTTGGCCCCGCGGCCCTGTGTGGCGTGCGGTGGTCGAAGGTCAACAGCGCCTCCCACCAGGTTGGTCATCGTTGTTTGTCAGCATCAGCAGCCCCTTGCTTTTACACGCAGAACGGTGCACGCAGCACAACGTTAGGGGAGTACGACAGCGCCAAGAAGTGTACAGAATGTGGACGTAGAGTAGCTGAGAAGGTGGCGGGCTTGCTGGCGTCATCGCGATCGAAACTTCAATTGATGTAGGACGGGGATGCATGCGGGGTTTTGAGCGGTTGTGGCAACATCGACATTTCGGTTGCTTTGCCAACACACCGCCCCTCTGCTGATGTGCTCCCGACGTATACTGCTGTACCGACCGAGCACCAGTGCTTCACCAACACGTGCGTCTGGTGTTTGGCGGCGTCTCGGTCCCCTTCACCCACGACGTCTGTTCCTACCTCTGGTACACGTGGCAGGGGTGCAACCCTTGAGATTTGTCATGGAACACACCTGCTTGTGCACGGCGGAGAGAAAAACCTGCAATTGCATGATCGACCCGGTGTGTCTGTGTCATTCCGCGTTGCAACATTTTCAAAGCCGTATGAATGTCACCCCAGCAGCAGTAGCTGCGCACGCAGAGCTTCGGTACACTGGCGTAGGGACAGGATACGGTGGTGATGGAGATGCTATCATGCAGCAGCAAAATAAAAAGTAAATTTATGAAGCAATATTGCAATATTTATGCTGGCGCTGTGCGCTCGCTGCCGTCCCTAGATTTTTCTCCTCTTGCACCAAGTCCCCACGTCAACTGCTCGCTGGTCCAGCAGCAACCTACTTCTCAGTGTTTTAAACCCAGGACCATCACAACCACTGGGGTTTTTACAACACAAGAGGGTGCCAGAGCCATCTTTGGGCGTACGCTTGATTGAGGTCGTTGTGATACCTTAGGTTACAACTTTGGACCGTTCGTTTCCCCACACCGGTTGGAGTAGGCAGCAAGAGGTGTACCGTGCAGTGCATGCAAACGAAGTTGACGGTGAATTGCACTACGGCTGCTGTAACAAGCTGAAGGAGAGTCGAAAAGCACGAAATCCGCCCCCCAACATCACCTTGGCGAAAATCGAGAGGGGAAGAGCAAGGGGGTGGTATCTCACGTCACACAATTTGCATCTCGGACAATCTCCCGACTTGCAATACAGTAGTCTCCCGCGGGTGAGAAGGTGAACGCGTGGCTGCAATTGGTCAAGCCACAGGCCGGATCTTTCCCCGCTCCCACGCCTCGTTTTTGTTTTTTTTCGCGAAACAACAGTGGGCTGGGTTACGCATTAGGGTTTTGCTGTGCCAGCAGAAAAAGCAAGCGAAACGAAATATGTGATTGCTCTGTGTTTTTTTTTTCTCGCAAAAAACACGAACACGATGAATGATTCATCTCTCGATCCACAGCAGGTATGTAGGAGCCCGGGATGAATTGCAATGAGCTCATGGCGTTAGCAGACACGCTACAAAGTACATGTGTTATGTAGTGTTCTGTATGATTCCCCGAGCGGCATACAGGGACATCTCCCCTGTGGGGTTGCAACAAGCTCTAGATCACTGCTGTTTTTTGTTTTTTTCCTCCTACATTTGCGCCCTGACCCCGCCATGGGAGTCCTGCACCCTGCACAACCCCCAACGCAGAAATGTGAAAAAAACTCATGCGTGCCGCCCGTTTTTTTCGCCTCGCTACTGCTTGTTGTGCCACCGCTCGTCCGCGCGGGCACATCCAAACCCGGACTGGATGGATGGGTGGATCGTACATACGGATGCCACCGCTGGCTGCTGTACGGACGGCTGGCTGGCTCTCTCCGGGATTCCCTTTTGTTTGTGTCTTCATGCCACCCTCTTGTCGCCGCTCTCCACAACATGAACGACAACGACGTCGACGATGGCAGACGCGGGCCAAGTCGTCAGCGGTAAGTCGGCCGGCTGAATCGTGCGCCCTATATATCCGGTTGTGTACCGCAGGAGAAGGCTTTGCGTCCTCACGAGTGTAGACCGACTAAGTCTCTGACAGCCGCTGGACAGTAGTCTGGCTCCTCTCTGCATTTGAAACGTGTGTTGCTACAAGTAGGTTCACGCGTGCGTTGAGAAACACGCCGGGAAAATTAAAAATGTCGACCACCTGCCTGCGGTGCGTTTAGGCCATGTCTCCCGTCCAGGCAGAACAACCACCCCTAAGGCCGCGGAGCCTCCAGACCCACTGCTTATCACGGCTTGCACGTGTCGTGGTGGTGTGGATGATCGTCAATGGTATTACTCTCTCCCCCTGTGATGGTGTGGATGAGTGTTTTTGATCTTTTCTCTATTTTCGCCCCCCCCCCCCCCTTGGCCTTATTTGCCATCGGGGTTTGGGTTTTCGTCGCTTGGCAACGACGTTGTAAAACAAGCCGCCCCCCCCGGTGTTTGCCATCGGGATTGGGTTTTCGTCGCTTGGCAACGACGTTGTAAAACAAACCAATTCACTTCGTGAACTCGGCAACCAGGTTACCGGGGTTTTTTTTTTTGGCGGTAACCATAATGGTGGTCGAGTAGATCATGTTGTGCGGGGTGGAGAAACCTCACTCCGCGCAACGGGGGATGATCGCACCACGTTGTGTTAAAATGGTCAAGCATCCTCGAGGCAGTTACACATTGCTTATAACTGTCTCTGGAAGTGAAAGCACCAGAAAGTAAATTAAGTCATACACAGCTGTCATCCGTACGCAAGGAAGTAAGCACAAGATGCCGAACACCCTTAGCAGGATGCAGCTCACCCTTCATGCGACTCGCCGAATACCTCACGGCGCTTGGCGCTTGGTGATGTGAGAGCCTGGTCCGGTGAGAACCCGGCGTGCTCCGTCCCGGCTTTGTAGGGATGCGAGGTCAATGGTCTAACGACTACGGCATGCACGACTATGAGTACACCCCCCCACCCCCCTTGGGGGCGTATGGAAGGGATTCGAAATTGACGAAGGTGAAACGCTGAAAACGGAGGGTCTAGAGTAATCTAAGGCAAGAAACCAAGGATAAGGAGGGTCTGGAAGTGTACGGAATGTTGGAAGAAGGAACAGGGTTTAAGGAGTACCGAGGTACATGGACCAATGGATGCAGGGACAAGCTGAGGGTCAAATTCAGGACCGACAAGTTCAAATGTGCCTGCGACGCAAAGTGCGAAGACCGGGTTCTGGAGAGGGAAGTGTACATGACTGAACTGGGAAAAATAGAAGGAATGCATGCATACAGGGGGATGCTTTGAAGCATGGAATAGCGATTAAGCATGGAATAGCGAGGAAAAGACGGTAGCCGTAATGGCGCATAGGAAGTGGGTTGGAAAGGCGGGAAGTGGTATCGATAGGATAGATATACTATGGAAGACATTTTGAGCCACCTTTGGCAAAGTAGGAAGGAACTATTGGCCATCGATGAACGGTCCAGTGGGAACAACGAGGACGCGTGGTCAATGGTCTAACCGCTAAGGCAAGATTACGCCCCCCCCCCCCCCCCCCCAACAAAAATGCCCAAAAAAGAATAAACAAATTTTTGCGGGACCCAAACCCAATTCCGAAACCAC
>FN649739.1:2286893-2299289 GCA_000310025.1 Ectocarpus siliculosus | reverse complement strand
GGGGGGGGGGGGGGGGGGGGGTCAGGTACGCGGCATAGTTCGCAGGGAATGGTGTTCGCCCATGAAACGAAGCACAGACAAATGCTGTACGTGTCCTCCCCATCTACGACTGACCTGCAAAACACAACTAATCGCAGTGCTCTGCACTCCAACTCGATCCTTTCCCTCGGCGCGAAGTTGCACTGTAGGTTCCACGTCCTCGTTTCTAGTTCAAGAAAAACATGGCATTTCCAAGTTCAAGAAAAACATGGTGTTTGGACAGGAGACAAATTAGCACCACGAAAAAAGCTGGCGGTTGTCATAGAGCGCCGTTGTGCTGCCTCAGAAATCCGGCTTCACACGCTCTCTGTGCGGCGAAATCAGTGTCCCGACTCTACTCATGCGTCCACAAAAGTCACCCAAACACACTACTGCGCCTTCTCCTGCCTCCGACGGCCGTCGCAAAACAACACATACAGACATGTACCCAGCGTAGGCCAGCCGGTTGGCGCGGTCGATGCTGTAACACACGCACGCGCACACAACACAAGATCCCGGTGGTGCGCATGGTTAACCGGTCTGGCAAGAAGCGCGAACCCCACGTCCGTGCGCCGTCCCGGCGACAAAGGGATGCAAGCGCACGGCACGCAATACACGATCTCAAGACACCACCGCCAGCAGCAGAAGCAGCAGTGCATATCCACTCCCCTCCTCTCCCCTTCCCCCTCTTCTATTTCGCACCTGCGGCGTCCAGCCTCGTTCTCCTAGCTTCTGATGTGCGAAGGTGTTTGGTGGGGCTGGCACGACGATCGCTGCGACCGCAGTCTTCATCTGGACCGGGTTAAGGTGCGATGGACACGGGCGCAAAAAACAATAAAAAAATAAGCCACACGAATACACAAGGGCGAGGTGGGAAGCGTAACGTGCGTGCGGGCCGGGGAAAGAGTTTCGATGCTTGGTACAAGGCGCCAGGCAACAACAACTCGGCGGAGCACTCCTGCCAGCGCGCAACAAGAGGTCTGTCTCTGTTTCAGATAAAACCCGGGTAAGTACGCGGACATGCAACACCACGCAACAGCGGCGAAGAAAAGGGTGCTACATAGCCACACCCCATGGCATCGCGGTGGCAGCATGTGTAGCTGCTTGGCCGAGGTAGGGCAAGGGCAATGGGTTCCCCATTTGTTCGGGGATCACAGTTGGATGACCACACTCGGACTTACCTCCTCGGACTCGGGAGGTCAGAGATGCGTAAAGGCGGCAAAGCAAATCAAACCAAAGAAAAATAAGCAAGTCTTTTACGTACAACGAGCTAGCTGCTGATTCTTCGATGGCGTGAACACCTTGCTCGTGGTTATCATACCACACTTGATTTCACTTGGTTAAGGCGTTCCGGCAAGAAACAAAAGTTCTACAACCCCGGCTCCAACGAACCCGCACCCCAACTTAACTAAATGTTTCGCGGTCAAGGACCGGAACCTTCAACGAACGTTCCAGCAGAAAAGGAGGGCGGGGCATCCTTCTGCGCGACCCCTGTCTCAGCGCCAAATATGCCGAAAAGGCACACACCGCAAGGCTAACATATATTTATACTCAGGTGCCGGCGCCGACAGCGGAAGGACTGGACCAACTATTAACATATCTCTCTCGCTCTGTGTGTGTGGGTTCGTCTGTCTCTGTTTCTACCTCGCTCTCCATCTGTCTCTGTCTTTGTCTCTCTCTCCCTACAACCGCACCTGCGCCGTTTGGGTGGACACGTCGTGCACGATCCTCTCCAGGCAGGACTTGGCAAACCCCCGCTGGCGATACTCCTTGAGGACGCATAATCTATCCACCATCGCGTACTGCAACTGCTGCTGCCCCTGTCCCTGCCCCTGCCCCGCGGGTCCAGTTTCGAAGCGCCACCGCCCGTAGCCCAGGGGCGCGTCACCCACTGTTGGGGTACGAGTTCCGTGACGTTATGAGCGTCGATTCCATACGCAAAAAAAGTTTTTATCGCGAGTAATGGTACGATACGCGATCATGCATCACTGTGAGTGTTGATTCGATGAGCAATCAGGTTAATCAATGCGAGTGCTGGTTCGATACGAAATCACGAGTTTGATTCGATGCGCAATCATAGGATCATGTGAGTGCTGATTCGATACGGAAACATGTGTGTATCATGAGTGCTGATTCGATACGGAAACATGTATGTATCATGAGTGCTGATTCGATACGGAAACATGGATGTATAATGAGCGCTGATTCGATACGGAAACATGTATGTATCATGAGTGCTGATTCGATACGCAATCATGGGATCATGTGAGTGCTGATTCGATACGGAAACATGTATGTATAATGAGTGCTGATTCGATACGGAGAAATGTATGTACAATGAGTGCTGATTCGATACGGAAAAATGTATGTATCATGAGTGCTGATTCGATACGCAATGAAGAGGGGGGAAGGAGTCGTGGTATTGGAACATCGTTTATTCCTCTTTGAGCATTGGAAGGGAACCAAGAACGGCCCAGACCGATCTCGGAGCTGCTCCACCGGTGTGATGTAAAGGGGCAAAAGCACGTGAACACCGCAGGTTTGAAAAACAAGATACCACCCCCCCTGGACCGATTCTCAAAGCTCGAACGCTCCCAAAGAGGACGACAAAATCAAACGATGCGCCGTGAGAAAGCTCTCAACCAGACTATCGCCGTTGTTCGGTACGGCCGCCACTATTGTTCTTGCCGCTGCAGAGAATTGAGTGTTGCAAGTTGGTCCAAGTGGCGTGTGATATCTTCCGTATGCAACCTACAGGAGAACCGTTAGACACAACGCCAGTAGAAAAGGTCTACGCAGGCTTCTCTAAGTAAACTAAGCAAACGTACCTGGACAAGGGATAGAATCGGCATATTTAGAGTTACGGTCTGCGTGCCCCCTTTCTGGTCTTTTTTCATAATAACAGCAGTCCGATGACGCAAAAAACAACGAAGCGCGCAAGGTGTGCCTCGAGAAACGAAACACGCCAACAGCATAAAACCTGTTGCACTTTTGGGCAAGCTGTACAGGAAGTCTGTGCGTTGGTTTTGTTTTTACCTTGATGGAGTGATTGATTTTAGTGTGTATTCAGTTTTGGGGGGACACGCCATATCAAGATGACCTTGTGTGACAACGAGCGGCCTGCATCCCACTAATAGGCCAAGGTCTCACACCTCCCCACCCCATTCGCTTCGGGTTACGACATTTTCGCCGCCATTACTTGCCGGTGACATACACAACACACAAGCTGACAACGAAAGTCTATACTCCATACTCCAACCATTTGAAAAAACATGCTATGCCTTCTGAAAACTGAGGTAACTGACTAGTGATTTACTTTTCGCTCGCGGTAAACGAGGGAGAGAGGTGTACGTCATTCGACGCGGCACGTGAGTCGAGACAAGAACGAGAGCAAACAGCAAAGTGACAACGTCTAACTCACTCTGTATGAGCACGTGTCGGCTGGTAGGGTCCATCTCTGTGAACTCCTGCTGCGACGTCAATCCCATTTCCTCGCAGTACACTCTCCTTCAGATAGTCAAAAGGGTTGTCAAGGACAAGGACAGGGACAGGGACGATGCGCAGAGGGGAGAAAGAGACAGACACGCACAGAAACAGAGAGAGAGAGAGAGAGAGAGAGAGAGAGAGAGAGAGAGAGTGAGGTGCGCAACGAAGTCAGGAGCGGTTACAGAAGCGGCCAAGGCAGCACCAACAGCAGCGAATGATTATCACATATCTTGTCGCTTGCAACCCCCCCACTTCTCCGCCGTCCCCCGTGCAAAAACCACCCATCCGACCACCCATCCGCACATTCTCCACACGGTCCTCAAGGAGTAAATAAACCTTGTGCGCCATACGGTCTCGTGTAATCGCCTCATTCTATTCTTCGTTGGCCCCGTACATGCGTAACGGTTGTCAGCCATCTCGAGTGCGTTCCACAGGTTATTCGGTCTATGCCTACCGCCTCCTACAAGTGTGACCACCACCCGCAAATCCGAGGACATGGGGGGGCCATAGCCCCCCTGCGCCCTGCCCTCGTAACGTGCGTGCAACTACCTACCTTCGGATTATGCGGGCGAGCGCCCAGTACCCCTTGAACCACTGCTTGTTCGTGCGCTGGTCGAAGAAGCGGAAGTTGAGCCCCTTCTCGCAGGGCATGTCCGTCAGCATCTGGTACACCTTGCCCTTCCCCTTGTGCCCGCAGATGGCGCACTTCACCCCCTGGCCACGCAGAAGTTCGCCCGCAAATGAAAACATACATGGGGAAGAAGGCAGGACTAGTGAGCACGAACGAGCCGCAGGATCGGGCCCCGAGGGGTGTGCGGGGTGCGGACAATCAACAAAAAAAAAACGCACATGTTACCATAGGCGAGAGAAGAAAGGACTAAAATAAGAAAAAAAACTGCCAGAAGATGCGGGTTCCGGTGTGACGGCGGTTCTTCGCGCTCGAAAAGCAGGCTTCGGAAAGTAGGCCATCGCAAAACCGCACCTTTTCGCTTGGGTCTCTCGCTGGTCAGGCTCTCGTCAGGGCAAACGACCAAACGAAAACAAGACGAGCCGAGAACTGCGGATCTTCCTTTTGCCAGAAGAGCACCAGGCGGTGGATCGGCAGCGCTCACCGTAGTGTGGCGGGCAGGAGGACAAACAAACACTTCCCCTTCTCTGGATTCTGGGTAGCAGGTTCAACCATAAATAAGACAATTTAACCATAAACATGACAATTTAACCATAAATAAGACAATTTATGCCACCGTCGTCGAGTGTGATGTATCAACGTTTCCAAGCTCCGGGCGGGGGCTTAACCTCTCTCCACAAAACCACAAAGGCAAGTCCTCAAAACACCGCGAATAACGAAAAGGGGGGAAATGGCGGACCATGCGTCCGTTGCCAATGTACTCAAAGACTACCAGATGACTCGGGTCAAGAAACTTGAAGGCGAGTCTACCGTCTGCACAGAAGGAAGCACACACACACACCCCGAACAAAGCAGACCGCCTTCGCGACGATCTTGTCACCAACCCGCCGTGTGAAATTGAGCGGGGGGTTCCGTAGTTTCGTATCCCATACCCTAACCCTAACCACCAACCCCACCCCATACCCCCTAGTGAAATTGAGCGGGGGGTTCCGTAGTTTCGTATCTCATACCCTAACCCTAACCACCAACCCCACCCCATACCCCCTAGTGAAATTGAGCGGGGGGTTCCGTAGTTTCGTATCCCATACCCTAACCCTAACCACCAACCCCACCCCATACCCCCTAGTGAAATTGAGCGGGGGGTTCCGTAGTTTCGTATCTCATACCCTAACCCTAACCACCAACCCCACCCCATACCCCCTAGTGAAATTGAGCGGGGGGTTCCGTAGTTTCGTATCCCATACCCTAACCCTAACCACCAACCCCACCCCATACCCCCTAGTGAAATTGAGCGGGGGGTTCCGTAGTTTCGTATCCCATACCCTAACCCTAACCACCAACCCCACCCCATACCCCCTAGTGAAATTGAGCGGGGGGTTCCGTAGTTTCGTATCTCATACCCTAACTCTAACCACCAACCCCACCCCATACCCCCTAGCAAAACCAATCCTACTCTCCTCCCGAAGGCTACAAACTGAACGAAGCCGCTCACCACGGGATACAATCGAACCCGGGGATTTTATTTACATCCGGGGATTTCTAGCGTTAGCGTTAGCGTTAGCGTTGGGCGGTACAGTACAACCCAATATCACCGCTGCTGTGAGACCGGTCCTTCCGCGCGTACGTGCCCCGTTGCGTTTTTTTGTTGCAACAGTTATATCGCCCGCACATGAGAAACCTCAAGCTTCGGCGGAGGCCTTGAGTTGTTAGTTTCGATGCTATGATGCGAATGGTCGCTAGAGAAGGGTAAGTGAAGTTCTCATTTAGTCCGGCTCACAAACGAACGGTGCTGCTCAAAATTTGTTATGTTTTGAGCTTTTCGAGGCTGTTATCGCTACGTACGTTATATCTCAATTGCCATGTTCTTGAGAGAGCGTGCGCTAACCACTGCTGTACTGTACTGTACTGCTGCAGCATCGAGCGCGCTGAAACCGGCTGAACAAACCGGCCGACCAATGAAAACACTGCTGCGTCTGTTTTTGCAGTATACTGTACAAGTTGGCGCCCGCACTCGAGAATCTGGGATTGAAGAAATTCAGGCTCGAAGCATGAGAACTTAAAAGAACTTGGCCATAAAGAACACGTGCTCAGCCAAGAATCGTACACTAAAACCCACATAGTCGCTGTGGGGCACCCCACAGAGAAACTAACATACGAGCCTCACCCTAAGTAAGAGGTTCTTAAGCGCGGGCGCCAACTGTAGCGGGATAAAAAACGAGAGCACGCTCGAAGGTTTCAAGCCGACGGGGGGCCCGCAGCAGCTGGACGACGGTGCCCTGCCTGCTTCTGAACCGCCACCAAACGTCATTGTTGCTGCATCATGTGTTATCAGCTGTTTGCTGAGTGTGTGAGTGTCTTGAAGATGAGGACGTGAGGGAACAGCGGTCCAGCTACGCGAAAAAATGCCGGGACAACAACAAGCCTAGGTAGGCGTTAGCCTGCACGCGCAAGCGGAGAGCCACGGTGGTCTGAAGAAAGAAATTGAAGCTGAGCTGCACATGTACGCCCACCTCGACTTACAGGTCCCCATCAACTTCATGTTGACGGCGTGTATGAACAGCAGCAATCAAATGCTTGGGATTCTGTGTTTGCATGCAAATGAAATGCGTAATTTGCATCAACCATTGCGAAAAAAATCGTCAAATCAGCTAGAAGTAACGTACACACAAGCTAGGTAGGACGCGCCCCCCTTTATAAGCCGTCGATCACTTTGCTAAAAACAACAAGAATGAACTCTTGAAGTATCAAATAACGTGTTAAATAAGGCGGCGTGTTGGCCTACTTGCTGACAAGGCATTTGCGACATGAAGAGGTTGTGTGTAAATTGAATCTGACTAAGCTGTTGTTGCTGCTCAAGGACCTTTACTACGCCACCACCTATATCAGGTACTCTCTCAACAACAGAGAAGCCTTCGGTCGTGCGTGCATGCGTTACTATTTAGCATCGGCATGCGTGTGTTTTTATTATTAGCATATCGGCATGTGTGTGTTGTGCGTGTTGTGTGTGTGTGTGTTGTGACGAGCACAAAGTGACATAGCAGCCGGCGGCGTGACAACCTCGCTCGCCATCGTGAGTTCGCGTGGCTGCAAGCATACTCTACATACACCCGAGAGCGGACCTAAATCATCTGAAACACTAAGCGTGTGCAGCACACACGAGTACAACACTTGCTGTTGTGACATGGTACTGTAGACGCACGACAATAGGAGGCTGCGGCGTGACTCCAGCCGCTAAGAACTTCAACGCCAAAGGACGATAAGACTAGACAAGACGGAATACTACCCCGTTCTCTCTACAAAGTCCCGGGCGATTGATTTCTCTCTTGGGATGACAGCAGAGCAGCAGCAAGGCAGCCGAGCTTGCTTCCGACTGCCGTTGTCTGTCGCCGAAGCGGACAGATCAAGATCGGGAGACAAGAGACGACGACGAGAACATAAAATGCCGTGACCAAATCACCCAAAACGCGACACCGCCCGCGTGCGAGATGGAACTTGAAGAAGACATTCGCCCAGATCAACGTGTGTGTATAGGTAGCTATATCTCGCACACACCGGGCTCTGTTAACAACAAAAAATAGTGTCTTTGAACGAGACATCCCCTTGGATGTGTCTCTCTTCCTTGAGCTGTTTCTTGCACACACACACCGCACGTTCAATACCTGGTGATGGCGGTGGTTGCACACGCCGCACATCGGCGGTTCCTCTTGCTGCATCTCGGCCATGCTGTCTCCACGCCGAACCCTTCGTTCTCCCGTCCAAACTCCCTCCCTGTCGCTCTCCCTCCAGCTAGGACGTGGACAGCCTGCCTGGAGGCGCCGCAGCTACCGTATTTCAGCGGGGGCACAACGAATGAGAAGTTGATGTGTGCATCCCCGTACTTCAAGGTAGAATTTTCTGTGCGTGCCCCTCCACCTTGGCTTTTACTGAGTGCTCCGTACTGCCAGTGTGTTGTTCCCTCTCTCTCTCTGCTGTGTATTCTCTCTAGCGGCGGCGGACGCCCACGGGACAGGCACTCTACCCGAGCACTGTCCAAGCCCCTTGGGTTGCACACGCACAGCGGTGAGTGTCAATGCGACCCTTCCGTTTCAGTGAGATCCGTGGACCTTCGTCTATAGCCTTGCACGCCTCGAGCTCTCTGTTTGCTGTCCACTCCACACGGCCGCGGTCTTCGTTCGCCTGTCAGTACCATAGTAGTGGTTGGAAAAAATGAACCTGGTGTCGACGGGTGGCATGACAACAGCAGAAATTTCGGGCACAAGTGTGCCAATCTGTACACATTGCGCGTTTTTTTTTTGCCGGACCTCTCAAGATAAAAAGCATGGATAGGCCGCACGGCTTTCTCTCTGATTGCGCAAGCTCCGCAGGACTGTGAAATTTGCACCATCTACAACACTGCAGCAGTTCGCGTGTTTATTTCAGCTCTGCATATGTAACCAGTGTTCTTTGCTGCCCCCGTGCCCGCGTGCAACGAACCCATCAAGCCCTACACTGCGAGCGGTCCGTGTCTCGCCCGGACATGGTTTGCAGCAATTTGTTGGCGCTATGCATACTGTTATTATATTGCGATCTCGGCTCGAATACCCCCCGGCATAGTACGGGGCGCATTGTAGCATGCCATACGCTACACTACTACTGCCCGCTCGAAAGCAAAATCGGGACCTGTCTCAACAAACCCTCGCGGGCGTGAGTTGCGCTGAGGCCTGCCTCCCACATGCTGCGGCGAAAGCGAGCAGAACCAGCAGCATGACACTAGTTAGCAGAGAGCAGGGACGATGTTTGGGAGGCTGACAACAAGCATCTCATTTCAGTCTTTTGCCGCTCTCGCCATTTCTGTTGGGTTCGCGTGTTTGCCCTTTTTTCTCAACAACTGCAGCAGCAGCGGCAGCAGCAGCCGTGATGACCCCTACTCAGCCGACGGCGGCGGCACCCGCCGGGTACTACGCCGCTTACGGTACCGCTTCACCAGCACCACCACCCGCGCAGCAGCAGCAGCAGCAGCAGCAGCAGCAGTATCCCGTGCAGCAGCAGCAGCAGCAGCAGCAGGTTGTTGCGGTGGCTCCGGGGGCGGCCGCTGCACCCCCGCCCGCACCAGCGTACGCCTCGTACCCGCAGCCCTGGCAGGCTCAGCCGCAACACCAGCAGCCTGCTGCTGTAAGCAGTGCTGCACATCGCCAACAGCAGCAGTACGCTGCCCAACCACCACAGCAGCAGCAGCAGCAGCAGCAGCAGCAGCAGCAGCAGCAGCAGCAGCAGCAATACGCCGCCCTGCCGGCGCCCGGAGCACCGGTTGGGGGATACGCCTCCGCTGCTTCCGCGTACGGGCACTACCCGCAGCAACAGCCACAGCCGCAGCAACAGCAGCAGCAGCAGCAGCAGCAGCAGCAACCGGTTGGCTACCAACAGCAGTATCCACAACAGCAGCAGTATCAGCAGCAGCCACAGCAGCAGCAGCCTCTGTCGCTACCACTGTTGGCGACGCCGCAGCAACCGCCCCCCGCAGCCCCCGGCCAAACCCTCGGAGCTTACGCCTACCCAGGAGTAGGGGTGGCGCCGGTGGCAGCACCAGCGCCGGCGGCGGGACAGCAGCAGCACCAGCACCAGCACCAGCAACCACAGCAGCAGCAGCAGCTCACTCCTCAACAAGTAGCGCAGGAGGCCATAGCCAAGACGATGGCTGCGATGCAAGAGCGCCAGGAGCAACAGCTCCAGCCAGGCCAAGTGCTGGACAACCGACGAGGCTACATCCACGGAAACCTGATCGGAAAGGTAAAACCCCCTTGTTTTCTTTTGGTTTTTTTGCTCTTGTCGTCATTTTGTTATCGTTTTTGATCGTCGTGTTGTCTTGTGCGCTCTACACTCACACGTCCGACGGCCTAACATCCATCGCACGAGTACGACGCCGTATGATACACCGGGGTGTTTCGCACGGAGCAAAACCCGTTCTTTTTTTTTTGTACCCTTGCCACTGAATTTCTTTATACTTACTGCTTGCGTCTGAAAGTCTCTCGGTCGCTCATGATGATGGCGTTGTAGACTGGTCCGTCCTCAGCGCGAGGTACCCGAGCCGGAACGGCTCTTCCGCCGGCTTGCCCCTTTCCCCGTCTGTCGGTGGGCGTGTCATGAGAGTGCTGCTTCCTTGCTGTGGTCCCCCTCGTGTTTTGGGACGCAACCCTGTTTTCCCTCTGCAGGGAATCTCACGTTCCGGAAGTCTGGACCAGCGCACGCAAACCGCGGCCATCTCTTCTCTTGCTTCAGATGTCCCGGCCGAGATGGTCTTCAAATAAATCTTGACTGTCTTTAGCCCCCCATCCCTCATCCTCACCATGCCACAAAGCCCAAAGTCTTGGGGCACCTCTTCTCTTCTAAATATCTCCCCCTTTGTACTCCTTGCCCCTTTTTTGTTGGCCTACCTTTGTCGCAGATGGAAAAGGCGAGGCTGGAGCGAGCAGCCGCAAAGAACGAGAACTACGTGCGAAGGTGCCCTTCAGCAGCAAAACACTCTCTCTCTCTCTCTCCTTTGGGTCTTTCGTGCTGACTTACTTACCCCCCCCCCCCCTCCGAAACGATCCCCCATCGTTGGTTATAGGGACGCGAATTCTGCGGCATGTGATGTTGTTCACACACACACACAAAAACCCTTACCGTTTGCCTAGAAGCGTGCTCGTATTTTTCATCCCGCTACATGCTACAAAGACTGGCGTATTTTCATTGGTAAGTAAGCCGGTTATGTAACGCGGTCGATGCTATCTAAGACAACACACACGACTCCCCCTCCCCCCGCCAGCTGCTCTCGCTCGTGTGTCGTGGGGTTTGTTTGGCCTCCAATCTCACAGCCCTTTTTCCCCGGAGGACGCTTGGACGACGAAGAAGGTCTACAAACGAGGCTTTATTTGCTCCGTTTGCCTACCCCCCGCCCCCGTCTCCTGGCTCGCCGAAAATCTTTGCGATACCCTACGAAGCAGCCCTATGGGGATGTACAGCTGGAACAGCACACCACACCTGCAACAGCACATTACTTATCATCAACCCCCTGCGCGCACACGATTCATTCAACGTCGCACCCTCAAGAATGGTACACGTGTACCTGTGCTGGGTGTTGTGTTGCCAGGGTTTTTTTCCAGGGTGTTTATTTCTTGTTCATCGGGCGCCTTTTCTCAGGCTGAGGTTTGGTGTGTGTATTGGCTCGACCGCACTTTGCCGGATAACTAATAAAAAAGCTTGTTGAAATGTCAACGGTTATCGATCAAAGCCTCCCGAAAGACAGAGCTTGAAGGTCGTTGACACCCAGGGTGCCAAAGCTATGTATGCTTTCCGAGAGACACATCACACCCAAAACCCTGTGTGTGTCTCGTGTGTCTGTTTCTGCTTGCTGGCCTCACAATTGCTGGCAAGCTGCCACATGAAACGACGTTGCTTTCGAATGGTAACAAAACCTGAAAGGCCCCCCGAAGGGAACCAAAATCAAGATTGGAAAGTGAACGACTCCCGGAAGTAAATAGTATTCTCCACTAACCCATTTTGCGAGAAGACACTTGTACGCCACAGCTTTCCCCAAGCCCTGTGCATGTGTGCGAACTCGTGGGTTACATACTTTGATTAGCATCTGCAGTAGCACCGCGGTAAACCGAAGAGACCCAAGAAAGAAGGGTCAGTCATGTTGCGGAAATCGCGTGTACACTCCTTCGTGATCTACGCCCCCCCCCCCTGGCACGGAGGCCGTGAGGGGAAGTGATCCGCGGGCCCTCGCCCCCCTGACATGTGAGGCCGTGTGAGGTGGACCGGAAACAATGCCCCTGCCTCCTGATACTGGGTGGTTACAAAACAATCACCGCCGTCACTTACTGCTGTCAGCGCCACTTTAATACTGCTTCTGCCAGCGTCAAAGCGTGCTGCCTCATCGTGGCGTCAAGCTGGAACTTCCACCATGCCGCTGATTCCTCGCGGCCGTCCGTGTGGCGCACGCGTGCTCGCTGCGCTGTCCCAAGCGAGAGTTGCCAAAAGTGCGGCCAAGAATATTGGTCTTCCTCCTTAGTGTCTTCTCTCTTCCCCGCCCCCCGGACCGCTGCGTCTCCCTGCGTGTGTGTGCCTCTCGCTCTCTGCCTTTCCCGCTTTGCTTCACCAACCCCACCCCCAGGCGCATGACGAGATAAACATTTCACTGCTAGCCGTCTGGTGTTGTAGTCATGTTAAGTTTTCAGTCGTTGTACGCCGTATGTTTTCAGTCAATTCCTACAAACTCGAAACACGAATGCCCCCCCCCCCCC
>FN649739.1:2265912-2276366 GCA_000310025.1 Ectocarpus siliculosus | reverse complement strand
ATTTTTTTTTTTTTTTTTTTTTAAAAAGCTTTGGACGTTGTTTAAGGGGTTTTTTTTGGGGGGGGATCCCAAAAGGAAGGTAAAAAAAAAATGAGGGGCAAAAATTGGCTGTTGTTGGGGTACGGGGGGGGCGGTTTTTTTTTTTTTTCCAGCCCTTTTCCCCCCCGGGGGGGTTCCCCCGGGCCCAACCCCCAAGAAAAGGAAACAATTTTTGGGGAAGGCCCCTCGATTGTTTTGAGGGGGGGGCTTTTTTTTTTTTTTCGGGAGGGCTTTTCTTTACCCCCAGGGATTTTGGGGGCGTTGGGGGGGGGGGTAGCCGTTTTCCGGGGAACACCAGTTTTTTTTTTTTTTTTTTTTTTTGTGGGAAGAAACCGGAACCCCCAAGGGGGTCAACCACCCGACATTTTTTTCCGGGGATTTTGGGGCCGCCCGTTTTTTTTTTGGGTCCATTGGGGTTTTAAACCAATTAGTTTTTTTCCCCCTTTGGACGAAAAAAATTTTTTGGTGTAAAGGGGGGGGGGGGGCCCCCCCCCCCCCCCCAGACCCGATTTTTCAAAGCTCGATGGCTCCACAACTCCACGACCAAGATTGTGCCAACAAACACCAAAAGTGGTGGTTGTGGAAACATGTCGTCGAGGGTTTTCCGTGGACATACCGGGCTCCTTCCGCACCCTCTCAGTTGTGGAGCAATCGAGCTTTGAAAGTCGGTCTAGGAGGGGTTGTGATCTGTCCGCGTGGTACGGATTACCACGGTACGGTATATACGGTACGGTACAGACAATGTTGGTCGTGGGGAAATCGAGCTTTGAAAGTCGGTCTAGGGGGGGTGCCACCTCTCCGCCTGTTTGCGATATTCAGAGAACAACGCTCACCACCTTGCCAACTGTAGCTGCGGTGCTTGGTACTTCACTAACCCACCTAGTTGCAACGCTCGCACTCGCTGCAAAAGGTTCTCGACCCTTCTTCGTAATGTTAAACGTTCACGCCCCCCGATGTTGTCGTCAATATGAACGAACGGCAGTAGTAGTGCCGAAACGTGTTGGAGCGGGACTTTTTTCTCGAAGAGGTGGTGGTTGTCGAGAGGTCGCTCCAAGGCTTGTAGGTACGCTTGTTGGTGTGGTGCGTTTTCGGCCTTCCTCGGAAGGGGGCGCAGTTTCTCTCGACGTTACCCTGGCGCGCACAACTCAAGCGCCATGAGAGATGCTGATTGCTGCGGCTGCGGAATCGTCAGACCTCACAAGAAGCACGTGCTCGAAAAAGATAGTAGTAGTGTAGGGGATCAGCAAACAAAAGCTAGAAAGCTCTGTCCGCGGTAAGGCACGCAAGCGAATCACCGCATCTCGTTGCGCTGTTGCACCCCCCTCCCGTCCCCCTTGCCCTAGAGAAAAGAGAACGAAAGAAACACCAAATATCGCATTAAACAGTTAGTTCCGACCTCCCAGCCTTTTGCCCAAGCTCCTCCTGCAACAGGGCAACAGGGCCACATGCCCACTCCCTGCTCAGGTCTCCACGATTTGCGTACTCTGGCATCAGCCTGGCTTTCCGACAACCGTATCGATGTTCCCCGTGAGTGGGCCGGCATTGCATTGGACGTGGTCTACTGTACGACAACGTTCCGTTTCAAGAACCCACCGCCGTTCTTTCCCTGCGGAACTCCGCCCTATTTCGCGGAAAGCACACGTACTTCACCCGCTCCACAGCTAGACTCAAATAGACTACATGTCTAGCGGTAACAAACCAAGTTTACTTCCAAAAATCTTATCAACGCCAATCAGACAAATTCACACGCACGTTTTTACACCACATCTTAAGACTGCAGTGTTTTTCATTGGTCAGCCGGTTAGCTCGGTCCATACCAACGAAACAAAGACACACACAGGTACACACAACCTTTTCGCCGCCCAGTCCGGACAGCGACGACTTTCTCCCCCTTGACTCTCGAACACGTTTTTTGCCCTGAGAAACATGGAGATCAACCCGCTTGTTTTCTCTTCGTGGGGATACAATTTGTGCAAGGAATCGTGGTATCCCCAGCTCCGTGCTCATGCTCATAAAAAGTGGATCTAAAGGCCATCCCATGGATCGCGCCCCCAAGCCAAGAAACTTTTTTAAGAGGCCTTAGGTTTGCTTACGAGACTTGGCGCCCGAAACCAATTTCCTCGGGTTTTGATTATTCGAAACCCTTGCGGTCGGCGGGTGGAGTCGTCCGACACCGGTGGGCGCCACGTTTGAAATTGCCCGCTCGCCATCGAAGATCGTCAAAACACTCCGGACAACCCTCGGTCCCTCGCCCCTAAAAGGGCTCATGGCCTCTCTCTCTCTCTCTCTACTTGGTGATGATCCAGCGGCGTTACCACCGCATGGGAATACGAAACGCAAGAGAAAAAAGCGAATGCCTACCATAACACCACCACCGCCACCACCACCACCACCACCACCGCGCAAACGGTCGGTAGGGTTTGTTGGCAGCGCTTCGTCAGCATCGACCGTATGTCCGACGAGCCTTCCTCACGCCGACTCGTCCCCAGGTGGATGATGATACCACGGCACCCCCGTCGGCAGCCCTCCCCCCCTCGCGCCTCCCGCCGAGCGAAACGCTCGCCCCGTCACGCTCCTCGCCACCTGCCGCCGCACGAAGAACACCGCCACCGCTACCGGCCCGGATACTGTTGCCCACCTCCCGTGCAACTCCCCCCCCGCCACCGCCACCACTGGAACCACCAGTCTCGCCGCTCTCTGCCGTCTTGGCACCGCGGCTTCTTCGGGCAGCGGCGGCAATTATCGGATCCGTCCCTTCATCCGAGGCTGTTGCTGATGCGGCTGCACCTAGCCTTCTTTTCGCGCTGCGTCTTCCAGAACCAGCCCCGGCTTCATCGTCGTCGTGCGGGCTTGCTCCTTCGCCCACTGGTGAAGACTTAGCGCCTCTGCTGCTGCTGCTGCTGCTGCTGCTGCTGCTGCTGTTCCAGCTGCTGTTCCAGCTGCCGCGCGCTCTTGCCGGCAGCACTGCGTCGTGGTCGCTGCTGCCGCTGCAGCCACTCTCCGTGCTCACGCCGCCGCCTCCGTATCCTTGGCGGCGAGAGCCAGCAGTGCCCCTGTCCGATGATAAGCCTAGCGCCACCGGCGTCGACGATGCGGTTACTGACGGCACCTCCGACGGCGATGCCCACGGACTGCTTCCGCTAGAACCACCGCCTCCGGACAGCGGACGCTGCCAGTCGGGCCCTCCTCGTTGCTGCAGGGCGAAGAAACCAGAGCGATGTGGAGAATTACGTGTTTCGCGAAGGCGGCAATAATCGAGGGAGGGGAGAGAGAGACAGCGAGAGAGGGAGGTAGAGATAGAGATGGAGAGAGAGAGAACGGCGAGGTGTTCTCAATATTTCCATTAATTATTGTACGGTGCGCGGTGTCATGGTGGCGAACGTGGCGGTGCTTGTAACTCCTCACGACCACGGGCTTCACACATGGGGGAACTCGATGGCACAAGCTTGGCGCTGCGGTTCCGTCGGTTGAAACGACTTGAGGCAAGCGCTTGGTTTTCACGTGGTGGTCCACGTCCCGCTGCAACCACAAGGGGAGCGCCAAACAGGAGGCCGTTCTTCAAGCCACCGTGCCTCCGCGCGCCCGCGAACGGTTGGATTTCATGAGGTCCTCTTTGGACCCCCAAAGGTACATAGCGCCTGGCTGGGAAAGACTAATGCAATGCACTTACCGCCCGCACATAATAAACCACTACTACCTACCGTATATGACACAAGATAACACACCCCCTTGACCGATTTTCAAAGCTCAATTTCTCAACAGCAGGAAGAGTCACAGCGCCGAAAACGGCGGCGTTGGAACCGTCTCGTCGAGAGCTGTTCGAAAACGTATTGTTTCGTTTATGCATCCTCTTCGTCGTGGAGTAATCGAGCTTTGAAAATCGGTCCAGGGGGTGTGTTATCTTGTGTCATATACGGTAGTTTTATTACCGGGGCTGAGTTTCGTGGAGCCTACGGTTATTCAGCGAATAGCCGGTGTAAGATTTTTTTTTTTAAGTGTGTAGGGGTTCTTCACCAACCTCTCAAATAGTGCTCAAGTTTCTTGGACATTTGAGTTTTTCGACGCTCGTACTTCTTCTCGCTGCCACGCTCGTACGCACGGGCGCTGACTGTATACGCACCTTTTCCGGAGGCGGGTGGAGCTGCTCTTGCTGATGCCAGTTGAATCCCAAGACGGAATTTCCCTGGCACATGCCGATCACTGCCCCAAAAGTTTCGAGCGCGGAAACACGACGGAGGAAAGGGGGACGGCAGACAACGCATTGAGTAAAAAAATCACCGAGGTTACACTACAAAACCCCGTGGGTTTCGGTGCAGGGGCTCCTTGTGCGGAAAAGCGTCGCTTTCGCAAGAGAAAGCTGGTTCCACTAATGGTCATGCCAACCAGGACTGCGTTTCCGTCGATCAAGATAACAAGGTAGATTGTGGGAGAAGCTGAATGAATACGGTCTTAGGGCATCTGCGACGAGCAAATGGCTCTTCGATAGCGAGCGAGGGAAAACCAAACGAAAAACAACAGCGTAGTAGCGACACACCCGCGGCCACTGGTCTACAGCAGTAGTACCTGAGATTGTCCCGTCCCGCCGTGAGTCTCGTCCGATTCGGGACTCACCATAACCGCATCGTAACCGCATCGTAACCCCTGTATACCGAGAGTGAGAATAACTTAACCCACCTTGGTCTGCGGGGGGTCTCGTGTCGTTTAAGGCAATGTACTCTGCCGGCCCCCCCGCTGGCTGCCGTGTTCAGAAAAGAGCGAAGAAAAGCATGCGGCAGATGCGACGAATATTGGATCACCAAACGACGGGGATGCGCAATGAGGCCATAGTTGGATGTCTATGCCTTTCGATCATCCCTCATGCGCGCAACAACGAAAACACATCAAACACCAGTACACATCTCAATAAGCTAGCAAGGAAAAACGGGAAGTGAGCTGGTTTGCGATCTCTCTGACAACCGAGAGAAAAATGAGGTTGGTTACTTTTTTCATTATTGCTTGCACACGCAACGGATTCATCTTCGCCCGCAGATAAGAGCCCCGGATTATTCGCCACTGATTCCTGCTAGCACTATTCTTTATAAGGGGGAATTTTCTAAGATTCCCCGAGCAGCAGACCAGCGATATCTCCCCGCACCACGGCGGTTTCACCGATAATACATGTTTGCATACCACGTGACAACTCCCCGACGATCCTACACGGGGCGGCTTTGCCGCCTGTCCTGAATCTTTATCCCTTATCTGCACTGTGCAGCTACCAGCAGCTCGTGACCATAGTTGTACAAAATAGGAGTCTCTGGCTAGACTACAACACAAGCAATTCCCGGCACCGCTTTAGAGAACCATTCTCGTGCTTCATATGCATACATAGTGGCAAGAGAGTCTCTTTTCTGCCTTCTGCAACAATAATCGGTCGACGAGGGAGAGAAACAGCTGAATCATGTTCGCGACAAAACATGTCAAGCATATGTGCTCTGTTTTTGCTTTGTAGCATGAATGCAGAGGTAAGTCCCTCGGAAGGAAAGAAGGCGGAACCATAGTTCTGTGTCACCCCCTGCTGGTGCGTCCAGAAATTGTACAGGAAGGCTTGAAAGACTGACATCGAGAACAAATGTGTGTCTATGTGTGTTTCGTATTTGCATCGACCGCGCTAAACCGGCTGACCGATGAAAAGAGGTCAATCTCAGTGCGGTTGAAAAACACCGAATGCTTCTTAATGCCACAATCTGGGACCCTGTGACCGAGCGTCAGGGGGAGTCTACGCTACTCGTTGCAAACAAAGACAGACACCGGAGCAATAACAGACGCACGTGTTCATCATGGCTGGCTGCTACTGCTTTGGACAACGCGTTCGCATTGGAATTATTTCATCTTACATTGTACAATACACGACACAACGAACGTTGTCGTTGACCCAGTAGAGAACTACAGGGGATGTATTGTAAAATGTAAGTTACCTATACAGACAGATGTTTTTGTACTTAGCACCAGCTGGCATCACTGGTATAAATCATCAGTGTAGACTTAAAAAGACTCGAAATAAGTCCAGTACCCAGCCGGTTTCCCTCCACTCACTGAAAAGACTCCACCACATCCCGTTCGACGGTGGGTATATCTCGAATGGGTAGTCTTTCTGTGTGTGTTTATATTATTCCATAAATCTTCTTCCCTACATTTACCACCACCACTCTTCTTGTGGCCAATTCCCACTACTTTCTGGCAGGTCCTCTCCAGTCCTGCGACGTTTGTTGTGAGGAAGGTCATCTGGCTCAAAACCCTTTGGTCTCTTCCGCGCTATGTATGTTTTCCTCCTCCACCATCGCCTTCACCCCTCTCTTCTTTCCTTTTTCCCTTTCCTTCATCTCCGTCACCCCCAAAAAAATTACCCTCATCAATCAATACATCAATACCATCGATTTCAACAGAACTACTATGCATACAGCAGTAGTACTGAAATCCCAACCTATTGGCCGTGGGTGGAAATTGGTCGATCATTAGACTAGCCCATGACGTTTGAAAAACACCTCGAGTGAGCTCGTATCGACAGAAAACGAGCCAGCTCGAAGGTGTTCTGTTGGTGTGGTAAAAGCCCGAAGCAAGGCTGTTTCGTCGTCGAACTTGCCCCTGTGCAAAACTCCTCGTGGGCCAGATGGTTGGGGATACACAGCAATTGTTGTTGTTTTTCTTCACATTAAACTCGTGTCAGTTGCTAATCCCAAAATCTAGCAAAGACTCGGCCCGTGGTCACAAAAATGCTAAAGCCATCAGCAATAAACTACGATTAAACGATTTGTGCCTCCATACGTTGAAAAAGCAGCAGTAAGGAGGGTCGGTCTAGACGGGTTGAAGGTCTCGCATAGGTTGTGTTGCTGCTCTATCTTTCCGAGGGCGGACCCTGCTGTTTGAACTGATTTTCGATGCTTCTATTTGCAGATTGGTTGCCGATGTGTGACATCTACGAGGACAGACTTGGTGCAGAGATCCTTCTCTTCGAAGTCTTGCACTTATTAGGTAAATCCTATAGGGATCACCAAATCCATCTTGTAGAGCCCTTTGAAGGAAAAATAAATACACGCACAAGAAAGACTAGTCTACCCATTCGAGATATACCCACAGTCAAAAGGGATGTGTTGTTGGAGTCTTTTCAGTGAGTGGAGGAAAACCGGCTGGGTACTGGACTCATTTCGAGCAGAAAAAAAAAAAAAGTCTGTACAATGTACAATGTACAATGTACACCCTGATACGATGAGGGCCGATACGTAATTACGCCGCATCTGATTGATTGCGCCAGAAGTGCCAATGTTGTACCTCACCGTCTCACTAGTCGTCCCCGATGAACACACCCACCTTTGGTTGCGATGGTGATGGTTGTCGTGCGCCCGCCTCTCCCGCGAGCATTAAGGAAAAGTTCACAGCGTTCCGGCTGGGCATGTTGGTGAGGAAAGACATGCCACGTCTGCTCTCGTCTCTCTTGCTTGTGATTTGTTTTTGCGAAGTCGTGTGCAGTTTCAAGTGGCAGCGCTCCCTATCTCTCTTGATCGCCCTCAGACCAACAGATTCCGTGTGCCATCACCCCACACTCGAGGAGCTGAGAAAGTATACCAGGTACTCCTGTAGCTGCCACGCTTATAGCAGAGTGTGAGCAGCCTACCCCCTTGACAGATGATTGTTGCTTCTCAGGTAAGAAAAAAATAACGGCAGAATACCCATGGAAGATTCCTGGAAAACGGAAGGAAAAAAAAAAAAACAAGAAAAATCTGCTGTCGGACAGATATGTATCATACCTTTGTCCCCCTCGCTCTTGGGACCTAGCTACAGCAGTAGCTGCAGGTCTCCCGTGAGAGAGAGGGGGCGGGACACCGGCTGGACGACGGCTGTGAAGGGCTGAAGGGATCGATCGGCGTCTGTCTGTCTTTGCTGAAGCGAGAGAAAGAGAGAGATAGAGCACACACACAGCACGTACAGAGGCGTACAAGCCTGTGCTGCCACAGCAACGAGGGACATCATCACTTACACGCCGCGTCCCGCTTGATCCGCCTCAACTCTTCTCTTCGCAACAGCAGTGGACGATGGAGAGAGAGCTCAGGGTGTCCGGCTTCCGGCGAAGGAGGGAGCGTTCTTCCCGCAGGTCTCCTGGTGGTGGTGGTGGTGGTGGTGATGTCGCAACACCTCTCTGCTGGTTGTTGCTGCTGTGCGGTTTTTTTCCTGCTGGGCGGGTCTTTGGGCAAACGGAAACCTCCGATTGGCTACACAGAGCAGCGGCCTTGCAGCGGTACATCGGGTGAGACATAGAGAGAACGCGAGCATTTTCCCATGGAGATATGTAGTAGTCACAACAGCAGCAGCAGCAGCAGCAGCAGCGCCCCTTTGTCGATAGAGTGTTCGTCGGAGTGAGAAGGTCTAGAGGTCGGCACGCGCAACTGTTTATAACGACCCGGTTCCCGACCTTGGGTGCTCATCTGACGCGAGCAACGTGATTCTTAGATACAGCAGTAGTACCTCTTTCTCCGCCCCCCCCCTCCTCATACACACACCGGAATAAATACGCCAGCACCACCGCCCAAAGGCGTCGGCACCTCTCCCGCGCTCATCCTGCGAAGCGTGCCAGCGCGACGGGTGCGTTTTTTCCGTGCCCGTGTCGATTGCCTCTCTACGGAAATACTACCACAGGCGCAAATCTCATGTGGTTGCATATCTGTTGTCGGTGTACCGTTGATGAGTTGATGAGTTAGTTAGGTACTGCTGTAGTTTCGCCGCTATTTAGAAATATGGGGAGAATTGTCTATTGTCAGGCCTTGCGGGCGGGTGTGTCGCGTCTGCCCCCGCGGCCTCTTGACGTGAGGAGGCTGCTGCTGCTGCCGTGTTTTTTGCTGCACGTGTCCTATTGCGCAACCTGACTGAGAGACGAGGCACCCCGTTCGTCACCTATTTTTGGAGGTCTGTTTCCATTCCGAAGTTTTGGTTTTTGATGAGACAGCAGACGATGGGACAGCAGACGCCTTGGGCAGTCCCCGCTCGACAGACTTCTCGGATTGTTCGTTGCGACCTTCTTCGTTCGGCGCACCACCATCACTTTGTGGTACAAAAGGAAATGGATTGCGCGTTCCCTCCTTCTTCTGCTGCGATTGCGTGCTCTACCGCTGTTTTTTTTTTTGCGTGCTGCCAGCCGTCCCGCAGTAAATTGCGCACCAGGCACAAGTTGTGTCGTGACCACTGAAGAGAAACAGCAGTTGGTCCCCTCTTGACATAGTCATCGCCACTTGCCGCACCAGTGTTGTACGGACGGATTGCCCTCCGATCCCGAACCCGAGTGCTATTAGCCCGTCGCCGGCAGCGGGAACTGCCGTACACTCTCTCATTCATGCTGCGGTTATTACTGCCTGATGGCCCGTTTTGTAGCTTTTTCTGCACGCGTGCGAGCGTGCGCGGGGGGCAACAGCTTGTGTCTTGGCATACATACGGCGAGCAAAGCAGACACCAGTCCATGCACGTCTGCGCGTGTTGTCTCTCTCTCGAAGGCTACACCAGCAAACAATTCGTCCTATCTACAAGTGTTTGGTGTGGATTGTACCAGACACCACGACTCATCCAGATTTGAAGACGTTGGGCGATAATTGTCGACACCATTTTTTGCTACAGCAAGTATGCGCCAGTATCATCACACTATATACGCACGCCCCACGCACAAGTGTTCGGGATCGTGACCGAACTGCTGTACTGCTGTACTCCGACCTCGTTTTGGCTTAATTACCGTGGAAATAGACGCGTGATGGATGTCGTCTCTGCCTCAGCTTTGCACAGACGTACATACATACGCGTATCGTACAGGATGACCAGCGTCACGGTCACGCTGGCGCCTCCTCCCATCGTCCGTGTGATGTAATTGTATGTGACCGCTGCGTCGGGTTTGCATCATACTTAAATAGCAGGCACTTTCCAAGTAAACGTGGTAAAAAAAAACGGTAACCTGGTTGCCGAGTTCACGAAGTGAATTGGCTTGTTTTACAACGTCGTTGCCACCCAACCCCGATGACAAACACCGGGGCGGGCGGGGGGGGGGGGGGGGGGGGGGAAAAAGGCATGAACCCGGGCCAAAGTGCTGCCTGATGCCCAATAGGGGGGCCAAAAAAAACCCCCAACCGGGGGCCCTTGGCGACAAAAAGGGGTTTTTTTGGTACATTCCCAGGAAACCGGGGGTTTGCTGCGGTGCCCCCCCACTCCGGCGAAAAAAGGGGGGAGATTTTCGGCACAAAAATGCTGAGAAACGACTTTAACAGGGTTTTAAACCCCTTCGGGCCCAATTTCCGGGGGGGCAAAAAAAGGTCAAAAAAACGCAGGGGGCCCCCGGTTTCCAAAAAGGGCTACACAAAAAAGTAATATATTACAATCTACCATTACGATCGACACCAAGACATGCC